>JAMFTM010000061.1:0-393751 GCA_023522825.1 Diaporthe ampelina | reverse complement strand
GCCGTAACGTTGCCATATTCTATATCCGTCGCTAGGAGCGTCGGAAGCTCTGCCACGGCAAAAGGCTCGCTCCCGACGTTGTATGACCATTCCGCAATGCGATGCTCAAAGTATGGACTCGCAAAGTAGGCAAAGGTTTCAGCGAATAGGTCTGACGATGTTAAATATCCGGGGTCAAGATCACCCCAACGCTCGGGGCGCTGGGCGCTGGCGACCCGGAATCCTACACCTGCGCCAAAGGGCCCGAAGTACTCTAGCGTGCCGCTGAAGCCTGTCAGCACGAGGCCGTCGACCGAGGAGCCGAGAAGGGCGGCCGACTGGGTGGAGATGTATGCTCCGTAGCTGTGACCGACTAAAACGACCTTGTCTGCTCCAGCGGTCTCCCTTGCATAAGCGACCAGGGAATTGAGAACGGCGACCTCGACTTGGAATTGAGCATCAGTATAAGGATCAATCCTATTTTTTGTGTCAAGCATATTAGCAAAACCTTGTATTCGGATGTTGGAGGAGGTATGACTGTGAGGCAGACCTGGAAGATGAGCCGACTCCAATACGGTCGTAGTTCAACACACTATATCCGGCCGCCACAGCAGCATTTACAAAATTGTATCGAGACGAGTTGGCTATATTTGGCTGGAAGTATCTTTATCATGATCAGCACGGTTGAGTTATCTGATAAGAGATGTTGTAGACGAACGATTTGGATTCTATTATGCCATGTGTAGCCACCAGCAAGGTGTGTCCGCTGCCACACAAAGTCGCCCCTACGGTGTAGCTACTCTCGGCTGCGAAGTCCGTCTCGCCTGCAATAGGTAGAGGGTTATCGGAAGTGCCGAAATTTCTGCTGGTCAGATTGAATGTGAGGGAAGCTGCATCCCAATCATCTTTGATGGTGATGCTTAAAATTGATCGCGGCTCGGAGATAGTCACTGGTATCTGGATGTGGGAACATTGGCTGTTCGTCTCGCTGAACTCTGTGATGGGAAAAGCAATGACGGATGTCGTGAGGACGAGCGCAAGTTTGAGTGGTGACATTCTCATAGCTGTGATAGAGCAAATTCGGACGCCATGAAATATTTGGTCACGATGAGAATTTCTGCATGATGCATCTTATATCCTCAAGCCCACAGAAACCTTTGGCAGTGATTTTGTATACATCAGCCTACAACTGTGTGTGATCATTGATGACAGACTTACTCAGCGAGGCCTTCAACCTGTCAGCCTGCTTAGAAACACTTGGGGGATAGTTCTTCCAGCTCACAAATCACAGCTTCCGTATCAGGAAGGTCCATGACGGTGCTCATGAAGATAGGTACCAAGCACTGACGTCCTCGGGATCCTGCCTTGGATTGACCAGACTATGATGCTGAACATTTCGTATCCAAGCGATCCATGTGAGATATGCGTTACGAGAAACAAATTGTCTCAGTATATCCCCAGATATATACAGCTTCCACTTTCTGAATTTTAAAACACCTTGTTCACTTCAAGGTGTTCAGGATTTCAGCTGGGAGAACGGACATCCGCCTGCTGCAGCTCTTGCCTGGACAAGCTTTACAGTGCTTGCCATGTCCTCTCTCCCCTTCCCATAGTTCGGCTCCGGCCCAATATTCCACAGGTCATAGCCTTGAGGAAAGAATCGATCGCCTTTGCTTCCTGCAGGCTTGGCACCTAGCAGTCGGAACAGTAGAGCAACAGGCCCGAACTTATTCCAGAGGCTGGGCTTGACATACCAGGGTTGGAAAGTGGCCATGTGGTAATGGAAGAGGCCATTAAGATTCGGCTTCTCCTCCAAAGCCTTGACAGACATGAAGTCTGGGCGAGGGAGGCAGAGATATCGTATGAAAGACTTTCGGGTCCACTGAAAGATGGTGACAAGAAAAGAAATATAAGGCCCTGATTTCTCGATACTAAAGCAACATTAGAAAAGAAATCAATCATGATGTTCTTCCAACTGCTGATTCACAGAGCGTGTTTCGATTTTTGAAACCCAAGTGAAGAACTTACCCTAGGCTCTCCCTCATCACATCGTCCAGGTTCAAACCCAATACCTTCCTGGCAAATACTGTGACCCCTTTTCCCATCTTGTTGAAAAGGCTGTCGACATATGCCCTGACATACCTGTCACTTGCCTCATTCGGTATGCAGACATTCTTCTCGTATTGTATCGTCCAGTTACTCAGCTCTTGGACGAAGTGGACACCATCCCTCCAGCCCACTTTTGCACTCGGCAACGGATCGAATGGGATCTCGAGGTCCTCTCCATAAGCACGATGGAACAGTCCCACGGCACATAGCTCAACGTCTGTCAAGGGCCGCCACTCCTCTTTCCGGATGGTTCGAAGTATCTCGTAGGTGCCGTCGCCAAGGGTGTGGAGTAAGTCTTTGTCGGTGATCTTTCCTGCCTTTCTATATCTCGCATGAAGGAAGTTTATCCTTGCCACCGAAAGCTGGTATCGTTCCGAATCGCGTGGCTTGGTCTGGCCCTCGCGGAGGAGTATTTCGGTGTCTGTGGCGCGCTTGGCGGCGTTCCGGGGTGTGTTCTGACCTGTGACGGCAAAGAGTCGAGACATGCTGGGGATACCGCCGGCCTGCGAATAATTTCATCAGCGATGTGCAGAGCTTTTCAAAGCATACCCACTCTACGAAGTCAGGGGGCAAACTGGAGGCAACACTTGAGAGGGAAGATAAGATGAATTAGGTGAGCCTCGTACCTTCAGAAGAGCCACAGCACGAGCCTTATGAAACGCAGATGGGAATTCGAGTTCCTGGAGCTCCAGCAAAATTTTGAAGGCATCTTCGCCCGTCATGCTTGAAAGAGGTCGCTCCCCTGGGCCATTTCCCCAGCCAGCGTTGATCTTTTGAGCACGTTTGTACCTAAGGCACCTAACCAGCAGTAGGTAAGACGAGATGATGAGTGCAGCGAAGGTGTATGGGCTATTCAGTGTCTGAGCTAAAGGCGGCTGCTGTACTGTAGTCGAATTCATTATGAGGGGATGCTGGTATGGGACTCGAGGTATTGGACATGCCACGACTGATCGGTGCTTTTCTTTGGGGTGACAAAACAACTTTCAAATGTGTAATGAGTGTTGAACAAGCAAAGTTTCCTGAGGTCTGACTACACTGTTTGCAAGTACAGCCCTGACGTTCTTTTGAAGTTGACAACAAACGACAAGAAAGCGTCGGCAGACATTGGCCATAAATATAAATACATGAAATGCAAATATCATGTAACCAACACAAATTGTAACAGCAGCCTTGTTCCTAAGATGACAAACTTTAATGGTTAGAGTGAACGCCTCGCTGCGACTCCTTGCAACACAGTGCTTGTGTCAGCGTTGAAGGCCTTGCTCCGGTCTGAATTTCATGGCTGAGCTGTCACGCCCAACAAACGTGCGTCCGTATCAATACGGTATCCCCAACGTGTGCCAGTCAGAGGGGTTAACAGCGGGCGGTTTCCCGCCAACCTCGGCTTGCAATTCAGGGACCCACCTTTTCGGCCGACCGCTTGCGCAAGCCCAATGAAGGGGCTTCCATTGCGGCTGAATCGCTGACTGCGCACGTATAATCTTCACGTGCAATTACCTCGGCGGGGTGTCCTGCGTACTGCCAAGATGTTTGACAGACTTAGAAATTTTCCCTCCGGCGCATAGGTTGGTCAACAAACTCGTCGTTGGCATGTTCAAAGATCAGACACATGGTTTTCATCGAGAGCGGCCCACTTCCTAGACAAGAGTCAGTCCCGGGACGACTCCCATTTCAGGGCTGGTCGGAGACCTGTTGGTGTACATCCCAATTCATATTTTCACAACAAATTAAACAAAGACCTTCGACCAAGATTTTTCTAGACCTTCATACACATCGTTATGGCCCGCCGGCATCGAGGAAGCATGGGTGCCTCGTCAGTGCTATCTTGCGCCGCGTCAATGAATGTGCATGCTAAACAGCTAAACTTCGCACATGTACATTAACTTCAGTGTCTCTTGGTTGGTCAGATATCTTTTTCAAATTGTATTCTCAACATCTATAGCAATGTCAGAGTGTTGACCATTCCTGCAAAGCCTTCCAGGGTCTTGAGGGTGGGACTGGCATATACACCGACAAGCTCCATTCAACTCGGTAATTAAACTCCACAATATTAAGCATTACATCATGCCGTACAGTCCACTAAAAAAAATGCTTTCTGCGATAGTTTATCCCCCAGAACAAGTTCACTACCCAGACCGACCAGAGACCCGTGCTCGCGAGCCCAGTCGCTGAACTGAGCCGTGCTAGTGTTCACATATTGCTCTTCAGTCAAAACATCAGCGTCAAACACTATCTCAACCATCACGACCTCGCGAGTAGGCTCCTGGAGCGCAAATTTGGTTCGGGCCGCAACAAGAAATTTTCCCACGTGGTCGTAGTGGCTCCACACGTCTGGATTTTCAAACTGCCAGGACTCTTTGCACTTCTCGTACATGTTGAAATCGTCCGAGACGCGTGTTAGCACGCACATCCACTGGCCCCCAAAGTCGCCACTCATACCGCCGTCTGACTGGGCTAGATAGACTCCTATCCTCGTCAGGCTTTCATCGTCGGAGGTTTTGGACATGTCTTGGAATATAAGCCATCTATGAGCAAACGGTTGCCCTGAATCCATGACAGGGGGGTTGAAGAAGCTCGAGCTCAGTTGAAGAGAGTCCGGAGGAAACGCGTCGACAAGCTGAAAATTACCCATCCCACGCGGGAATGTTAGCATGAAGCCCGGGTTCCGCATGGCCTGGGTTTCCTCGTTGAAGCCGTTGAGAGCGAGGTCAAGCTCGTACCCAAAAGCCTGGTACACTTTGCTGAAGTAAGAAACCAAGAACTTCGTTTCCACAGAGGTGGTAAGGTCCTCAATTTCGGTGCGGCACCCACGAATGTACATTTCTGCAAGGTTCTTGGCTTCAGCCACCTTGTGTTTTTTTGTTCAACTATCTATCTATTCATCGTCTTCTCAGCCTATAGACTGCCCACCTTATACCTCATCTATAAATTCGGTAATCACTTAGTATACATCCTTATAATCCTCTATATAAGGAACCTTCAGCTTTCCCTATAGGGCCCCCTCTTCTACAACCCTCTTTACTTATTTTATAAAGTTAAAAAGATCCTTAATAATAAAGTAGTATACTTAAAGAAGGAAGTATTAGTTTTAAGGTACCCTTACTTCTACTTTATATATATTATATTTATTATATATTTTATAAATAAATTCTATTTATTTTTCTAAAAGGGCTTCTTTCTTTTCCTTAAAACTATATAAAGAGGCTTCTTTAAATAGATTAACTATAGTAGTATACCTATTTAGTTAGTAGCTATATACTTAGAATAAGAACTATAATCTAGGTAGGCTTACTTAGTAAGTAGTCTTAAGAGGCTATTAAGTATTATTAATAGGGAAGAATTAAGTTTCTTAATTAGGTCTTTCTTTATAAGATTACTATAGTATCTTCTTATAAGTACTATCTTAAGACTATTATAGTCTTACTATATAACTACTTTATTATATAATTACTTTATTAGTTATTAGCCCTTAGGCTACTAATATTAATAATTTTAGTTAATAGTACTATTAGGAGTAATACTTCTTAGCCTTATCTATATAGTATAAGGTTAAGGTTATATACCTATAGGTATATTATATTATCCTTTTATTATAATTAGTATTATTTTTTCTCTAAGTACTAGGTCTTAAGTACTCACTACTATATAAAGGTATTATATACATTTTATATGTATGGGGGATTGGAAACGCAACCGCTGCAAGGTTCTTCCTGACGAGACAGAACGGAGCACGAGCACGCATATATACTCCATTTTTTCCGAGAAGAGGAAGGCAAATTTGGCTCTTTCTCATGCCCTTTTTGGTTTCGACTTCGACGCAGTTGAGAACGGCAAGGACCCAATTTGGAGATAGAGTTTGTATGAGTGGTGTCTTCATAGATAGGCCGGCGTTGGTCATTGCGAAAGGTGGAGTTATTCTGGAATGCAGACCTGGTTGTAGATTTCTCATGTCGCGAAAGAAATTGGGGTGTTCTGCCAGAAGAGAGTTTTTCGTGGAAAGTAAGGTGTCGAAAGCAAGAATGCTGTGATCGTCGGATTGTCGAATTATTTCTCCTTGAAGACGAAGAAATGCATTTTCGCCCTCTCCATATAGCAATGGCATGTTAATGCCAAAGATCCCCAGCAAGCAGTATGCAATATCCTCTGGCCTTGTGGTGACTCGGTCAGCGGCCCACGACATCCTTTGGGCTACGCTATAGTCTCTCAAAATCTTCTCCTTTCGGATGCAAAGCTGGTCAACACCGGTGACAACGGACAAAAAGCTGGCAAGCGCTTTCTTCGAGCCGAGTCTAGTCCATGACTTTGAGAAAAACTCGACATGGTCCGGGGCAATTAACTCCTGCAGCGTCCAACCTCGGGAAAACCACCGGCTTGAACCCATCAGCTCCAACAAATCGACCCCACGAGGAGGACTTTTGATATCGGTGAGGTAAACATAGCAGACCTCTGCCTTCTCATACCATTCAAACATGGAATTGATCGCCTCGGAAAGCTCAGCGGAACTCGTCTTGTCGATACAGACAGTATCCACCCAAACGTGTGATAGTCCATCACGGCAGGCCTGTTTGCAGGTGCCAAAGATCTTGGCGAACCCTGGCTTACCGGAGTGCCATCGACGTGTCACTTTTGAGCGCCATTCGGCGTGGGTTGGCTCGCAATCGCCCCATGTGTGCGACAGAATAGCGTACTTGGGTAGTTTTCGGGGCCCAAACTCTTCGATGTTCAGACTTCTGGCATTGATAAGCCGCATATGGGGCCGGCTCGGTGATCAATCAAAGATTAAGAAGAATACACTGACAATATCACGCGCGTGAGCGGGGGAAACCGAACGCCAGTGGTCAGCAATTAGCCAGGAACATGTACTGTACCGTTGAAGTTCAGGACAACCCGAACCCTGAAAGGAGATACAAATCGTTTGCGGATTACACGGCCAATTACCTTGGAGTGACGCTCATGTTCAGAGCCTTACCACAAAACTTCCAAGGTTTGATTGGGCGCTGAATGATCAAATCACAGTTTGGAAGTCCCGGATTGGGCATACCAATGAGCATGTAGTAAGTTCTCCCCTTCATTGTGCCAGTCATTGAGGTTCCTGCAGAAACTCTAATAGCTCCTGTCAATTCGGTCTCGCAGGGGCCGAGACTAGCAGCGCTTCAGCTTCAAACTGCTTGGTGCTGGCCCGAGAGACGTCAAAGGTGGTATTGATAAGTTCATAATGGGAACGGCTTATGCTGTTACAAATTCTCCTGTCATGAAGTATGCGCACCAAAGCTATTAGTTAATATCATGGCTTGGACACGTGGAGACCTCGGGACTGTGAACACCTTATTTATAAATCCGTCCTCGCTCAGCTAGAACATAAGCATACGCACATAGTATTTGGAGCATAGACTCTGTTGAGCACTACTATACGGGCCGCTCTGGAGTCTAATTGCTACGGCATTGACGGCTGTATGGCGATTTGGGCCGGAGATCAAGAAGAAGAAGGTAATAACCGTTGGAGCAGCCAATGACACGTGCCAAAGTCTATGTGGTGAATAAATTTCTTGACATCGTAGACCATCAACTTGATTTAGACCCTCAGAGAATCCTTCCTAACTTGAGATACTAATGCCTTTCACTGATGTCTTTCGCAGCAAGTGTAAATAGACACACCACAACGCCCGGCTGAACCATAGTATCGTATCAAGGGAGAAAGAAACAATTAATGAAAGCTATCTGTATCCTGCCGGCCTTCCTCTGCCGTGAGGGTATCCCGACCCGGGTGGGTAGTACCCAGATGGGCCAGCCCATTGCCCTGGTGAAGGACCCGATTCGTATGGATGTTCTGGCATCCCGTGAGGGTATGGCTGGAACGGATATGGACCGGGATCAGTATAATGCCGCTGTCCGGTTCCAGGTTGTGGCGAGAACGGATTTGGTCGCCGTGTAGACGGTCTTGGGGGCGGCTCGCGGTCGGCCGGCGGCGGCTGCGGCGCTCTGGGACCGGGCCCTGCACGAGCATAACTCGCCTCACCTTCTTCTTCTGACCCGACCTCGCCCATGGTCGAGGAATCACGGACCCTGGTGACCTCGGAAATGAAGACTCTGATATTGAAGACCGGCGTGCCCTTGCTGTGGAAGTTTGCCTCCTTGATCATCCCTAAATGATATGATATCTCCCTGCCGTCGTCGTCGATGAATACCGTCTTTATCGTCTCGGCCATCCTACGCAGGGGCAAGCGATTGTTTTCGTCAACGTACCAAGAGAGAACTGTGCTCCTCAACTTCCTCAGCTCATCGTTGCCTTTCTTCAGCCTGTCGATTATCCCCAATTGGGGCCTTGCACTTGGGTCTTGATCTGTGAATATGGCCATCCAGGGCGTGGCGGCCGAGAAGTGGTCGTCCTCGTCCCAAAGGTCCGACACGCGCGGGCTCTCGCTCCTGACGTCGATGAGGCCACAAACAATCACAAACCTCCACCATAAAGGTTTGAGACTGAACTCGACACATGCGGTGAAGTCGTGGCGGTTCCCGGTGAGGAACAATTTTCCGTTACTGTCCCATAGACTAGAGGGTCGAGGCCTTATTTTCTCCACACTGTAGCTCGCCCTAGGCTGTAGGTGGAAGCGGAAGTTCAGCGACTGTAGCAGCTGAGCTCTCAAGCGGAGTGCAAGGCTGTTGCTCAGAGTTCTTGCAATATACCTCGTAGTCCGCTTTCCGTTCCAAAAATCATTTTCCGTCGTTGAGAACAGTTCATAAGCCCGATCGCGGACGAACCCAAACTCAGTCTTCATTAGATAAATCCCTAGTTTGCGATTATTGTCGTTGACGCAGTCGAGGGCGAAGACATACTCCTTTTCGGGGGACGAACCAAGAAAGGTCTCTACCCGCAGACCGTTGTTCGTCATCGCGAATTCCTTGACGGGTGCGACTCCGTCTCGAAGAATCCTCAATCGGCCACAATTCATAAATTCCGAGGGTGACTGGGCGAGGATGCCGCGTAAGTCTTTTCCCTGTTGGCTTGAATGAGTTGGTCGCCTGTCGACTCCCGACTCATTCTGTGATGTCCAAGCGAAGAGTGTTAGGTCATTAGTGCTCTTGGCGATCTCTTCTTGGAGCCTCAAGAAAGCATTCTTGCCTTCCCCGTATATCATTGGCATATTTACGCCAAATATCCCGAAAAGGCAATAAGCAATGTCTTCTACCCGCGTTGTCTTCCTCTGCGCTGCCCATGACATTCTTCGCCCGACGGGTATTGTCGGTAACAACTCTGAGTCTTCAAGAATGCCAATTTCGATTCCCGTTATCTTGGACAGCTCACGCCTGAGAGTCTTCTTGCTGCCTCTGAACTTCCATTCCTGGTCGTAGAACTCGAGCTCCTCAGGCCCGATCAATTCTTGAAGCGTCCAGCCGCGAGTAAACCAAACACAATCTTTCATGAACTCTGATGTCTTGCTCTCAGAGTGCTCGAAATTGTTGACCTCAAGATCGGAAAGGTAAGCAAGACACAATGATGATTCCCTGTACCAGTGGAACATGGAGTTGATAGCCTCCGAGAGCGCAGCACTGCTGGTCTTGTCGATGCAGCAGGTATCAACCCACGCAAACTCGTACCCCTTTTCTTTGGCCACTTCGCACGTCTTTTTGATTTTCAGGAAGCCGGCCTTCTGCAGAAGTCGTGCCGGCCGGGAGTCGGCCAGCATCTCCTGGAAATCGACCTCATCTTTTTCCCAGGTGTGTGACAGAATAGCATATTTGCAGTCCTGCAGATTGACGATCTCCTCGAGTCTCAGTGTGGTAGTATCGATTAGCCACATTCTATCGGCTGAAATGCAACGCAGCGGCGCGATAGGCCAGCCGAGAACTGGCACAAGAACGGTCGGTACTGAGACGCTGAAATGTGCCGAACAGGGAGGGATTGACGTGGTAAGCCTTGGGAAAAGCTGCTCATGGCGAAGCAAGGTTGCACTAGTGGGGATTACTGAGGTGGAACAAGGGCACTGGTAGAATAGGCAAAGGATATGGCACAAGACAGTAAGCAAGGATGGGCGCCCCAGTGCTCCCCAATCCAGGCCAGATTGAGGCTGATAAGTAATAATGCAAAGGCACGACATGCGTCATTTACATTATTGGATCCGGAATAGTTTCACTGCAGTGATGCATGAACTATTGGCACATGTAGGTGCTTGATTCGATGGCGCAAGGTGGCTGCAGCTGGGGCTTTCACTCCAATGAAATTGAGGAGCAGATCTCACGGGTCAAGTTCTCGGCATGTGCTGGAGAACAGTCATGAATGGGACCCTCTAATTATAGACGTTGACTATATTTATCAGGATGTTTCAAACTGGGCAATTGGTACTGTAACCATATATACACTGGCTTGGCTTGACGCGCAAGTAATGTGTCGCAAAACTTCGCAATGCAAACCGGGCGACATCTAAGCATCACAAAGTGAGCCGAAAATGCAAATGTACGTGCCTCGGCATTCGAAACTGCCGGGTGGACCCAAACAATTGAGGCCGTTCCCCAGGTATCTCTGTTGTGCTCAGGGTATTTTGTTAGGCATACTGCGATCATGATCCTTGAACCAGCCGGGCATCCTCTTCGGAACTCTCCTCCTCGCTCCCACCGGACTCCTCTTCGCCATCTTCTTCTTCCTCGTCATCCCCCTCCTCCTCTTCCTCCTCGGACGATTCTTCCTCCTCGCTCTCGCCTGACTCCTCTTGGCCTTCATCTTCGGCGAGCCAGTCAGCGAGAGACTTGGTGCCGAGACCGGACCCTTCGTCCCCATTGGTAGCCTTGCCCACGCCAGACCTGGCGTTGGCGCTGTCAAAACTATCTGCCGCAGGTACAGAGCGCTTCTCCCAGACCGCAAAGCTACTACTGCTGCTGACTACCTCTCCTTCGGATCTTAACTTCGGATCCGGCTCCTTGCCATCCTCCACCCAGTCCGGCAGAGCCTCATATCCTTTGAGTCCATGGATCCCCCCTCCACCACCCAAAACCAAAGCTGCAGAGCCAAGTGTAAAGCCTTTTCTCGTTTCTGATGGGCTGGGGGCTTGTGGCGCGGGCTTTGGTGCAAGAAGCATGAGCGTTGCTAGCTGAGGGACACCCAGGAGGGCTTTGAACAATCTTGCCCTGTCCCGAAGGTCATACGAGGTGTCGTAGCGCACCAGCAACAGGACATAGTCCCACAACCGCGCCACAGGGTGATCTTCCATGTCGTTCAGTGACGTTGGTTCCGCTGCTTCCCCTTCTTCGGACTCCTGGCTCTTCCTGGCTTCTATCACACGATTCACGTGGTGTAAATAGACCTTGGCGGTAAGGAGGAGTATCTGCCGCTTAGCAATTTCCGATTCCTCTGCGAATCCCTTGAGCAGAATCCTGCAGACATCTGCTGCGATGTTGTCTTCGCCATTAAGGCCGGCGAACTCACTGACAAGCCAGATGATGGTAGCTCGGGCTTGTGGATCAGTGGCGGAGTCAAGGTTCTTTGCCAGCCTCACAACTGTGGAAGTGTGGGCTGTAGAGTCTTGTTGAATCAGGTGTCTGATGACAGTCAAACTTTCTGCCGCCAGGTTCCCGTCGAGGCTGGTTATTTGACTCAACAACAACCTCAAACACCTTGAACTCGTCTTCGGGTCGCTCTGCGCGCACCGACCGATGGCTCGGACGGCTTCTCGCACCAATAACTTGTCTGAACCTCTTGAAAAGTGTTCCAGTTCGTTGAGGATGAGCGATTTGACGTGTGGCGGGGAGTGTGGGAAGACGAGGGTCAACACTTCTAGCTTGAGTTCCCAGACCGAGCTGCTATCAGTTGCCCTGACGAGGAAATGTGAGGCATATTTGACGAAGTCCGTGGGCCTCAGTAAACAGACAGACACGATGTTGTAAAGAGCAATTTGCTGAATGTCGGAAGGGCCCCTGAGCAAAGCGACCAGCGGTCCGACGGCTGACTTGATATACTCCGGGGTTCCTATTGAAACGTAACAGCGGGCTGTAGCAACAACAACGCCAGAGTTCCTGCTCTGGAGCAGCGGCTTTATAGAATTGAGAAGCAGCTCGAGGTCCGGATCCAGGATAACCACTTGTTCGCCTGCATCTCCGCTGTTGCCTGCCTCATTATAGAAACCTTGCAAGTCGGCCGCTTTTTCTCCAGCCTTAATAGTCCTCGTCCTCCTTGGAAAACACTTTCGAGCGTATGTCGTCAGCATCCTCAATGCTGAGAGCTGGCTCCACTCATCCATGTCGACGATCTTCCGGACCAGGCTGCGGTAGTGCTTATGTATTACGTCCGTCCTCTCAGGGCAGATCTCCATGAAAGCTGTGACAGCTGCACCGGCGACGTAGTATTGCTTGTCCCCCAGGAGCGTCGAGAGGTACTCGATCAGCTGCGGTGACTGATTGGGGTCTAGGCGGAAGCATTTCGGTATGGCCATGGCTGCTGCTCTCCTCACGTAGGGGCTCATGTCGCCCGCGCCTTTCTTGATGGCCAGAGAGACGATCTGGCTGATAACCGGCACTCGTATTCCCGACATGGTCTTCAGCGCCAGCGCACGTACTTGAGGGTTACTGTCTGACAAGGACTTCTGTATGGTGTTGATCGACAGCAGCGCGAGGTCGGGTTCCTGCTCGGCATGGTGGATGAGGTAGATGTAGACGAGCTTCTTGATCTCGAGGTTCGGCGATGCGACGTTCTTGACCACGGACGAGAAGAAGGGCAGGGTCTTTTGAGCACGGTACATCATGGAGATGACCTTGCGCAGGCCCTCGAGCACCTCGCGCTCATTTCGGCTGTCGAGGAGCTTCTTGACCTGGTTCTTATCCAGGGACCGGGGCGCACTTCGCGAGCTTCGGGCGGCGGAGGCGGCATCGAGGGTAAGCTCCTGGGCTGCGCGCACGAGACAGTCAGTCTTGCCGATCGAATGGGGGCTTATATGGAGGACTCACCTCTCTCGAGGAGTGACGAGATCCGGGATATTGGCTCCATTCTGAACAAGCACAAGACCAAGGCGTCTTGCTCGTGGGAGGAGGGGGGGGGTAAGATTGTCCGTGGTCTGGATAGCTACCTCTCCTACCTGTTGGGCATGGTGTGGAGGTGATGTTGACTGGCGGGAGTGACGTGCTGAAGGATCCCTGCGGGCGTGGTGGGGCAGCACTGGGCAGGCATGAGGACCGTTACACCCGGCCTAAAGGTACCTGGCACCCTAGCACCTCAAGCAGGTAGCTACCCACTACTACTTTCTGTTTTAGGGAGAAGGAGAGCTTCATCAACAGGGCCAAGAGGCAGGGTCTCTTGGTTACCGAGCCGTCCGCATTTCACCATGAAGAAGCGGTCCTCCTCAAGATGCCGCCGACGCCGCTCATCCTGTCGCCAGCACGTCCCTCAGAGCTGCTCACATTCATCATCCGACGCCATGAGCATCCAACCACACTGATCGTGTGCTCGACGCAAGCAGAATTCGTAAATTCTCTCCTGAATGATGCACACGAGTCTCTGCCAGCAGCGGGTGACGATGGCCAAGCATCAGCTCTGTCGTCCCTGCTGTCGTCCCCTCTCTACCAAGTCGCCATCGCCCGCCATATACGAATGATCTTCGTGCCCACCGTCTCTCACCTGCGGGCCTGTCTCTCCGTCTTTAACACCATGGACTCCAAGGTCCCTCCTCCTCCGCTGACTACAAACTTGGGCGAAGCAAGGACGCCGCCTCTTCTGCTGGTCTATGGTTTCCTCGCCATGCACCGCGACACGAGCGAGTGGAGCGCCCAGGGTATAAGCAGCACGGCTGCAAACCTAGTAGAAACTGCGAGGAGGGTTGGCCTCCGGGCTGTTGTAGTCGATTCGCCGCAGGTTATGATGCAGAGTGAAGATGGCGGGGAGGCACGAGACGAGGGTACCGATGATGGAGACTTGGTAACTGAGACGGAGCAAACGTCCTTGTCTGAGGAAGTCCCAGTCCTGAGCGCCAGCGCTAGGAGGGCTGGCGCCCATCTGGATGATGCTGACTGGACCGGGCGTACATTAACAGTCGAGAGGGTCCTTGGGAGGTGGTTCCGGTACCGCCAAGGGGACTGGGCGCAGGAGCGTGCATGACTACCAAAGGGCTTGGTTGGACGTATTGCGACATGATTATAATCATGTCGAGACTTGGAATTCTCGCAGTCCTCGATGGTCTTGAATCGCTAGGTATCCAGAAACAGTATCCCAACCGAACGCCCCGACCTGGTATCAGCCCTCCCAAAGTCATTACAAATAAATACATAAAGGGACAGTCGTTTCACTCGTTGAACGGAATGGCCTGCTCCATCTCCGTGATATACAGCTTGATGTGTGCCTCCATCTTGAGGTACTCATCATGAGCATTGTGAACCTCGTTTTCGATGGCCTCCTTAAGGTCTTGCATCTGTGAATGGTATGTTAGCAAGTCGAGCCAGGAGGCACAGATTTAGAGCCTGCAACTTACCTTCTTCTCCGTCTGCTCGATCCGTACCCGGCGCTTCTCCATCTCATTGCCTTTTTCCGTCCGCTCCTGCTTCAGTTGCCTGTGGACCTTCTCCAGCTCCTCCATCTTCCTCTTGGCCTCCTGGGCTTTCTGGTTGGCTTGTTCCCTAAGCTTCTCCGTCCTCTCAAGCCACTTGGACAGCTGCCTCTGCAGCAATGTCTCAGCTCGCTCGACATCCTGGACGTCCGTTCGCCGTTCGAGGAGGGCATCCTTCTGCTTGTTCTTGCGTGCGGTCTCATCCTCCTCCTTCTGTAGCTCCACGGCGATCTCGTCTAGGAGCTTGATGCATGAGGCTACGTCGGTAGACACCACGGAGAAAGAATCTGTTGAGGTTTGCAATGCCCGTGCCCGCCGGTCGAGTGAATCGATATGTGCCTTGTCATTGCCAAGGGTGTTTGACAGCTCGGTCAGGCTCGCTTGCAGGGCAGATGCGCTCTGTAGGACGTAGGGCCTCAGCTTGGCGCTCTCGTGCTTCACAGCTAGTTTCTCGGCGGTCTTCTGCTCGAGCTGCGTCGACAACTCGCTCTTCCTCTCTTTGGCCTCCTCTAAGCGGGCTGCGACCCTCTCTTGCCCGCGTCGGAGTTCCAGCAAGCGCTTCTTCAAGTCCTCGTTACGCCGCTGCTTCTCCGCGTACATCCCTTGCATCTGCGACCGGGTCTGCTGCATTTCTTCCAGTCGGGCCTCCATGTCTTGGTTCTCGCCGTAAAGACTCTCGATCCGCGTCTTCGTCTGTTCCGCCTTGTTGAAGTGCGCATCGATGACAGAGGTCTGGCTCTCGCGGAAACGCACGAAGTTGATGAGGTAGCTGAAGATCTTGACCAGCCTAGGCTGCGTGGGCTTGTACAGGTCGGTGAAACTGAAATCGCGAATGCCACATTCCAGCAGTAGTCGGCGTAATGACACGTAGAAGCCCATGAGGTTCCTTGTGTCGGCGGGGAACAGCACATCGCTGTTGTCGCCGACGATGTCCTCGGCAGCGGCGCGCATGGCAGGGTCGACGGTCTCGCGGGTCGCATTGAGGATGAGCTCGGCGAACCATTCGAATATCATCTGCACTTGAAGAGGGTTCGGCTTGGCAAGGTCTGCGACGGTGAAGGGGATGCCAATGTCAGTGATGCAGCCGACGATCTCGCTGTCTTTGAGCAGCATGAACGCGTCGGGTTCTGGTTCCTTGCGCTGGTTGCGCGAGTGCTGTTGCCCCGGAGGGATGATGCTCATCCTGGGATTGTAGGCCATCTTGGCCTGCTGTTGAGGACAAGATATCGGGTGTCGGCGGTCGAATGCAGTCTTCAGCGGCGGGGAGCAAGGTGTTGCACAAGAGTTTGGGGTTGGCGATGAGGTTCAATCCTCGACTGACCGATTTGTGACCTAAGAAAACATGGCGGCTCACGGCCCAGATGGCGGGAGCTAGTGCCCGGGGCGTTGGTACGGCAACGACAACGTGGTGGGGCTGAATGGCATCCCGCAGTGGGGCTCTGTCCATCTCACTGCGACTCTGCCGCATCGTCTAAGTCGTGTAACATAAATGCTACACGCCAATATATTACTGTGTATATCCACGATTGCCATAAAGAGACACAATGCATCTTTCTGCCACTCTGGGCTCCGGAAACTTGTCTAGTTGATCGCTCTCCTCTTCAGCACCGCCGAATGCTCGTTCAAGCCAGCCAGGTCGTGTGCATCCAAGCATGCCTGGCGGCTAAGAAGCACCGCAGGAGCAGCCCTATCCCGGAGCTCTTTCTCGTACTCAAGGATGGCTTTCCCCATGCCCTGGGCGCCCGTATACACACGTTCGAGAGCTTCACATAGCCTGAGAGCATCCAGTATCCCATGGTTGGCTGCCTCCCCCCTATACCTGGTGCGTGTTAGTCACATGCTGCGCATCGAATAGTGATGGGTTCTGAGGCATTCCCAAACATAAATAATGTGGCTTCAAGGAAGGGCGGAGGTTTGGGGGGGGGGCGGCACGAACATCGTCATTGCATGAGCTGCGTCCCCAGCCAACGTGACCCTGCCACCGTGATTGTCCCAGTCCAAGCATGGCCAGTCCTGTAGCACGATCTCGACACAATTGGTGTCCTCGGGCATAGATTGTATGGTGCCACGCAGGTTCTCGTGAAATACTTCTGCGCGCCGCTTCATCCCCTCAAGACGTTCACCCTGGGTGGGCCTGACCTCATCCTCCGATGACTTATAGAGCCAGGACATGAGGATCTGAACACGATACCGCTCATCGTCCGTCCCTTGAGTGCCATTGCTCTCCGGCGTATCGATCATGCTCACCCAGAGAAACGTCGAGTTGCCGGGGTGGCATCCCTGGAATAAGAGAGGGTCCAAGGCCCGCAGCGGCTTGACCTGCTCTGGCGTGAAGTCGACAGCTGTTCCGGTGAGCCGCACAGAAAGCTGGGTGTTTCTGTATGTCTCCGGCGCGACGAGCTGTCGCGTCCGCGAGTTGGATCCCTCGGCGCCGACAATGATGGAGCCCTCCACTCTTGAGCCATCTTCGAAAACGGCAACGACACCGTCCTGTGCTTCCTCGATGCCGACGAAGCGTTTGCCCCAGTGTACTTTGTCACTGACTTCGTCTAGGAGCATCTTCCTGATCTTGTCCCGGTTCACTCGGCGACGGTCGTTAGGTGGGATTCGGAACTTGGTTTCGAGTGTCTCGAGATTAATAAATATAAAATTGCCCGTGTCGTGGCGACCAACTTCGGGGTCGACTTGCGTGTCTTCGATACGGTTGAAGGCCTGCTCTGACATGAGAGATTTCAAAAACCCTAGAGCCCAGTGGATGGTTAAGGCCCAACCCTGGTCCCTTGTCGCAATGTTGTCATCACGTTCGAAGACCTGAAAGGGAATATTCTTCTAGACGTGGCATTAGTCGATGAGTCCTCGTGGTAAAACATTGTCCCTTTCAATCTGTCCTCACCTTTCTGAGGCCATTGGCAAGACTTAACCCCACTATTCCAGCGCCAACAACGAGGACAGGCTTTTCCGACATCGTCTCTGTGCTGGCCAGGCCACCTGGGCACGGCAATGAAGCAAGGCTTTGCTTTCTGTTCCTCGTCCTATTGTTCCAGGCCAGACAGGGCCGTCCCCTGGTCTAGTTCACTTCAGTGGCAATACCTTTAAATGTAGTCACGCCAAAACTGTCCAAGACATCGGATTCAAAGGGATCGTAGGTCTATGAAAGTGATCAAGCACGTCGCCGACCATTTCCTCCTGCAATGCGGGGTGCCATCTTCCTTCCGCTAATCGTGAACCCTGGAATGCGATAATTACTAATGCAGCGTCTAGACACTTGGCCGTAGGTAAGCATATCGCTACGCATTCTAATCCTGCAGTCCTCACGGCGAGGCAGTGAAGGATGAAGGTCAGGTCACACAAGATGCAAATACGGGGGGGCTCGTCGTGAATGCTTGCACATTAGTTACAGATTATAGAATAAAAATTGAACCTCTTCTTCAATTGTTGCCGCTGTCTGGCCCTTTCCTTTCTCACCTAGATACATAGGCTGGTGCTCGAGCATTATCAGCGTATGGCTGAAACTTCAATATGGGGGCAAACGGTGCCATGGTTCACCCGGACACTGACTTCGATGCTGCTACAGCGCATTGTACACAGATCTCAAGTGCTTTCCGATATCTGCATCAATCAACTAACTGTAATCCTCAGCGAACGCTTGGTGCGCATGCCTCGGATCATTTCACACGAGGCACATGAAGCAGATCTCGGCAGCAGCGGGCAGATGGGTCACAGGTGGACCGAGTCCTTTTCAGCCCCAATCTCGTCGCCATCTAGAATTCATGGTGCCACAGACACGACGAGTGCCAGCAGGTCAAGATCAGAAAAATCTCCAGAATGCACTTTGCGAACTCACTTCTCCTGTGCTCTCCTCCCGCGTAGTATGGGCGTGACGAACCCGTTGAAGGACCACCTCCAGTCCTGACTACGCGCCGTCCGCTCAAGTATCCCTTGCAGCGACAGTGGAGACGTACGCCCCATGAGCATTGGCGTTCCGAAAATTCCCAGGTTCTGTGTTTCGGGGTGTTGTCTCGGGGTTTCTCAGTTTTTTCTTCACCCAGACCAGCCGCTGGGGGCAACACCATCGCATTATCGTGGACCAATATAGGAGATGGCGTGGCCATGGCCCTCGTATCTCCTGAGACCCGGTCTGTCTGGTGACGGTCCTCTCCGGCGCATTACATTCATCCACCTTGCCAAGGCCTCAGGCCGCGATGGGAGGGAGCCGAACACAGCCGGAAGCAGAATGACTCGGACGGAGCCGGCGCATACGGCCAAAATGTCGCGATGGCCGGTCACAGATATCTCAACCTTCCGCCGCGGCGTCTCGCCGCGGATATCACGGGGCCCTCCAGCCAGACACCCCCTGCTTTGAAATCAAGCGCCTCCAACCCCGCGGCAGGAGGGGGCAAAACATTTTTCTATCTCGATTGACAAACGCGCGGGCGGAGGTTACGGGCGGGGCTCATAGCTGAAACTTTTATTACCTATGGGGATGCCGAGTTGTAAGCGGTAAAAGGCCCGAGATCTACAGATATACGAAGCCTTACATCTCCTCCCATGGGTCCACTGCAAGTCTTCCGGAAAATGTACAATATTGCTGCCGCGTACGTACTCGTGCCTTGTCACAAAACGCGCCTAAGTGTAGATCCGGATCACGGTAGAATGACTTGTGTAGGGCGACAGAGCGCACGGGACGAGTTCCTGGTTCAGCAAAGCTCCGCACAGCTCGTTTCAACGTGGAGGTCCAGTGGTCCTTTGCTCAAAATTTGTTATTAATCGAGAGCAACTTTCATGGCCATTTCGTCCGGCCGTGCTTGGAGAGCCCGCTGAGCCTCCGATGTGAGTTCCCGAGTCGGCGTGTGCTCTGCCTTGTTACGACCTCAATTTCTGGGCACAACAGGCCCCGTGTTCTAGCCCGGCCTGCCCGTCCCACTTCCAAGGTTCGGAGCTTTTTGGCTTCTGCCGATCGCGGGAACAGTGGGGCCCACAAGGCATCGCGGGCACGTTTCGGCATTCGAGTCCCGCGGGCAATCACAATTGCACCACTGAGCATCCGCTGCATGTTGCCTCTAGCTGTCTAGATATGGGTTGCTACAGAGCAGTGCCAACCAAACGCCCCCTATGGACCGTCTGCTCCCCTTCAGCGATGATCTTACCAATGTCGGGTGAAAACAGCAGGCCTAAAACCAGACCGCCCTGAGCATGCTGGCGCCATGCTCCAGGTCCGCTAGGTTGATAGGTTGACAGGGCCTGAAGGACCCCCCACGTCCCGGAACATTTCCTTCTGAGCGACAGCCGCCTGTGCGGTCCCTGGGCTGCCTGGCAGCCAAACTTTATAGCACGCCTGGCCTGCAATGATACTGTGGTAGTTGAGTAAATCCTGCAGGCCTTGTCATTGGCGATATGGGGTTAGCCACAATTGCAGCCAGTGGCGTTCTGCAAGATCCGCCGACCAAGATCCAAAAGGGCAGGACGATCTGTCCATCGCGGTGATCTTAACTCCATGCTATCAAGCTACCACGCGAGCCAGATATTCCCGTCCGCCACAGGCGGCCGAAGCGACAACGCCATACACTCCGTAGTGCTCACAGGGCGTTCTGTATCCCAGCTGCCCAGGCGTGTTGGATGGGCTCGAGAACTGGCAGAAAATAGCCTCTGCCGACGCTACAGGGGTTCATTTGGAGAAGTGAAACTCGGAGGGAAAAGTGCCAGCTTGGGATCCTTGAGATTGGATGCAAGAATAGAATTCGAGCGACCTCCCCTCACCATATGTGAATAGTAACTATTGGGAAGGGGTGTGCCGAAATGGGCTTGATTGGACTGATATTGGCTTGAAACAGCCAGCCCGTCACCGACCTCGAATGAAGATGTTTGAATCGATCCGGCCTAACCCTCTCACCCCTCCCAGCCTGCCGGCCCTTGCGATGTGGCTAGCTTCTGGAAGCGAGGTCAGACTCGATGGATAAGACCAGGGACTGGATTGGCTATTCACGATCGCCACGCGAATCATGGTCAGCATCTCTGCAGGAACTCTGATCAAATTGCGGCCCATCTGCTCATAAGCAACGGTTCATCTGGCGTCTCCCCGCAGAGCTCATTATATAAAGTCTTTGGTCACGAGCCACCCCTCATGCTGCAGCCCAATTGACGACGAAAAGTTTAGCAGCGACTTGAGCAAGTGCATGAATCGGGCTGGTGCTAAAACATCAAGTGTGGTATCACGAGGTTTTCCCTCCCCACACGACGCTCGGCCTGGGGCTAAGATGGCAGCATGGCTACCGGAGTCCAACGGCCAGCCCTTGGCGGGAAAGCTAGACCACTGCTGGCCTAATTGAACAGCCCTTGGTACTAGTTAGCGAAGGGTCATTGGCACCCATATGAGCCGGGGCCTGCGCTACCGTCTGACATTGGTTCGGAGCAGCAACCGACCAAGTGTCGTGCTATCGGGCGGAGGGTCACAGTAAAACCCCAAGGAGTCCTGCCCTCAGCAATGCTCGCTTGAGCGCCCCGGGTAAAACCCATGCTGCAACCAAGTCGTGGCATGAGCATGCAATGCAATGCATTTGAAAGATACGTGGTTGCTCCACCGAAGCGTGCTGCAGGTCGGCTTGTCGCGCGCAACCAACGGCTGTTGGTGTTGATCGTGGTCAGTCCCCACGCAGGCGTCACCCTCTCCCCGAGATGCGCTGGAGCACCGAGAATGGCACAACCTATCAACACCGGCCTCGTCAGCAGCGTGGCCTCGCACCCGAGATGCGCCGTTGATGCTTTGGAGGGGCCCTGGCAAGCCCTGCCAGCTGTTGGAGGAGGGTGATTTGATCGGCCGGGATTAGGACTGTTTGGGCCTAGCCCGACCCCGTCCACCGTTACGGCGATCTTGCTCTTAGCTCTCGCCTGGCAGGTATGACATAGTGGGCTAATGGGCCAGTCGCGCCTCTGTTCGGGAAAAGATTGGCGGCCGGGTTGATGCGACGTGTCTCTGAACGGAGATGTATCTCGAACTGGCCGTTCCTCGACGAGCAGTTACGTATTGTGCAGAGGGTTCTTGCAATTGGCAACCAAGAATGTATCATGGCAGGCCTAGTAGGTTTGATGAGTCCGAGGGGTCTGACGTCTGACCTCGCTGCCTGTCAAGCCTGTCCTGTTGCCCCGGAACAACAACCCTGCCCGGGGTGGCTTTGGAAGGCTGGCCAAGGACGGATCCCCTGGATCCTGACCACGGCTGCCCAGGGTACCCCGCCGCCGCGGTGGGATTGAGCGAGGGACAAGCGTCATGGCAGCCATGGTAGAAACCTTGACGGTGGTTTGCGCGGGAGCGGAAGCGGCTCAGCTGCGCGCCTGCACAATTAATCAAGGTTACCACGGTCAGGGTGGGCAGGTCAGAAGGTAGACCAGCTCCGCTATAGATAGAGTTGGCCGTCGGTGATGTTTCCAGAGCGCGGGTGGCTGTGAGGTTTGAGATAGGGAGGCCAAGTGCAAGGCCTACATCTTGCCTTCCCTTCCGTGCGGTGGCCTGGTCAGGATGGTCTGGCCGGGCCTACCTCCTGTAATGGAGGCTGATGGGGCAAGAGCCCCCTGGCTTGCTGGCTGCTGGGCTTGCAGGCCAGGCGACTTCCCGTGCGTGGGCTGGCTGCAATGATGTGATGCCAATTCTGGAGAGCAGCTGGCCAGCCGCACGTTCCTCGTGTTGGGCGGCTTCTTGTCTTGGTTGCTTGCTTCTCTTGTCCGCTTGGCCCCACATGCCATCGCCGCCCTCAGCGCCCAGATCGGGAGCCATTCCCTTCCCTTTCCAAGTAGTGTATACCTTTCCAAGTCCCTGTCTTCCAATCTTCCAAGGTTCGAGTCTGCACTCGATCAGGCCTCCGGGGGGGGGGGCATTGGAGCTTGGGCCCCTGCTCGAGGGCACTTGGGCACCTGTGTCTTCCTTCCCGTGCCTGTTTCCTGAGCTCGTGCCCATCCCCGCGGCCCGGAAACCTTGAACACGGGCCAAGGAAACATACGATCACCTATGTCGCAGGCCGGGTGCTGTGCACTAAATGGAGGAGCTTGGAGGTTTCAGGGGTACCTGGGTACATGGGGACTGCATTGCACACGGACTGACGGACTTTGTGTCGAGTCTATCGGTGCATATACGGTCCCTGCCTGTCCTTTACCTGGGTACCGAGCTATAATCAATGAAATCAATGAATTGATGCAGGTGTGTGGTTCCTGCCCGTATTGAACAGAAGTAAGCTACCACGGTACCTGGGTACTTCCACCTGTGCACTGGCCGAGTTTAAAGCTTCGAGTGGATCTAGTAGCCCGCCCACCAGCGCTGGTGCAGGACTGGGGGGAGCTCGAGCCAGTCGAGCGGGCCAGATTCCTCAACAAGGGGCTGACATTGAAGGCGAGCACACAACGTCTCCCCACCTTGGGCTCCCCCACCTTGGGCTGCGGGTCGATGCCCTGTTGATGCTGTGGCTGCTGCTTGGTTGCCGTGTGCTGTAGGCAGGTCGATGAGTCTTATTTTGTTTCCACGTTTTTTGTTTCTCAGCGAGTGATCTTTCGTACTGTTTTGCTGGTGCATGCTCTGCTTGCTCTGGCACGCTAGGCCGGTTGGAGTGACTTACATGAAGGCTATGAACGGCCAGCCAGACCTGGTCATCAGGCCCCCCCTTGGTGCGGCATGGCATGGCATGGTGTGGTGTGGATGTGGTGTGGCAACACCCGCTTTTTAACGGTGACTGGCTAGCATTCAAAGCACATGGCTTCTCTGCCCATCTCCCCTCCTTCCTTGTACCTACACTGGCTGCCAAACTACTTGTGTCTGTTCCTGTCCCGGTGCCTGTTCCTGCGAGGGTAATAAGGCATTGATGCCCGCGTCCGGTACTTGATTTCAATCGCATTCCCTCCCCTGCCAGGCAGGTCCTTGCCCGTCGCCCGCCGCCCCTCCCTGCTCCCACGGCTTTCAAGGACCAGACCCCTTTGGACCACCCACCCCATTCCAGCTTTTTCCCAGCGTTTGTCTCTGGTCAGGGGTACCTACCGGGGGCCCTGACTGCCCTTTTCTCTTTTCTTTGTGATCTGCCATCTGCGACACCCAATTCATCAGCGACGCATGCAACCTGCAGTAAGCTTTTCCAGGCACACGCGATACAGTACATATCTGGTGTACCTGGCCCGGCACGCAGGCACACCTCATCAGCCTGTCTGGTCTGCCCTCCCCGTCAGTCCCAGTCCCAGTCCCCCTGCCGACAAGCAAAAAGGGGTCCTCGGGTCGGTGGTCAATGGCAACAACTTTGAGTGCCCTGTACTCTACCGTAGAACGAAGACGCACGCAGCATTGACCAGTAGCACGGCGCCAGGCCGTCCCAATTTGCACAATCAATCACGAGGGAGCAAAGAGACGTGCCGCCGTGGTACCTGCATATTCAAGGGTCACAGGCCGTATCCTGCGTATCACCCCCCAGGCAAGCCCAGGTCGAGCCTCCCTGGGCCCGTCGCCACCTCGCCGCGCCATCGGGGTCACACAACCTCCCAGTCCCAAGTCCCAAAGTCCCAAGTCCCAAGTCCCCAATCCCCGTCCTGCTACGAGGGTTCAGCGCGGCGCAGCTCGCCTTGCCGCACCTCTCTCACGCATAATTCATCTTTCTTCCAACTTTCTTTTTTCCCTCCTTTCTTTCACCACTCACCATAACTCGTACGCACACACGCATGCAAACAAAACAACCCTCGCTCGTCTGACACGCCCAGACTCACCTTTGCGCCCGAGTACTACACCAGCACCCTTGGGATCCCTTGGGTCTTCATACCTACCCACGACAATCTTAGCAACCCCAATTCTTGCGAAACAAACCCAATCCAACACACACCTCTGCCGGGCCCACCCTGCCGATGACCCAGATCTGCCGTCACCAGCATATTCTCCGACCAGAATGACTTCGCTTCTGTCCTCCAGCATATTGCAGCATCCAGCCCACCACCCAGCACAGCGCTTTGTTTCGTTCTAGCCCGCACCCACACCCACCCACCCCCCCAATCAATCACATCTCGCCAGAGCGGGCGTAGGCCCGAGCCAGGGGAGCAATGGCCCTCTGGCCGTTCCGCCGGCGGAGCCGCAGAAAGAGGCCCCGTAGTGGGAACCAGTCTGAGGGCGAAGGTGCTTCAAGGGGCACACCAGAGGACCAGGTCCGTGCCCGCAGCAGGAGGAAAACCGAGCCTGTCAACCCCGGCGCTTCGGAACCCCTGCCGACTGCCCCGATCCCAATCAAGAGACAACCAAACAAGCTACACCGTCGAGAACGCACCTACAGCTTCGAGGAAGGGAGGGACGATGACTTGGTGGTCCACAGGCAGAGACCCAGTCGGAAAACAGGGGCAAGGGTGTCCTCCCAGGGTCCAGTGGGCCCCCGCGTCCACTCTCGTTCAAAAGAGACGGGAGTCCTCAATCCAACCGACTCCTCTGTCTTCAACTCTGCCAACTTCCCAAGGATGCCCACCCTACACAACAAACGAAATGGCGAGCACCTGCCGCACAAAAAGTCCAGCAAGCGGAGGAAGGCAGACCATGCTCGCGAGCAGGAGATCAAGGCATTGGCCAGCTTCGAGCCAATGCGACCGGCCGCCGAGCCGTGGCAGTCAGGCCGCCCCATGAAGCGGGATAGCAGGCGGGTCAAGACCGGGCTCGGCCTTGGTTTCCGGCGGTCTTGGGAGAAGGAGCACCCGACCTCGGACATATCGTTGCCCATGCCTGGGAGCATCCACTCCAGCCTGTCCTCTGATTCAGAGCAGGTCTCGTTCAAGGTGTCGGCCCTGGAGGCCCTGGCGCCCCGCCCAACCTTGAAGTATGCCGTATACCCAAGGTATGGCACACCGCCAACCGCATCTGGTCGCCACCTGTCAGTGAAGAATAAATTATCAGAGAAGGAGCCCATTCCAGAGGCTACTTTGAAGGCACACAAGCGAATCGATGACCTCGCCGACGACCTCACCGCGAGTGACTTGAGAGAGTTGATGGAGCGCGATGAGCGCAGGAGAGCAAAGAAGAGGGAACGTGAACAAGAGAGGATGGAACGGAGACTTGCCAGAAGGGCCGAGAAGGAACGAGCAGCCAAGGAGGAAGGCATGCAATCACCCCCCAACATGGAGAGAGGCGTGCTCGGTCGAGAGTCAGTTGGTCTAGGTATCGGTCCAGAGTCAGCTGTCGTGACATCCTCAAAGAAGAGAAAGTCGCCGAGTCCCACAGCCAAGGCGCTGGGCAAGCGTCCTGCCGCGGACATGGAGGAGGACGATCACGACACCGATGGCAGCTCTGGCAACGGGCCACTTGACCACTTCCACAGGACTGACAGCGTGCCGCTGGATCGAGTCTCCGTGGTCAACGATTCGGAGCAGCTGGAGGGTCCCCGACCAGAACGGACCGAAAGCCCGAGGAAGAAGATCGCTTTGATGAAGAGGATATCTAGGTCAAAGTCTCCTCACCCATCTGAACCTGCCAAGACCGATGTGTCAGACTCGCTCAGGAAGGTTTCTGAAGGCAGCTCTGGTCCAGCAAGACCTCGGCGGTCGTGGACCAATCTGTTCAGGTGGGGAAGCAGGTCGAAGCGCAACTCTGGCCCGTCCTCGTTTTCCAACACATCCCGGGACTCGATGTCAGCGAACCATGTGCCAGCCCCTCCTATCTCGGACGCATTGACGCGCAAGCTCAGCAGCAACGTGCCAAAGAGGACAATGTCTCGCTTCCGTGAAGATTTGCCCGAGTTGCCTTTATCCCCGCCTCACTCGCCCGACGCCGACCCTCTTCCACCTGCAATTATCGAACAGGACTCCCCCGAACTCGAAGCAAACCCACATCTCGAGGAGACACTACCGAAGCGGCGAGATACCCCCATGTCACCGGAAGAAGGTGCTGTGGGAAGTGTCCCGCCCAGTGTTCCGACATCGGTCGACCCGTCCCCCGAACCTCAAGCCATGTCGTTGAATTCAGTCGATTCCGAGGGTGCGTGGTTCGGAAAGAGAATGACACCCCGTCGGTCGATCCCAACGCCAGTCTCGCCGCCTCGCTTCGAGCACCACCGAACATCGTCCATGAGCTCCGATGGCTCGTCACACCACGACCCAGACCTTCCAACCCAGGAGATACCGGATGAATCGGCGACCTATGTTGAAGATGACGAGTACCTCGATCGGTTTGCAAACCACAGGAGCTCGGACTCCCATGTTACGAATGCACGCCCATCTTCTGACGGTATTGATGATCCTCGCTGGGGCACCGTCGGGGGCCATCAACCCAAAGTGGTTGCTGGAGACTTTGTGAAGAGCCGTGAGGGGTTGCTCAACACATTTTCTGATGCAGATGATGTCAGCGATCTGAGCGACGATGACATAGAGATCAACAATGAGGACGAGAACGGTCTGAAGCGAGCAACGAGCATTACTCGACAGAAGGGGAATGCGAAGTTGCTCCAGATCTCACCGCGAAACTCTGAAGACGCGAGGAGGAGAGCCTCGGCCAACTAATTTGACGCAGACCTTGGACGTCTGAGAGACAGAGACGGTGAAAACCTGAACCATGGAGCTTGACCTAGATGCGCGAAGATGCCTGCCACACTCCTTGCAATTTCCTTACAATCTTCAACAACCACAGTCTCGACGACATTTCCTTACACAACTGTCAGCACCGACCTTCATTCGCTCCTTCAAATTTCCTATCCTTGTCACCAAAATCGACCAAACCACAAAAACAGTTGAAAAGGCAAGACAAAAATGTTGGCGTCTCGCGTATCGGTCACTCCATCAACAGGTACTAGCTCGTCCCTGATTAGAATCTCTCACGTTCCATCTCTGCTCTGGCTGCTCTGATCTCACGGCAAAATCTCAAACACCATGGTCTTCTAGCAAAGGGGGGTGTCATAGGAAGCACGACGGTTTCTATTCTACATTTCACAACTTCGACATGACACATTTTCTCACAGGATACCCTTGACGCGTTTTGGTTTTGTTCCACTGGGGACGGAAAAGCAAGGATGGGCAAGACGGGGCGTTTCGGGAACAAAGCCTCTGAGAGCGCGTTGAGCTTTTTACATTGGCGTGTACATAGATTACTACCATGACGTCGGTTGACGTGGGCGTTGATATCCCATCAAATACCCTATTATCTTTCGAACGTACCTGCGATCTCTTGCTGCGATTTACAATTGCCGTGTTACGGGCGTGTGTGGACGGACAGTGGTGCAGCCCAATGAGGAGAGACAAGAGCACAACGTTGTGCAGTTCGTAAAGAGAGAGGGGAGGTGTGACATGAGCCAGCCGGCGGGCTGGACAGATGTCACAAAGCGTGACCTTGTCCGTTCCGACTGGGGCCAAGAGGCGGTGGGACCTGCGTTGTCCTTATCTCTCACACTGACAGGCGGGAGCCAATTTAGTGGCCCCTTTGTCCGTTTTGAGAGAGGCATAGGGATCCTAGGAGGTCCACGTGTGGTGATGCGTGGCGGACAGCAAGTAAGTGCCTTGATCAGGAAGCACAACATTTCAGTGCCAAGCCATCGACGGCACTCATGTACGTATGAAAAGCGCACACCAGGCTCGCCTGCGATTCCACACAGTCAGCAGAAGCCTGACCTGTGTTGTGCGTGTACATGTTAAAACTATTGATCCTAGAATTAGTTCAAGCCGCCACGGGTTATGGATATCCTGCCTCTCTCTGTGCCTGATGACTGATCAAGAATGAGTGCCGGCACTGCAGGGCTGTGGTGCCGCGGCTGTCGGCAGTCGGTGGGCAGGGCAAGATCGCGTCATCCCGGGCTCTGGTTGGGAGCTCTGGGGACAAACAGCAGGCCTTGACAAATCAAGCGGCTTACATCATTGAGACTTTTCCAGAACTGCAGATTTTCTGATAGCGCGGCGAAGGGGAAAGGCGTAGCAATTTTGGGGCGCCCCCCCCCCCAACTACCAGATTACCATAGCAAAATCCCTAAGAGGCGTTTCACCCGCGGGCTTGCTTGTCACTGGGTCACTAGGCACTGTAAATACAAAAAGGGTTCAACCGGCAATCTCTCTCTACAGCTTCCCCCACCCCCGTCCCTCCCGACCCGCGACACAAATGCCTGCGAAGCAATTCCTGCGACCGCTTCTCAACATTGCGACACGCTCTTCTGTCTCCAGCACACCACTGTCCACATCTGCACGGATCACCTTTGCGAGATCATTCCACTCCACACTGCCCAAGATGACTGTTCACAACATTGAGACGTGAGTCTGTCTCCGCGTTGCCCCGCCCTGGTCCATCCCCGAGCAGGCAAAAGCAAGCAGCCAGCCGCCTCTGCTGCAGGTTACAGTATCAACTGCCGACTCGGGTCCTACGATACTGACAGTGTCTTCACCCAGCGCCGCTGCCTTCAAGGAGACCATCGCCAAGAACCCCGTCGTTGTCGTCGACTGGTTCGCGACGTGGTGCGGCCCCTGCAAGCTGATCGCCCCCCAGATCGCCAAGTAAGCAAAAGTCCCTCGTCTTCCAGGTCGTACGCATGCATGCACTGCAGACCCGAATGTGGCATCGAGCACCTCGCTGACCTCTGGCTCCACAACACAACAGGTGGTCCCAGTCCATCCCGTCGATCCACTTCGCCAAGGTCGACGTCGACGCGCTGCCCGACCTCGCGCAGGAGTACAGCGTGCGCGCCATGCCCACCTTCCACATCTTCAAGGACGGCGAGAAGGTCGACGAGTACGTCAGCGCCAACCCGCCCGCCCTGCTCAAGGTCATCGAGAAGTGGAAGCCCGCCGAGGAGGGCGAGGCCAAGGAGGAGGCCAAGGCCGAGTAAGGAATTCTCCGTCTCCGTCCTCTCTCTCATACCTAGCTACATCGCGCGGTCCCTGAGCAAGAAAATCGGTTCTACAATAGGGGCAATGGCAGCAACAGCAGTCATTTGTGACGACCTGCGAGCGGTTCGAACTGAAGGGAATGTGATATAGCGCGTCATGAGGGGCACACCAGGGCTTCGCTTGGAAACCGGAACGAGGCTGCTACTCCTAATATCCCGCAAATATCAATTACAATATTTTGAAGCCTCATATCACCTTCTCAGTATTGATCCGCTGTTTTCCCTTCTTCTGGCGCGTAAATTAATGCGGCTGCATGCTCAAGTATTACGTGCTTGTGACGCGAGCCGCTTCTGTTTCTCCAATTCGAAGCTGTCATCGCGGGGTGAGCCAAGTCCCCGGTTTCGCAGGTGGCGGGGTACACGACTTGTGAGGGTTATACCCTTACTTGTGTTTCCACTTTACTTGTAAGTGAACTTGAATATGCTTCTGAACGAGTTTGGACGTCTTTGAGATAATTTGAGATCCAACTTCAAGCAGAAAATGCGCGGCTTCTCCCAGGTTCGCAGCCCTCTAATTCAACTCCCCGGAAATTCGCCGTCCCCAGCTTTCACCCACTCTACGATGCTGCAGTCGCCAGTGCCTTCGCCTCACTCCATTCCTTCAGCTGCTCCTCCGCGTGCGTCCAAGCATCGTGGTGAATGCAGTACGCCATGGCAGCGTTGAACTCGTCAACTGAGAACCGAGTCCTAGTCTCAGCACATATATCCACACGCGCACACACAAAAACACATGTAGAGTCTCACGGATGGATACTTACTCGTCTGAGGTGGCCCTTGGCTTCCGTCCGCCTTTCGCGACCTGTGCCTCGTATGCATAACAATCTTGGCCGCTCTGTCCCTCCTGCACTGCTGCCACAGCCCCAGTCGTAAAGGTACCTTCTCAGACGTGGTCCCGAGAGGCAAGATCGCCCCAAGCGCGCACGCGTCCTCGACAGCCTGGGCTGCACCTTGGCCCATGTCTGTTTGGAGTGGGAAGACTTCAGCTCTGGGGCATTTCACGCAGGGAGATCCGGAGCTGAGGGAGAGCAGGGTGTAGTATTGCACAGGGGAAACTCACGTGGCAGGAAAGGGTGCGCCGCGTCACCGATCAAGAGAGCCTTCCCCTTGATGAGGTTTGGCAGCAGCTCCATGTCTAATAAATCCCACAGCATCACTCCGTCGTCCGGAGCCGTGTCCAGGAGGCGCAGCACTGGCTCGGACCAAGACCTGAAGTGGTCTATGAGTTGCTTCTTGTTCGCACGCTGGTCATACCCGGTCACGTCTGCGGCCAGACACTGGTTATCAACCTTGGCCCAGGAGAAACAGGCTTGAGGCAATATCTCACCCTTCTTGATCTCGCCAACCTCGTCCCTCGGCGCAAAGGCGACGCAGTTTACCAGCCGCCCTTCCGAGCAGGGATAAAGCACAATCCTCCGATCCGAACCGGTGATCTGCACAAAATGACCTGGGTTGTCCACAAATGTCCTTGTGACGGGGTCATTTTCGAGCACCGAGACTGGCGTCAGCCATCTATAGCAGGCGTGCCCGCTGACGATCATGGGGACCTCGCCGCCGGCGACGGACGCCCGGGTTTTGCTGTGGATACCGTCTGCGCAGACGACCAGGTCGCCGCCCACGCGGGTGCCATCAGAGAGCAGGATGGTGCCTGCCTCGCAGTCAACGCTTTCAACGCCGTTGCCCGTATGGATCCTCACTGGAACTCCTGGCCCTTCGGTGGAGGTTGCTTTCTCTTTCAAGGCCTCGTGGAGATCTGGCCGGTTGACCAACCACCAGCCCTTGATGGACACATTCATGTTAGTCGCCCGCCGCCCGAGGGAAACCGAGTCAAAAATAGGTACGTACGGCTGGCCATTTTGCTCTTTGTTCTTCGGTGTAGGTCCAGCTTTGCTCTACTTCACAGTCGGTGTTCACGAATTTGAACTGTTCGCATACACATTAGGACCGGCCCCTACTGAATCATCAGTCACGAAGCTGCACTTAAACGACCCACCCCTCGATATTCGGTCCCTTTATAGTCCTGACCGTGCAGATCTATGTGCGACAGTGCAACCGTGCAGTTCGGCGCCAGGTAGACAGCAGCCCCTACCTGGCCTCGATGCAACCTGGACTTTTCAAAGACCTGTGATCACACGGTCAGTGATACTAGAATGAATCACAATCGACATCAAGAGCAAAAGACTAATCGGATTTTCTCACCTCGACATCGTGTCCTTGCCGCCGAAGGGCAACGGCAGCCGTAAGCCCACCAATACCCCCTCCCGCGACCAGCACCCGCAAAGCATTTGCCGTAGACCCCATCGCCGCAGTATTGATCCAGGACCAGAAAACTCGTGACGTTACAGAGATACAGTAGGTGAAGCGAGCTCTGTCGGATTTCTTCCTTTTCTGAGCACAAGAAACACTAGTCGTCCCCTTTTCATCAGTGGGGGAAGTCCGTCTAGCGCCCCGTGCGGCTACGGCATCCTAAGTATAACCATTGTAGGTAGACCCTGCGCATGCGGTGGAACAGACTACGTATTTTTGCTCGACCCCCTCTTCCCCCCAGTTGGTTGCCCATGGCATCTGGCGGCAGCACCCATCGGCCGCGGTGGGCGGGTTGCCATTGTTGCGACACTGTTTCGTCGCCCGCCCGCCCCGCCAATGCATGAGCGATGCAAGACGGCAGGTCGATATAGAGTTGGGTTTAGGGCGGCCAATGAGGTCCGGCCGGACTGCGGCGCCGCTCGGCCTCGGTGGTTCGATGTACAGTTCAGCTGATGTTTGCCCCCCGAGCGCCGCGGCTAACGGGATATTGGGCTGCGCGAGTTAAGATATTAGCATGTGTGGGGAATGTTAAGAGTGGTGTTTGTTTTGCTTTTGCTACGCTTTATCAGGAGCTACGTACCCTGCCAGCCGCCTGCTTGGGTGCCATCTCACATGTAAGCGACGCTCAGGGGTCACTCACTGTGCGATCAATCGGGACGAACAGCCACAGATGATAATATTAAGCTCGATGCAGGTGCTTTCTGGGGCAGCAGGCTTATACGAGCTTATCGAGCTTTGAATCCGAGGATCCAAGGTTGCCATGTGCTAAGAGATGGTCAAGGCACATGGTCCAGGAAAGTCGACTTACACCCAACCATGTCTCCACTTTTCACCCTCAGGAGTGGTCATCATGTCCTTCATCATGTCCTCGTTGAGGTTGCCTTAGTTTGGTCTGCCTTACATTGCATTCCCATTAATGATATGTAATGGAACAACCGTATCAAACAGGCAGCATATGGATCTAGATGGCCCTTCCAATACGAGACTGAGTCGGCCCCGTGGGTCAACTCTTGGTCTGCGTCTTCGGCCGCTGAGCCTCAGACCGGGAGATGGAATGGGCTGATCTCACGTGGTTCCATGGATTACAGGCGGGAGCCAAGAGATATGTTTCCCGCGGGATCAGAAAAACAGGGCGGCCGGTGTTGGCTTGTCTAGGGGTCCTGTTGCCGGTTCGAGGGTGAGCCGCCGATTTTTGCGCCGTCCGGCGATCACAGAGCTCCGCACCCGCGAGCGGGCCGCGGTGCCGGAGCTTTCTCTGGGTCTGTTATCAACCTTCGACCCCGTCAGTGACTCGACTGCTGCCCATCACCGCCATCATTGAATATGTGACAGTTACTTCTGATTCAACAAGTTGTGTTCCTCTATTAATTAGATTGCTTGTTCACCTACTGTTCTGTCTTGGAAAAAAACTATGCCTGAAATCGTCGTGGTCGGGTAAGCAGATTTGAGAACCCAGTGACCAAGCTGCAAGTGACTAACGCAGTCATGAGCCAGCGCCGGAGTGGTGGGCCTCACCTCGGCTCTTCTGCTGGCCAAAGAGAAAGGGAACAATGTGACCATTGTAGCCAAACACATGCCCGGAGACTATGACATCCAATATACTTCTCCGTGGGCTGGAGCCAACTACTTGCCGTGAGTCCAAGGGCCCATGGCGAGCGCCCAGAAACACGGGGCTTGTTCTCACTATTCGCAGTATGTCTACAAATGAAAACAGCCGTTGGGAGAGGAGAACATGGCCCGAAATCCAGAGGCTCGCGGCGGAGGTTCCAGAAGCCGGCATACATTTCCAGAGTGAGTGCATACATAGATGGGGACAGGGGGCCATGGGTCTATGCTAACATACGCGTGGAGAGGCGGCCATCATGCGGAGTGCCCGAGACCTAGAGGTAAGTTGGAATCAAGAAAATGAGACAAAAAGGGACATGTTACTTATCGTTATCAGCCCGGTGTTTCCGCCAAGAATGGCCTCGGGGATGCCCTCTTTGACGAGAAACCCTGGTACGCCAACTTCTTCCCGGACTACCGCAGCATGAAGCCGGAAGAGCTGCCCTCGGGCATGGCCTACGGCCACGAGTTCGGCTCCGTGTGCATCAACACGGCCATCTACCTGCCCTGGCTGGTCGGCCAGTGCCGCAAGCACGGAGTGGTCCTCAAGCGGGCGTCCCTGAGCCACATCTCCGAGGCCTCGTCGCTGGGGGCCTCCGGCAAGGCGGATATCATCGTGAACTGCACCGGCCTGATGGCGTGCAGGCTCGGGGGCGTGATGGATCCCAAGGTGGCGCCGGCCAGGGGCCAGATCGTGGTGGTGAGGAACGTGAGCCCGTTCATGATCGCCACGTCCAGCACCGAGGACTCACCCGACGAGCTGGTCTACGTGATGACGCGGGCTGCTGGGGGCGGCACAATACTGGGCGGCACGTACCAGAAGGGGAACTGGGATCCCAACCCGGACCCGAACGTCGCTGCGAGGATCATACAACGGGTCGTGGACCTGTATCCGGAATTAGCTGGTGGGAAGGGGGTCAAGGGCTTGGATATCATCCGACATGGAGTTGGGCTGAGGCCATACCGGGAGGGAGGTGTGAGGATTGAGAAGGAGAAGATTGATGGGACGTGGGTCGTTCATAATTATGGTCATGCAGGCTGGGGTTACCAGGGATCTTATGGGACTGCCGAGCGGGTGGTCGAATTGGTTGGTGAGATCCAGGGGAGGAGCAAGCTGTAAGCCGTAAATTGGTGCGAGGGGTAATGTTGTGATTGGCGGCGAATTAGACATTTATTTTCACAAGTAAAACCTATTGGCTGCAGCGCACAACTAGGTGTCTCAGCAGAAGTACTGCTAGTGAGTCTCGGTCGGAATATTGGGAATAAATGAGAACCACACCGAGGATAAACTGAATAATGAATGAAGATTTTCTTGAAAATAAACACAACCCGTATGGTGGTCAAAATAATTTAGTGTGGAATATTGTTGTTTGTACCTCAGGATCCCATACATTTCAAATCCATGAACTGAGCGAAGCGTGGGCCGTAACAAAAGGCATGATGTTGTAGCTTTGGGAGAAATATGTATTCACCTGGTAAATGAATATCGCCAAAATGAGGATATGAGGCTCGGCCGCTGTGAGCAGGGTCCAGCTCTGGCCGGCCTGGGGGTTCAGTGACAGGGGTAGCTCTAAACACGTCGTCGCCAGCAATTTAGACCGCCCGTCCCGTTCTAACCATTCCCACCCTCTCAAGAACGACCATCATTCCCAAACTCCGACACCATGGCCACCAGCCGGGACCCACTGTACCTGCAACTCCTCCGATTCGCGCAGGATGTTGCTACAGGGAGGCACTGGCTGTCAAGGCTAGTTCCCCCTGCACTGATTCTTGTGGATGCAGCGTTGTGTGTGCTGGTGATTGCCAAGGTGGCCTGTAAGTGAGCCGACGGGATGAGAAGACATGCTCACAATACTGACTTCACTTGTACCAAGACACCGAGATTGACTGGACTGCCTACATGGAGCAGGTACAGTTGTTTCTCGATGGGGAGAGGGACTACACAAAGATCGAGGGCGGCACTGGTCCGTTGGTCTACCCAGCTGCCCACGTCTGGATATACACTGGGCTGTACTACCTCACCAACCATGGGAAGGATATCCTCCTAGCTCAGCAATTGTTTGCCGGGTTGTACTTGGTGAATCTGGCAGTTGTCATGTCCTGCTATTGGAAGGCAAAGGTTGGCCTTGATGCTGAGTAACTGAGGCTGAATTGTGGCCGGCTGACCTGTGTCAATAGGCTCCTCCCTACATCTTTCCCCTGTTGATCCTCTCCAAGCGCCTGCACAGCATTTTCATGCTCCGATGCTTCAATGACTGTTTCGCAGTCTTCTTTATGTGGCTGTCGATACTCCTCTTCCAGCACCGACAGTGGGTCGCCGGCGGTCTCGTCTACAGTTTCGGTCTTGGAGTCAAGATGACTCTGCTGCTGGTACTTCCAGTGGTCGGGATTCTCATTTTCTTCGCCAAGGGCGTGATGGGGACCATTACTTTGGGCGGATTGATGGCAGGCTTGCAGGTCCAGCTTGCGGCGCCGTTCCTCAAGCATCCGGCCTCATACTTCGGACGTGCCTTCGAATTCTCTCGCCAGTTCCTTTTCAAGTGGACCGTAAACTGGCGCTTTGTCGGCGAGGAGACCTTTCTCAGCCGCGGGTTCTCGACTTCCTTGCTCGTCTTGCATGCTTCCGTCCTCTTGACCTTTATATTCACTAGGTGGCTCCCGCCAACGGGGAAATCGTTGGGGGACGTCCTCCATGCAACATTTGTCCGGAGAGACTGGCAGCCATTATTTCAAGGATTCACGCCCAAGTACATTCTGACTACTGTACTAACTGCCAACGTCGTCGGCCTACTCTTCGCACGATCTCTTCACTACCAGTTCTACTCCTACCTGGCCTGGTCTACCCCATACCTCCTGTGGCGTGGTGGGCTGCATCCTGTGTTGCAGTACGTCCTGTGGGCCCTCCAGGAGTGGGCCTGGAATGTGTTCCCCAGCACACCGATCAGTTCAGCTGTTGCGGTGGGTGTCATGGCGACCACGGTGACAGCGGTATGGTTTGGCACGTCGAACGATGCGGCGGCCCCAACTGCGCGCACCCAGTCCACTGGCAATCCTGGAGCGCCAACTCGATCTATTCGGAAGCCCTAGATCGGCTACCAAGGCGGGAAGACAGAGTTCAAGCGTCCATTGTGGTGAGACTACCCCTTCGGAAGCAGCGTGTTCAACAAGAACCGCACGAGACGAGTGCCGAGGTCACTCCTCTCCTTCGGATTCGGAGTCTGTGGGTGGGAGGCCTCTGGAGTCGTCCTCGTCGTCAGGGTAAGTGTTCTTTGGGAATTCTCGAGGCCTGGACATTAACACGATTGTCAGAACTGATCAGTGTTTGAAATCAGAAGGCGATTGGGTTCTGGACTGCCTTGTGGGACCGCAGCGCAGGCAAAAAAGTGCACAAGGGGTTTCGTACCAGTACGGCATCTTGCGCCACTCCTTTTCGTCTCGGACCACATTGATAATCTCCCCCTCGACTTTGTTATTCGTCTTGCGCTCCTCGCTCGGCGTCAGATCGACCACGACAAAGCCTCCTCTCTTGATCCATATCGTGTTGCGGAACCGCTGGGCAAGCTCGACGAGGGTGGTCTTGGTGTTGGGCAGGATGCACGTGTAGGTGTTGTTGCCCTCGGGCTTGCCAACGCGCGCGACGAACTGGTGTTCGGTCAGCTCGTCGGGAGGAGTAGTGGACTCGGTGGCTGCTGCCAGGACGCTCCGCTTGGGACGGCCCATCGTTGACTTGGAATGTTGTAGGCGATTTGATGACTTGGGTGCGATCGAGCGTCGGTTTTGGTGCCCCACCAACTTTTTCTGGTACTCACGTTAAATGCATAATCTGGATAATGCGGTAATTTGACGAATATGCATCTAAGTGCCCTCTTATGTGGACTTACATCCCAAAGAGTCATGCAGTCCTCAATACTTCTACCTACAAAAATGATGTTCCGGTGGATGTCTCTATGTTTCATACGATTTGTATGCATGTCATCATACCTTGAAACTGCCAAATGTACCTTGTGTGATATGACCCTGCTCTCCAAGGATCGCCCCTGGCAGAGAGCAAGGAGACTCATGGGAGCAGAAACTGGCAGGGCAGACAACATGCAGTCTACATTTCCACATAATTCCAAATCTCAATGTGCATTTCCTCTTTATACCCTTCGTCTATCGTAACGTTGAAAAGTTCGCATTTCCGACCGTACATACCTTCGGGCCCAGTCCCTAAAAGAAGAAGCATGGAGGCTGCACCTGGTGAGTCTTCCGTACATTTACTCAGCGGAACCTCGCCGGTGATCTCGTCATATCATCTCGGATCCCTGATCATTCCTTGCTCTCCCCCCGGCCCTCGTCGAGATCCCATGCCCGGCCTCTGCCGAGTCAGATCCCCCACTAATCCCAGCAGTGCTTTTCTTGAAATCCAACTTCTTCCACTCCATAGATCCCGCCGTCACGAAAGCCAGGGCGGCCGCAGCTACTGAGACATAAATTGCAGCCTGCACCGCATCACCGTACGCCCCAGCAACGAATGGCACCAGATCGGTGTCCATGTGATTAGCATCGACACTGGATGCCCCGAGGTCTATGATCTGGGATGCCTGAGCATCGGATAAATGCGCATCAAGCTTGTCATGTAATGTTTCTAAGAATATGGACTGAGCTATGGGCAGCGCGATGACGGTTCCAAGGCTTTGGGCGAACATGAAGAGAGAATTGCCGGTGGGGAGGTCGGCCTCGTTCAAGACATTTTGCATCGCCGTTAGTGGGACCTGGACGCTGAAGCCGAAGCCGATGCTTGCTATGAACTGATCTATTTCAAGTTTTAGATCTTGTTGCGAAAGGCCCAGGGGTGCAAGATCAATGAGAGGGGGACGGGGGGGACGACGGAGAAGCCATGACTTTTACTTACAGCCTACGATATGTCCCACGTTGCTGCTGTCATCGAGAGTCGATAAGAGGCCTGAGCCGACCGCAAGTACCGCAGAGCCAGCCATGAGATAAGGTATATAATATCTCGTGGTGGTCATCAGGAGACCACAGGCTACTGTGGCTAAGGAATTTGGTATTCCCAAAGCAAGGATATATAGGCCTGAAGTCGCTGGTGATACGCCCTTTGTTGCTTGGAAGTAAAAGGGTAGATAAACCGTCAGACAATTGATTGCCATAATCACAGCCCCGCCGGCGACGCAGCCGAAGCCCACAGTCCGGTGGATCAAGATCCGGATCGGAACGAGCGCCCTGTGTACTCAGAGTCAGCCGTGGGAAAGGCGAAGGATAAGACCCGGACGAAGTGCCAGAGATGGCCAGAGGTACCTTTCTTTCTGTCTCACTTGCAGAACCAAGAACAGAATCAGCAGCAACCCAAATCCAAGCAGAGTGCCCCAAACTCTTGAGTCGCCCCACGGAAGAACAGCTCCGCCCCATTGCAGAGCAAGGACGAGACAAGTCATGGAGGCAAGTATTAGGCACGTGCCGACAGGGTCTAAGGAAAGGAGCTTCTCCTTCAACGTAACGTTTGTATGCTCCCTAGCTGGTTCCTGGAAGCCGAAATATGTGAAGATGAGACAGAGGGCACTGATGGCTTGAGGTCCGGTGATGTCAGCACGAAGCATTTATGATAAGCTCACATAACTTGTGGCATCTAGCATGGGTGCCTTGCAGTGGCGATTTGGGGTATGGGGGAGGCTCACGAAGATTGATCCAGAAGCAGAACCTCCAGGTCAAGCTGCTTTCGGTGAAAACACCTCCCAGAACAGGACCCACTATAGAGGCCACCATAAACATGGTAGAGATGAAGGAGATGAAGAGCGGTACTTTCTGCTTAGAGACGACATAGCCAGCTATGACCAGGCCGCCGGTAAAGACCCCAGCTGTTGAACACCCTTGAAATGCTCTTCCGAATATGAGGACGGCTGAGTTGGGTGCAACGGCACAGATTATGGAACCGATTATGAACACCATAATGCTCCAGCAGAATGTCCATTTGAGGGAGAAAGACGTATATAGTCGACCGAAAGCTGGCTGGGTGGCCAATTTGGCTAAATTGTACGATGTGGTGTACCAGGCCGCGTCTTCAAGGCTGTGGAACTCGGTCGTGATTTTCGGGGTCGCCGTAGCTATGGCACAGTCATGTTAGTTTCTGCTTGTACGGCAAGGTGACCTCTGGGTGCACAGTGCTGGATGGACATACCAAGAATGTTAACATCCAGAGCAACAAGAAAGACTCCCGTCAGTAAAGCTATTGTAATGAGTACGCGCCGCCAGAGCGGCTTTTTGTCCGGGACAGCGTTCGTGGATTGAGCATATTCGGCGCTGGTATCCTGATCGGACACTTTCTCCCTGGTTGCAGTTAAGTCGTCAGCCCCAAGATTCTGAACCGTTGATTCAGTGGTGATCATAGTGCTGGTTGTCATTTTGAACTCTCTCGTGGAATTTGGGTTTTCAAATGTTTCGAAGCCCAAAAGGAGAACAAATACAGCGGGACATTCGACTCACTTGTGGAAATTATGTGCCCATATCATTCAAGGGCGTCATGCACAGCGAAGTATTTGAAATTCATCCTGCTTACAATAACATCGGAAGGTGACCAACTTTGGCGGAATCCGAGTCTGTGATTCGACGATGTGTACGACGGAGTTCCGCCGTATTTTTTGTGAGGTGTAATTTGCGTCAGCAGGCTAGACCGCTTCCACTAAACACCTGACTATGAGTCCCCAGGCAAGACATCTCAGCTAACAGATATCATGGCTCGTAGGGCCGTCTCCCGCAAGTGCCCGAGCACTAAAAAGTTGAGGCGGCAGAGAAAAATAAAGTCCTAAACCCAACGGACTTCCGCTGGTTAGAGTCTATGAATTTTGAGGGGACACGCTTGCTCCCCTTTTTGCAATGCGCATCCATCCTACCAAGCCCTGCACGTCTCTGTTTTGAGATGCAGTCTTGAACAAACCCCTGCTTCTTCTACCTAGCAGTGTTGTTTGTGAAATGCTGTACTGCTGTAGTTCATCTAATTCCTACGAGTCTTCTCATGATCATCCTCTTGAACCATGAGAAACGATCTCCTAAACTTCCAGAGTTTGCCCAATAGCTTGAAGAGAGAGATAAATCACTCTTTTTTTTTTCTCTTTTTTCAAAAGTTGAAGTGAATAGAAGAGACTGAATCCCATATTTTCCAACTCAGAGTGCACTCTTAAGGTTGGAAACAACCACAAGTGACCGTCCAGATGCTTTGGGGTTAGGGTTGGGCCGGCGAGCCCAAACGGGCAGGCCGAAATGCTGCTTATTACTGTAGCAGTCGTTACTCTTGCGAGTTAAGGACGTCACCCCTAGCACTTGGTGAGCTTCAGCGCTCGTCTTGCCTTGCCATTTTCTCAGGACAGGAACTCCAAGACACAACATGTCTCTTAACCAGCTGTCTATGCTCTTGGGCCTTCCAGACTCGGACTGCAAACAGATACTCGACTACGGAGCCACGCTGTCCAAGGCAGAGGCGGCAGACCACTTTAAGAACTTGCTTGGCGACTCGCCGCAGGCCATCGAATTCATCTCGTCCTTCAACTCACGGCGACAGGACCCAAAACCTGCTCCTGCTCCAGCTCCAGCTCCAGCTCCAGCCACTCAGCAACAGGGTCCATCGGATCTGGATGCTGTGCCCAGAAAGCAAAGGGCCCCCAAGAAGAAGAAAGCACCTCTGGGGACGCCAGCTGCACGCCAAATCACAGATGCAACCCCGGCGTCAGGAACCGTCTACAGCAAGAAGTCCATCGAGGATGACTATATAGCAAGCAGGTCCGGCCCATCGACGCCGTCTAACAGCAACTCACCCTTCGCGGCTCCCCCGCCAAAGTCTTCCACGCCACCACCCAAGAAATTCAGCAAACAGCCCCCGTCCGCGAGCGGCTCCCTCGTCTCGGACCGCCTGGCACCCAAGCAGAAGCCAAAGTCAACCCCGACCTCCCGCAGCTCAACTCCCGGGCCGGCGTCCAAGGGGAATGGAGGCCCAGTCACCAAGGTGTCCATCGCGGGCGGCACGCCCATGCACGGCGCCTCGACAGCCGTGGCAGACCTGGATGCGGCCATCCGCTCACTGGAGGTGACGACGAACCCGTCGTTAGCCACCTCCGGCGGCGACTCCGCCCGGCGCTGCAACTGCGTGGCAACGCGGCACCCGCTGCAGAGCGCCGCGCCCAACTGCCTGAGCTGCGGCAAGGTGATCTGCCTTAAAGAGGGCTTGGGTCCCTGCACGTTCTGCGGCACACCGCTCCTGTCCTCGAGCGACGTCCAGTCCATGATCCAGGAGCTACGCGCCGAGCGAGGCCGCGAGAAGCAGGCCGCAGACCGCCAGGCGCACAAGCGGGCCGATGTGTCCGCCACGCCGAGGCCGTTCACCAAACCGCGGACGGGGATTGACGAGAATGGTAGCGGAAACGAGGCGGAGGCGCGGGCTCTAGAGCACCGCGACAGACTCCTCGGGTTCCAGGCGCAGAACGCCCGTCGGACGACAGTCAGGGACGAGGCGGCCGACTTCGACGTCTCGGGCGCCATGGCCGGGTTCGGCGGCAGCCTGTGGGCGTCGCCGGAGGACCGGGCGCGCGAGCTCAAGAGGCAGCAGAAGGTCCTGCGCGAGATGGAATGGAACGCGCGGCCCGACTACGAGAAGAGGCAGCAGGTTGTCAGCATTGACTTGGTGGGCGGCAAGGTGGTCAAGAAGTTCGTGGCGAAGGAGAGGCCGGCCACGCCCGAGGACGATGACGACAACGAGACGCTGGTCTCTGGTGCCGGGGGTGGTGGCGTCCTGGAGGAGACGAGTGCGAATAGGCGGCCCGGGGCCGGGGGAGCTTTCAGCAGGAACCCCCTCCTAGGCGGGATGATCAAGCCGGTCTACGATGCAAAGGGCAAAGGAGTCGCACTTGAGGGCCGCAAGGACAGGGCCGCGACGCGGTGGAGGAGGGTCCAGGACGACCTCGATGACAACGAGGCTGTCATTTTGGACGGCGGTGTATACGGTGGGCAGCAGGGCGCGAAGACGGGAAGCGCAGGCGACGAGCCCGACTGTGGATAAAAATCGAGAGGCGCAGAAATGCTAGAACCTGACCGCACGTTGCGGTCGGAATACACACAGGACTGTTAAGTGTCCCATCATGAGCCGTGCTGTCGTGCGACCTTGCTATTGATGGGGATTGGATTTCTCCGTGGCGCTATTTTTCCTATTCGGGACCAAATGGACCGCAACCTGGACTGCAATCAGCCCTACGAGCGCCACGACCCCCACGCGAACAGACAGGTCACATTCTTCAAGACCCCGATGAGTCCAGTCTTGTGGGCTAACGAGGTTGACTACCGACACGCGACTCAAGGGCAGTGCTGGGGATGGCAAGGTATGGGTGGGTACTGTATCACTTCCTGAAAAGTGAAGACATGGCCCAGTTTGAGAGGATTGCTGTTGCGCAGCAGAAGGGAGTTCTCCATATTCACTGCGGCATATTTGAAGATGTTCAAGTATTGAAGATGAGTAGCTTTTTTGAAATCGTCTATGAGGTATCTATGCCTTTTTCTATGATTTATGACGGGACACCGCAACCCCGAGCCGAAACCTGAAGTAAACAGAGTCCGATCAAATGCAATGTCCCACTCTCCTCTACTCATTACCAGAAAAAGGAATAAAACCGTCCGTAAAATGACTCCGATGACTATGATGATGAAAAGGAAAACAGAAAACCAATGCCAATGACCCAATATATACAATGCTTAGTGAGCCTCGGGCTCTCGTCTCATACCCGTGATAAGGCTGCAAAAGCCATAACCACCAAGCCTCCCCTTACCGTCGTAGACCTTCTCTACGATGTCTTGCTTGGTGAGGCCGTTCAGGCCGTCTCCCGCCGCGAGCCGTGAGCCGCCGCCGGTGTTGGACTTTGACTCTCCTAGTAGTCGTCCAGGGTCGAGGCCTTCGGCGGTCGGGCGTTAGCTGCAGCGACGTAGTGGCCCCATGTGATCAGTTCCTTACTGCAGTCGTCCTGGTGGATAGTGCACTCGATCAGAGCGGGGCCAGCCTTGTGGTTGTTGGCGGCGGCGATGGCCTCCTTGAGCTCGCCGGCGGTGTTGGCGACGAAGGAGATACCGTTGCCGTCGGTGGAGTTGAAGGCCTGCATCAGCAGGGCGTAGTTCCAGTTCTTGATCTTGTTGTAGCTGCCGTCGTGGATCTCGACCTCGATGGTGTAGCCGCGGTTGTTGATGAGCAGGATGGTGATGGGCAGGTTGAAGCGCACCATCTGGGAGACCTCCTGGGCGGTCACCTGGAAGGAACCGTCACCGCAGACGCAGATGGTGCGGCGCTCGGGGTGGCGGACGGCGTAGCCAAAGGAGGCGGGCACAGACCAGCCGATGTGTCCCCACTGCATCTCGATCTCGTAGCCTGCGCCCCTGGGGAGGTGCAGCTGTGTGCCGTTGAACCAGGAGTCACCGGTCTCGATGAAGAGGGTGGTGTTGGGGGTGACGAGGGGCTGCAGCTGGCGCTGGATCTCCTTGCGGGTGAGCTCCTCCTCGTCGGCGGCCTCGTGGACGACGTAGGGGTCAGGGCGAAGACGCTTGTACTCGACCATGGTGGAGTCGTTGAACTGGACCTCGGTGGAGAGGTGATCGAGGAACTCGCTGAGGCGGACACGGCTGAAGTGGCTGCCAGGGAAGGTGACGTGGTCCATGTCGCACTTCATCAGGGGGATGTTAGGCATGGCGGTCCAGCCAACGGTGGAGTAGTCGTTGAAGACGCAACCGGCGCAGATGATGGCGTCGGCCCAGTTGAGGATGGCATCGGCGGCGAGAGTGGAGACCTGACCCCAGAAGACACCGACGAACTGAGGGTGGTCCTCAGGGAACATGCCCTTGGCTGCGGGCTGGAGGGCGACGGCACAGCCCATGGCCTCGGCCAGCTTGATGAGGGCCTTGTCGGCGCCGCAGCGGGACAGCTTGGGGCCGACGAGGATCAGAGGCTTGAGCTTGCCCCTCAGGTACTCGGCGGCGCAGTCGGCGGCGGCGGCGAGGGCGCCCTGGTCGGAGATCACGGGCTCGGTGACGGCGGAGATGGGGCCGGGGCGGACACAGGTGGCGCCGGACAGGTTGGTGGGGATCTCGATGTAGCAAGGCTTCCTGGACAGGATGGCGGCGCGGATGGCTCTGTCAATCAGTCTGGGGGCCTCCTCGGCGCGGTTGACGGCAACGGCGCAACATGTGACCTTCTCGGCCATCTCAAGCTGGTAGTTGTAGTCGAGCTTGCCGAGGGTGTGGTGCAGCAGGTGGAACTGGCCGGCATCGTTTGTGTTTGGGGAACCGGAGATGAGGATCAGAGGCAGGTTCTCAGCGTAGGCACTGCCGGTTCCGTTCAAGGCGGAGATGGCACCGACTGAGTAGGTGACGACACAGGCAGAGACGCCGTTGGCACGGGCGTAGCCCTCAGCGGCCATGCTGCAGTTGAGCTCGTTGGCACATCCGATCTCCTTGAGGTCCGGGTGGGCCTGGAGCTTGTCGAGGAGGATAAGGTTGTAGTCGCCAGGCACGACAAAGTGGTGTCGAATGCCGACCTGGGCCAACCGCTCGGCGAGGTAGTCACCGACGGTGAATTTTCCCGGTGTTGCCGACATTGGGAAGGATTTATGTGAGGTGTTGAGGTGAGGGTAGGGTGAGTGTATCTTGTTCCCGTTGGAGGTTGAGGGAAGAAGGGTGGCGGTGGTGGTGGTGGTGGTGGTGTCCAGAGGACTGGAGACTGTTGTCTTTCTATAAGAAGGTGTGGATGAGTAGTAGACTGATGAGTGAGGTCTGACTGTTGGATGTCGTATGAGGCTCAAGATGGTTTTATATCTTTTGCTCGCAACAGCACAAGGTGGCTGTCCAGGGCTGGGCTTGGATGTGTCGTGTCGTGCGCTGTGGCCATCGCCAGCGTCCGAGAGACGGATCGGGGATCCATTGGCGGCTCCCTGGAAAAACTTTGCGGTGATGGACTGATGAAAAGTGGAAGCGACATGTCACAAAGTCACCGGCTGCGGATGGTTGAGTGTCAGGGCAGGAACAGGGCAGAACAAAGTCCAGAATGTTGGAGATGGGAATGTACGTATCTGCACGGCCGGTACGGCAGGCAGTACGGAGTACATCCAAAAGCTGGTCTTCGGGAGTGGCCACCCAGCCCATCCCAGGAAAACTGGGGCAGGAGGTTGGCGGGATCGCCCACTGTTGCTTCCGCCGTTTACGAGGGTACAAAGGTACATTGGACGAGGTCTCACAACACATTGTACGCTACTACGCTGCCATGACAGGTCTCGACTGTGGCCAGAGTGGAGCGCAAAGATGAAAAGCCGGGACGGCCTCAACACCGACCTGCTGCACCACAGCCATACATACAGCCATACAGCCACACACCCATAATCTTGGTACTACGCCCATACACAGGTACAAGGCCTTACACGTGCATGTAACCAGCCATCGCCCATCATACCCAGATAACACCATACATACAGCAAGCCGCTTACTATTTGCCGTGTAGTCACCGTGATACGAGATGCAGAGATGCGCCTCGACACAGCAAGATAAGAATGGAAACGAAAGAGAAAAAAAAAAAGATAGACATTCGTTTCGTCATGATCACTCCATACCGGAAGTGTATCCTCTGATGACGGCGCAAACGTGCAGCGTATGCAGTGCGTGTTTTGAAAAACTCTCGCTCTTGTCTCCGTTGTAAGTTATGCTGAGCTCAGCTGAGGTCCGACATGGCTTCTGTACTGATAAGCTCGGATCCCTGCCGACACTGAGTGCTCATGCCGCGGGAGATGACGGATGGCATGGTCCCATGTGCTGGGACAACGGGAGCCCAGAAATCACGCCACCTGCCCTCGGTCCTGGCGGGTCCTTCCTGCAGCCTCCGACTCTTGACACCTCACTCCCGCTGCAGCCACTTTTCCACCCCCCGGCCAGCAACCTGGCGAAATCATGAGATGCCACGAGATGCTCGCTGACAGTGCAGGACTGGCAGATACCAAGTTGCGGCCCCTTACCCTGCTTGCCTGCTTGCCCTGTCCGCTCTGGGCCGCCCATCCAGCCCATCACGCTCTGGCCCAGCGCCGATGGTTCGACGTTCGATGCCTCCTTGGCCTGCATCCCGGGCTCCACCCATGCCTTGGAGGCTCTCGGCCCTGCCCACCACGCTATTCCTGGCCGAACCTCGCACCATTCCATCGAAGCTCTCACCAGCCTTGATTCTAACCGCCACCCCTGCTCGCCCGCCATTGCGTGGGGGCCCTCTTTGTCTGCTACGCCATCTCTGGATCTCAATGGCTGCACTGTCGCACAGTCAGGCCCGTCCGACTGATGTCGGGCCCTGCATAGCATGAGAGAGCCGCATCCTCACGCCGGCATGACAGCCCGTTGCCACACTTGCAGAGTGTCCACACACCCACGAACCACCCCTTTGCCCCTGCTGCCCCCGTTCTTCTCCTGTACTTGGGCCCTGGCCCTGGATCTGGCCCTGCGCCTGAACCTGCGCCGAGTGGGCCTTGATCGCTGTCATCGACGCAGACCCAGAAAAGGTTTCACGATGCGGCGAAAGTTTTCCCTTGCATGGAGCCTCGTCTATGGCGCCGCAGCGGTCCCGGCCTCGCGCCTAGCAACCAAGCCCGTACGCCCGGACATGCCCTGCACGACAGTCATTGTATCCAGAGCTGCTCCTTCCTTCGTCCGCCGTAACTTCGGTCGGACTACAGCTCGGAGCGGTGATATGCCCAGGCCCGCGATGGGATCACTGCCTACTCTGCCCTAGCATGAAGCTTCTGCGGGCTCGTCACATCTGCTGCCTCCGGGATCGCACTGCGGGTCCCTTCAAAACGTCCAGATCGACAGCATGATCTGTTGAAAAATTCCCGGTTTCTTCTGGAACCTGCCGATACGGCCTCAAGAAGGCCTGCAACTCCTACGACATCGCGGGAAGTGGGTCCTTCACGGTCTCCTTACACGGGCCGTCGTGACGAAGTGCTCGAACAAGATATTCTGTTCGAGAGCCAGAAACGAACGTCTTGGGCAACGAAACAAACTCAAACTGCAGATCTCAGAGAAGCTCACGCATGGGCAGCCGCTGGGTTCGCAAACAATTACCTAGGATCCCGTCACAGATGATGCTTGTGTCTTGCCGTCCGACAGTGATATGAGACCGGGCGAGACATGTGCTGCGCGGATATCGAGTCGTGTATTACGACCGACCAATGCGCAACACTGACATGGTAAGTCCCTCGACAGGGAGCTTGGGGCTCACCAGCGTCGTAATCCACCAAACCCGCTGCACCCGTGCTTGTGAGCTTGCACGCTGTCTGGCCGACCAGAACGCGACGTCGTGAGAACGCTCAAGTGTAGATCTGTGTGCTCAAGGTGCTACTTCGAGTTTCATTGATCTGCACAAGGCCCAGCAAACTGTTCTCAAACAAGGCGGCGCGACCCGTCCAAAACCTTATGGTGCATGGGCCATTGTGGAGGTTTTGTTCCAGACTGAGGCCACTGCATCTTACCGGTCGCTGAGGGAAAGGAAGCATCTCGCATGCGACCCAAAGGTGGTGCTGGGGCAGATTCTTGTGCTCGAGACTCAAGTTATTCGTGCAAGCCGTTCAGCTTACCTTCTAATATCGGCATGCCTGAGTGAGTGTCAATGAGGTGATCAAGCATCAACCGTCTCGTCACAAATCTAGATTGCCCGAGATCTCTGTCAGATCGGACACTGCCACTGCTCCACACAGCACGGCCAACAGTCTAAACCCTGGATGTCCACGCGAGGTCGGTAGCCAACCAGAGTATCTTCTTGTAGCCCCAGGCATCTGCGCAGGAATGTCCGCAGGAGAAATCAGCCCACAGTTGAGCAGGCTTTCCTGATCATCGAGATCACAGCATCATTCTGGATGAACCCTGTGGCGCAGCATGACGGCCATGCACAGTCTTGCTCAATCGGCTCAATGTTGGATCTGGCCCACAGTCTACAGATCGGAAAAGCTTGGTCAGATGCGAATTCGAGCCCTGGTTGACCCCGGAGGTGACCTGCTGAGGAGTGAAGCTCCCTAATAGAGTAGACAGCCAATCTGAGTGTGGCTGTTAGCTTTAGTAGTATGAAATCGAGTATAAGTTCCGGCTTGATAGAGGAACTCAAAGAATACCAATAGTCCATGAAATCGAGTATATGAGGAGCAAGTTCGAAGAGGTTCAATGGTGAATGACTTTTAGCAAAACGTATTTGGCTTCATAAGATGTTGTGAGTCTGCAAGCATGGTCCAGGGGCCCATTGCTTCCAAATGCTAGAGAAATTGTCCAAATACGAAGATTGCTGGTAAGTAGTTTAAGCAGCTTTCCACCTAGAAATTTCCCTTATCATTCATTTTGGTAGACATTCTCAGCTCCAAAGTCCTTTGGAACCGTCCACAGACTACCTGCCAGTGGGAAACCCCAGTGCCGCAGACTGGCAATATGACGTGATGTAAAAAAGTCCCAACGGCTTCTAGTTGATCGCTTATGCAGTTCGTCTATTCCATCGCCGTGTTTCTGAATAAAGAACGCATGAAGTCAAAAGTATCACACGCAGATCAATTGATACCGGCGAACCAGTATAAAAGGAGTAGAGAGCATGTTTGCGCTGTAGCAGTTCAAATTGTGGACCCAACGCAGTACCAATCACACGGCAGTGAATGGGTCAATGTGACTGACTTCAGGAAGTCCAACAATACGCATCTGCCATCCATCTCCCTCAACATTGGAGGAATGTTCCTAAAGTTGATTAGACAATACCAGGAATCCGAAATATCGGAAATTTGAAAGCCATATCTTCTTACCAGGGGGGGGGGCTAGGCACCTGGGGAGACAAAAATGCACGCTTCCAGAGTACAAATCTACACTTCTTGAAGTCTTCCGCCGCTGAGGATAAGTTACATTCATTACTGTCCTGCACTTTGTCTCATGCGATCTCGTGAATTTCTCAATGAATATTGACGGTCCGCAGTCATATCCATGGATCTGCCAGCACGATCAGCCCGGCAGGGCTTGCTATTACATCGATTTCTGCACTGCACTCAGAGTATCAGCGTCATGAGCTAAGCATCGGCGTGTATTATACTCACAGGTAGCTGTGACGATTATCGTGGCCACACTGTGGATGCAATCATCTTCAGTGGTATAGCTCGACCTGCAATAAACATGTGAGGTCATTTGGTGAACTGGCAAGCCAGCAAAACTCTCCTCCAACGTGCAGGAGTAGTTAGATCCCCACACTTCAGTAATGGCTCTAGTATGTGAGCTCGCTTGGAAGCTCGCTTGTAAACATATTGACGATTCATCCCCCACTCCCTGTCCACAAAAAGAACCGTTTAGACTTGTGTAATATCTCATCTGTCCGAAATCCAATCATGCGACATTCTTGAACGCCAGCATCAAGCTTTGTACATAAGTCGAGATGACTTTACATATGTAAGCTATGGGATACTCGCCCCGGTACCGAATTTTTCGGACTGGAATCTTCCAATTGTAGGCAATCATTTTCTCTTTCGCTGAAAAAGGTTTATTCCTGATTTAAGCTTTTCGATCTGGTGTCAAACAGTAGTGGCCGTCCGGTCCCCCATGCATACTGGTTCGGAGTACAGCACAAAGGTTGAGATTAGCGTTAATTGAAAGAGGTTGCTGCGCCCATGAAAGTAGACCTATTTGGGAAAGGCAACTTGAAGGTGATGCACGGTCCCTTGCCACGCTGGGGCAAAATATTCGAGGCCACAGTTTCGAGGTCCTCAATCAAAGACTTCGACCTCTCTCTTAGAAGCGCAGCATCACTTGTGCGTCCTCAACAAGGTCGACTCGGGGAAACGTCATCTGGTCGTCTACAGAGACAGCGAGGACTCTATGAAATCTTATGTACGGCTCCAGGACAAGGATGAAATGCAGATGAGAATTAGATTTAAGCATATGACAGGCTACAGCACCTAATTTAGAATTAGTGACTAGGGTCACCCTTTGCGGCTCCCCCACGATCCGGGATCCTCCCACAAGAGCCGAGTCAAGCAACGCGCAAGCTTTCAGGGGTGATCCGGAGCACATCAACCAAGATGGACACGAGAAACAGGAACCTCAGGGGCCCGACTTGATCGAAGGCCGGGCCAGCTACACATGAAATCTTGAACAAACTTGATACTCTCGTTACTCGTTCCAAAACTCCAGCCCTTGAGCGCGAGTTGAGCCTCGACGGCATGCCACTCTTTTAATCACCATCTTGCATCCACAAATCTAACCATATTCGCTCCTTTTCGAACCACATCGCCCCCACAAACGACGCACGACATTACGGGGCGAGGGTAGATCGGGCTCATTTCGACGCGCGTCCGCCAGACGCGGCTCTGCCAGGCCCTCACTCAGACTCGCGATGGCAGACCCCCCAGGCGGAGCAGGCGGTGGATCAGGTGCTGCTGGGCCAGACTCGGGCTCCGGTGCCGGCTTGTCGCCATTCGAATCTACCACCACTACTGCTGGCAGCAGCAGCACTACCACGACTGCAAGCAGCACCTCCTTGGCTGCCAGCTCATCGTCCACCGCCGGCGCGGTGAGCCTCGAGCTCGTCGGGCCCGAGGAGCTCAGCTTCGTGCCTCGGTTCGGCCGGTCGGCGTTCCAGGTCGTCCTCAACACCACGTCGTTCGGCTCGATCATGTCGCAGCTGAATGACACTGCGACGGCGGCTGCGGCACAGGCGGGTGGGTCGTTGCAGCCGCCGCCTGTGTCGCTCCTCGAGACGGGCTGCTTCACCAACTCGAGCGCGGGGAATGGGTCGCGCGCTGGAGAGGGGTGGAGGGACTGCGTCGAGGCGTGCTCGGCTCCGAGCGCCATGTTCAACTCGAGCTTCACGTTCTGGAACTGCCTTACCCTCGGGGCCGTCGCGCTCTATGCGCAGTCGGATGGCATGGTGCTGAACCAAACGGCGGTATCTTCCGTGGGCCAGGGCCTAGGGTTCAGCAGCCTTGACGAGTTTAACAGCACACAGATCTTGTCCAACACGGTTAATTGTATCAAGGGTTCGTGCCAGGATTATAGCCTGGGGTCGTGTACGGAAAATGTCACCACCCTGGACCTCAGTGGGTCTCAGGATAAGGTGATGGACCTGTTCAACGCCTTGGAGGGATACTGTGACGGGGAGGAAAGCATTGTGAATTCGGACATTGCTGGCCCTGGTGTAAGCACTTCAAGGCTCGACCTCTGTTGTTCGCTGGGAGATTGCTAATCGTTCATGTCGCAGGTCGTTCTCTCTTATATCCTACAGGCCACGCTGGCCATCGCTGTCTATGTCTTCGTCAACCTCTTTACCAGCTGGCTGCTTCCTCTCCTTTCGCTAATATACACCCTCCAAGACCGCGTTGCTCCCGGACGACGCTCCCGGACGGCCGACGACTCGATGGGCGGCCTGCAGCCGCCGCAGACGCCTTGGCAACGCGCACGCGAGCACCAGGCCAATCTCTCCAGGTCGCGGCCCGCGGCAGCGCTGACATCCGCACTGGTCGAATTCCAGGAGGTGCAGGGCTTCTTTGTCGCATCGATCCAGTTCGCCACGCTGCTCGTCTTCGCGGCAGACGACCAGTCGGCCATGCTGAGCAGCACCAGCTCGTTCGGCGAGGCAGTGCTCAACGTCGAGGTCGTGCAGATGCTGTCCATAAACGGTGTGCTGCCCGTCCTCTTCATACAGATCGGACTGATGCGACTCGGCGTGCGCTGGTGGTACATGACCTCAATCGTCGTGGGTTGTTTTATCTTGTCGATGGTGATCGCGACGAGGGACCTCATGCCGGATTACGACACGCTCTGGGAATACTTCAAGGAGTCAGGAGCGATCGAGATGTGTGGCGGGAACCCGTCGCCCATGACCTATTGTCTGAATTCTGTGGACGGCCTCAATGGTGCGCTACAGAGCATGAATTCTGGCCTGATCCTGGGGTGCGTGACCGTCTCGGTGCTGGTCTTGGATCAGCTCTGGCACTCGGCAAACCGCAATAGGAGGCTGGACGATGTGTTGGACGAGTGGGAGCTGTCCAGCTCAAGAGCCATGTTCCTCAGGCGGCGGGTCTGGCCGGTTTTCATGGGACTGCTATGGTTCTGTCTCGAGTTTGGGCTGCTTATCTACGTTGGGATCTACCTGAAAGCAACAATCACGATCCTCGAGCTCGTCGGCACAAGCGCGTCGAATTGGACATACGGGCAGCTGATCGCGGTCATGGTGTGGGCGCCCGTGATCGGCAAGTACGTCTACTTCAACGTCTTTGGCATCACGGAAGGGGTCGGCAAGCGGCTGGCGAACAGGTACAAGGTTGTCGAGGTGGACCCAGACGACGACCACTCTCGCAAGCCAGGGTCGAGTGGTTTTGTGCGGCAAGAAGACGGTATTGAGCTGTTCGACCGCAAGAATGACCCTTTTAGGCATTTTAGTCGTGAGAATACCTTGGTGGGCAATATGTCACCGGCGGCGACAACGATAGACCTGTCTGGGAAAGAGGATTACGGGAGGAAGAACAACCCCTTTGACGGCTATGTCAAACGGAGGCATCGCAGTGCTGGCGCCCAAGACCTGCCTGGAGAGGGCAAATTTAGTAATGTTTAGATTGCCGCTTTATTAATGAAAGCAATTCCATGAAACGTGCAAGATCGAGCATGAACTTTTGGAATTTTGACATCGGAGTCCCCTACGCTGCATGCCAGGAGCGAGGTTCACGCAGTGTGATGCATATAAATATAACACTCCAGTACAGATCAGGGCTTGGAATCGGCCAAGGCGGGTGGCCGATGTCATGGACTGCTGAGGTGTTGTTCAAGCGTAGGAGTAAGTGACGACGATGTTTGCAGTAGCAAGAGGTGAATTGTAGAAACTTCGAATGGCTCAAGACAGCTACATTAGAAATGACCAGTGGGTCTCTCATCAGCCCTACAAGGGCCGGTTGCGTCATGGCCGACTGGGGGAGGGTCGGCTGCCACCCGGCCATCCCGGCGTGGACTTTGACCCCAACATGCGACTTTGCTGCTCATCACGTCGAGCCCCAGGATATTACGAAGACCACTTGAACTGACTGACTGTTTTCACATGCGGGGCCAAACCAAGTGAAACGAATTGATACCCAAAACCGAACTACCCTGAGCCTTTGAGTGGGCAGCTGTCGACGGAAGCTAAGAGGGCCCGATTCAGGCGACGGAACTATCCACTTCACACAGCCACTCCTGCGCCGAGACGTTTACGAAGCTTGGAAGACTGTCTCGGCGCGCGGGCAGGTGAACGCACTTCAGTCGACTGCCGTTTGCCCGACTCATCTTGCTGCCGTCGACCACCAAGAAACGAAACCTCTTTCTCATTCACGTCCTCATTGCAACCGTCCTCACTCACTTGTCACTCGAGCGTGGCTTCAAGCATCGCATCTCTCGACGAAACCACCCAGGCGTGCACTGAGTGAGTCCGGGCCTGGCAGGAGAAGTCCGTTTCTGGCCCGTCTCATCCGGAAGAGTGCACTTCCACCAACAAAACACCATCATGAATGACCGCGACATTCTAGACGAAGAGCCACCACCTTCTTACGAGGAGGCCACCGGCCGCCCATCCATTACCTACCGACCCGCGCAAAATGGAGCCCAGCCGCCGACATTACCACCAAGGCCCGCAAACGCAAACAACAAGATCAACACCAATACAACCCCCAATGCGCCCAGCACCCCAGGAGGCCCAGCATCACCAATAGTCACCCCGCACACGCCAGCCCAGACATTCCAGCAGATCCTTCCCGTCGCGCAGCAGACGACGGCGAGGCAGTTCCCACCCGCCTTCAACCTGTACCGCGACGCCTTCCCCGGCGGCCCGCGCTCCTACTTCCTCGGCGAGCACCAGGTCTCCCCACTGTACTCCGTGACCGCGGGCTGGACGGCCGCAGCCGGCGGCTCCAGCCTGGTCCTGCACAACGGGCCCAGCGACGACCACGCGCCCCTGGCCACGGTGGCCTACGACCTGACGGGGCGGCACATGCGCGTCAGCCTGCCGCCGCTGCCCGGGCGCAACAGGTCCGAGCCCGTCGGGGTGCAGACCCCGACCTTCATGAGCGCCAAGTTCGGCTTCACCGTCGAGGTCCCCTGGCCGGGTGGTCCCAACGGCGCCACCGCCTACCGCAAGGAGTCCTTCGAGTGGCGCAGGAGCAACAGTCTTGCTATCGGCGGGCTGGGCGGCCGCTCCCAGGGGTGGAAGCTGGTGAGGCTGAGCAACGAGCTGCCCCCGGGCGGGCTGGCGGTCTCGGGGAGTGGCCCGCCTGCTGGGGATGGCCATGAGGTTGTTGCTGTGTGTACGGATGCTGTTATGAGCATGACCAAGCTGTTCAAGTTCTCGTTTCTGGGTACGGGGCTGTCGGGCGCTCTTGGGGAGCGCTGGGCGGTGATGGCTGTCACTACGGGGCTAGTTATCTGGGATCAGGAACGAAGAAGGGACTAGGAGTCTTTCTGGTGAGGTCGCTTTGCATGGGTTTTGAAGCCTATGCTGCCACGTCTGGCTTTATGGGGGTGGCGGGTTGTGTGGTTTAGGGGAGAGGGATATAAGGACACGATTGCCTGGAATCCAGCATTGACTTTTTCGGCATGGGCCTGATGTGATGGGATGAGGGAGTTCAGGCGCAACGTGGCAAATGCTTTACAGCTGTGTCGCCCGTAGAGTGCGGTGGTGGTCTTGGGATGTTCGATAAGGTTTTTAATGAGCGATGGGGCTTAGAATTTCAATCTGGCCAGAATGATACCACTTTTTACTTCACCTGCTCACATTTGAAATCGGCCATTTGCTCAGACCCTGGACGATAAAGTGACCTCGAAACGGAATTCAGAATCCTTCATGCCCCTCACGATACTATTTTACTCTCACTACGAGACTATCGTAATCGCTTCAGATCTACCTTATCCCATCATCATTCTTCGTCATATCGTGCGCCATACCCATGCAAGTCATTAACCCCTGGGAGGCCGTATATAATCCGCAATGAGCTGCTTGATGCTCTTCTGCTTGCGGACCGGCCTGGACGGTGACTTGACCCGGGTGGCACAGCTCGGTGCTGAGGCTCTCCGCTCAACGCGTTCCCGGGGCACATACGTGTTACTGAACGTGACACGCCTCCCCATGCCGGTCAAGTCGGTGTTGGCCCGCGAGAGGGTGCTCTTTGGTGGTGCATGATTCGCGTCGCCTCTCTCACTCGATGCTTCCGAGGACAGCGCCTGCCGCTCCGAGTCTACATCCCCTGGTGCTGCGTGGGCCTCGTCACCCTCCCTAGCGTTGTCGTCGCCTGCCTCTTGAATCCCTCCAAGTTTTGGTGATGGGCGTGACTGGTGGTCCCAGTTGTTCGAGTAGAAGTGATTCAGTGGTGGCTCGCGGGCCGGCCGTGGAGCCTGGTCACCATTGTCTATCCGTTGCCGTTCAGCCTCCACCGCTTCCCGCATGAACAGCTCATAGTCTGATGGCTGTGATTCTTCTGTCCCGCTCTTCGGCGAAACAAGGCAAGACTCGACGCTGCCGACCCCCTGGGATGGGGGTTGCAAGCTGGCAACGGGCTCTAAGCAGGAGCTTGGGTCACGCTCCGGTCCATCATCCGAGGCCTCCGCCGTCGACGCCTGATCATTCCCTCGTTGCAGGCCAAAGATCTCTCGCCTGGGCAGACCGTCTGATTCAGCATCCGTCTCGGTGTCCGCCGACTCTAGGGACCTCTTGGCGTACTGCTCGAGTTTGGAATCCAGTTCCTCCAAGTCCAGGCCCTTCTCGGGATAATAGGACCGCGACCGAGGATTGGACATTGGCTTGTGGGGCGCTTCGTCACGGTAGTGAGCAGTCGGTTGTTCACCAGCGGTGTGGATGGGGACATATGATGGTCGCTTCTCTGTTAAAAAGGTGGCCTTTGAGGGGGCTAGGGCTGCGGTGCGGAGTTGGCGAAGGCGGTCAACCAGGCTGGGCTTCCTGTTAAGCGACTTGGTCCCCATCTTGCTGAACGACGATGATCTATGTGGCTGGCTGTGACCTGACCTATGACCCGTGGTTGGTTTATTGTGCGGCTGAGGGCTGAGGGCTGAATTGGCAATATCGCGCAAATGTTCCAAGGACGACTTGGATGCCGGGCGCACGGGTCAGACAGGCACGTCGGCTGTCTCACTTCCCCAGTGCTTCCGGGCCCCCTGAGAGAAAGAAGAAAAAGATCTGTGAAGGGCGTTTCTACAGAGGGGCAAAGGCCAGAAAACCGGAGCAGCGGTGGGTGCTTCGGCCCAGATATGTCTAGGCCACACTGTCGGCTTGCGGCGAGGGAGAGGCACAGCTTTGGGTTGCGACGCCAGACGTGTCGATTAGGTTGCTCGTCGGTGAGTGACGGTTTGCAGAGGTGGTATTCCGGATTTTCCGCACTTGGCAGGGTTTACGGTTGTCCCTTGCATGGGTTTGCACAAAGGAGGGCGTGCTGGCGGCAGCGTCGAGGGATGCCAAGCGTGATGGGAGGAACAAAGTTGAAGGGGTTGAAAAGAGCATCGAAAGTCAGCCTGCCAGACCTTCGCGTTGACGCCGGGGGGGGAACGTTGGGGGTGACGTATTATGTGCATCGCAAGTGATTTTCTTTGGGGAAACCCTCTTGTCCCCGTTAAAATGGTGGGTGGTATGATTGGTATGGTTCAAGGTTTTGCACGAAATGAAGCAGGAGATTTCCCCGGAATGCGTTGTTCGGGGCCTGGGTTGGAGTGGGGGAGGCACCTTTACAGTGGAGGATCGCCGACCCACTTGCATCTTTCAATCTTTCCATCTACCAATTCCACCCCTGTCTGGCCCCAGTTCCCCTCTTGGCGGACCCTTGACAGCTCTAGACTGGCTGAGTGGCTGCTGGCTTACCGAGAGGATTCCGGGGGCCGGGCCGATTGGCGGGTAAAACTGGACTGTGACGCTCACCCAACAGACCCCCTCTTCCAGTCAGCACTTCAACCACAAACAACAGTTCGCTCGTCTGATAACAAGCTCCAGATCTCCAAGCTATAGCCACCCAAGCTGTAGCTGTCCGAAGCTCCTCCCGCTCGGAGCTTCGGCGGACCAGTTGACACCTGTCCCGTCGAACCACGAGCACCTGTTCCTGCTTGTTTTCTTTGGGCAGGCCCTGTTGTTGGTCTTCCATGCCCAGGGCTGGGTGTCAACCGGGGAACGAACATACCCTTCAGAGTGAAGCTATGCTGGGCATGACATGCTCACACATCCCGAGTAAAATGTGCCTTTACAAGCCCTCACCGCATCTGAAGACGGACAGGAAGCTCCGGATGAAGCTTGTGAAAGTCGCCCAGGCATCTACGCTCGAGCGAGGAGGTCGGACGTGGACATCATTGAACTCACAAGTGACATCGTCGATGTCCAATGGCGCAGCGTCAATGCGGTCCTCTATGGTCGGTCTTGAAGTCATCTACCTGGAAACTGCTCACCTTGATCATTTCCATGGGACATTTTCATGCGTATCGGAGCTCCTGACAGCTCCAAAAATCCGTATGTTCACCAGTATATATGGTGTCAACTGATATTCCTCCAGCAGAGCTTGCTCGAGGAGCCTCAGGATCTCAGGGATGCACATGCGAGTCAATGTCACCTCTGAGCCTTGACGACTCAGTTGTTGCAACACGGTTGATCCACCGGCCCTCTGGATCGCACGATGGCAGTGAGACGGCGTGCCCTTAGCTGAGAGCTACCGAGCCTCGCCCATTTTGTTTACAAATGAGACCTTGAACTCAGGGAATTAGCAAGCATACTTATAAGCCGTAAATAAAGAGTCTGTCCACTTGTTCTCGTCCCCGAATGGCCGTTGATCTCCCTCTGTGCGACCTGAGTCTGGCGGCCCTTATTCCCATGCAAGCACTTTGTACAATAAATCAACCATGAAGTTCATTTTGATTACAGCTTTGTCGCTCATTGCTGGCGTTTTCGGGGGCCCAGCCGCCATCGAAATCCCACAGGTGCAGATCCGGGAGAGCCTGTTTCCAAACTTATCCACCATCCTCCCAGATCTCCTCCATGCTATCCAGCACGAGACCAGTGCGATTGGTAAGTTGGTCATGCCTGAGGTCCAGTGGCTAACAATCAATTCCACGAAAGAGGCCAGGCACCATGTGCTGACAGTAGCAAAAATCCAGACCATATCCTGGATCAGCACCCAGGCCCAATTGTGGGAGATACTGCCGATAAGGTAGCGGGCCTGATCGGGATTCACCTTCACAACATTACAGACGTGCTTCACGACGCTCGGGGGCTCTTGGGCTCATTGACGAACGAAACGGAGCTGGTCGACGAGAATGGCATGCCCTGCAATGTTACGTGCATTATAGATAAATCTAAGGGTCTGGTGAAGCACGTTGGTAACACGGCTCGCAAGTCACTTCTCAAGGTCGGGCTGCGTACGTACCATCAATCCCTCACCTGAGCTGGCAATTCGACCAAGCTGACCATTCCCGACTGGGTAGACGCCCTGAGCAAGTTCATCAGTCCCTTCTTCATGGCCCTCAGCGCAATAGTCCTCACACTGAACGCCATTGTGGGCGGGGCCTTGGCCGCAATCGCCGCTCTGGTGAATGGCATCGGGCTCGCCATTGCTGCAGGGATTGCCTACATTGGCCACCTTGTGTCCGAAAAAGAGAGACAGAGGGCTGGCGGCCCAGGTGGGAACATCACTCAGTCCATCGGTCATCTCATCGGCGAGGTTGTGAACCACAAGCTCGCAAATCTCAACCCGTAAGCGGATCAAAATTTCAACACGATCCTACTGAAACATGATCACGATGATGAGGGCCGTTCCTTCCCTTGCCTAAGTCTCGGAGGCGCCGTAGTCCTAAGTACATCTGGCACATACCTACCACTCCTTTGACCAGACCGCATCCCACCTTCACCTAGTACACACGATAGAGGTACATTATCTGTCTGTTGGTACATGACGATTATGACTTATGGGTGGCACTGTATCTAATGGAAGAAGTCAAAAGTAATCTATTTGGTATTAAGGAACACGGAGAACCCTTCGAAAATCCGATGCTACTTTTCACCCAAGTGATATGTCCATATTCAACAACAGAAATCCCTCAAACATTCCTGCGTGGCTTCTTCTTGTCCACAAAATCCATCCTCGTCCGACACAAGGGACATGTGTTCTGGTTGGCAGACTCGAGCCACTTGTACAGGCAGTCGCGATGGAACAGGTTCTTGCAGGTGGCGCACCGCTTGTCGGGCATGCGCTTGTCCACCGAGATGTAGCTGTAGCAGATGGCGCACTCGACGTTACCCTTGAGAGCGCCGACCACGTTGCGGCGGAACGCGCCGAGGCCCTCGACGATGCTGCCGTTGGAGATGATGATGATGCCCTGCGTGGTGCGTACCCACGATTGCCACGTCCGCTCATTGCACGCCACACGGTTGAGCCCCACCACATTGACGTTGCCGATCGGGAAGTTAGCGCTGATCTGCAGGAGCAGCGACGCCGACTGCTCCTCGTCGCCGTCGTCGATCGGATACGCCGCCGTGATCTCGCGCGCCTTTTGGTTCACCTTGATCACGAACTCGTGCTCGTCCGGGTCGGCCACCTGCGACTTGGACCAAGTCTCCACTTCCTCCATCACGTCGCGGATCAGGATGGGCGAGAACCACCTCTCTGTCCATGGCTCGACGGCGTTCTTGGTCTGCCTAGATTTGCAGTCGATGAACCACGTCTTGAATAGGCCCGGTAAGTACTTCAGCGACAAGTAGAACAGATGGATGAGAAGCCACTGCATGTTCTTCTCCTCCGGCAGAGAGTCGCCAATATTGATTTCATACTCTTGAATGTCAAGGGACGAGAAGCCTATCTTGTCGAGGTTGATGGCGTGAGCAGCCGAGTGCCCCAACACATCGGCAGTGAATTCCATCAGTGGATTGATAGCTCCCAAAGTCTTGAGCTGCTCTGTGTAATCTTCCCGCAGCTTGTGCGCAGAGCCTTGATAAGCGTCGAAAATGAGCTTCCAAGATAGAAGATAGGACCTGATGGCTGTAGGGAACTGAATCAGAACCTCCTCCGGGTAGGCCTCGAGCGTCGGTGCATCGAGAAGGAGAGACATGAGTTCATCAGGGAGCTTGGCCTGCTTCTTTTCGATTAGGACGTCCAGCGAGAGTTCTTCTTGGGCAGCTGGAAGAGCCCGATGGAGGAGATTGAAGCCAGCTGACTGTATATCTCGCGAGTCAGATGCTACCAAGCCGTAGACCTCCGACAGATCCTTAAGATGGTCCAACGGAATCTTCCCCGCTTCGCGACAGAGAAGGGCATCAACCATTGCTCCTGGTAGTGAAGTTACCTCGGGTCGGGGAAGCTTCAACAATTCCAAAAGAGCATGGTTTCGTGGCTCCGCGTGGGTGTTGAGAGCGTCGACAAGATCGTCATTGGGATCTTCAATAGCGGAAAGGCCAGACATAAGCTTGACAGACGCGTGGATGTACGGCAAGTGCTTCTCAATGCTGCCTCTGCCAGCACGCTTCCACAGAGCGAGGCAGAACTCGATCGACTGCTCCCAGTAGGGACCGTAGACTTCCCGAACACATGGCAGTAGCCGCTGCAACGCTCTGCAGCTTTCTGTGACGATGCCCACACTGAGATCATCAACTGGTTGCCCAGTCCAGGAAGTAATCTGCTTTACCGCGAAGATAAGACGATTGTTCGCCACGGGAAGCTGACCAAGCTCATAAATTGGCATACAAGCGTTCAGCAGAACCAGGGTCAGGACGGTCTTGTCCGACTGCGTTGAGGCACCAGCAATGTCACTGACTAGCCGGTTGAGAAGATTTGAGACGAGCTTCGAGTTCGCAAGCGCCTCCCCGTAGCCCGTCAAGAGGGCAATGGCAGGGAAGACCGTCGTGGGCGTCGCCTTCATCACGTCGATTGCAGTGAGCCAGTCCTCGACAACCGCCACCTGGCCATGGGCGTCTGAGAAAGCTGCGAATATCTCGCTCAACGCCCGAGCACTATACAGAGCAATGGGCGTGAGCTCTTTTGACTGTTGAATCATTATATCAACCAGCTCATCACGCAGGCCTTTTTCGGTGCCTCCGGGCCGCCACTGAGGGGACTCAGTGAAGATGTTATTGACCAATTTCCTCGTCGTAGAGACCAGGTCTTCAACTTCTTTCAGGAGGGATGGGTCTGAAAGGGAACCTAACAGGACATTCTCTTCCATGAGTGTAATTTGATCAGATGCCACTTCCGCAACGAGGTAGAGCAGATACAAAAGTTCCGCCTGAAATTTCTGGGCAACAGCCCCGAGCTCGCAACCGCTCTCAACAAGCGCCACTGTGTACATGGCCATCCGAGCTGGGACGGAAAGTCCTCTTTGGTCACGCTGAACTCGCGGCCTGGACTTGCTGGTGCCTTGAGGTAGGAAGTACGCCCCGAGAATGTTGCTCGTCAGTGCCAGCGAGGGACTGAGCTCGAATTGCAGTAGCTGAAGAAGCTCCTGCATCCAGACGTTCGTGTTCGGGAATAGCTGCTCCACGTCCACTTCATCAGACTGTGATACAGATTTGGCCTGTTGTACAAGAGTGTCAATAGCCAAGGAGCCTGAACCCGGGCGTTCTAAGTTGTCTTGAATAATGCTCAGGATAGACGGCTGGGCATCAACGTGTCCTTCCAACATTGATCGTAACTGAGTGGCCCTTGATGAGATTGCCGAGTCTGTCACCTCCATCATGGAGAGGAGCTTCGTGACAAGGGTCAGATGGAGAGCGTCATTCCCTGACAAGGACGCAGGCTTGCCTTTTAGCATAATCTCCAAGGCCAAGATACTAGACTCATTCTCGGAGCTGAGTGAGTCGATAAGTTGCGAGCATACATCCTGCAAACTCGCCTCTGATAGGGCGTCATACTGCAGAGCTGACTTGAACAGCGCCCACGCCTGGCACTCGTTGCGCACGCTGGCCAAAACCCGATTCTTAATATAGTCTTGTAATGCAGTGTTGTCCTGTGCCAGAGGCTTTGCCAAAACATCTGAAATCAGGAGTGTGATGTAACCATCAGCCTTTTCCGGATCGCTCATCTTAAGAACGCAGCCGGTGGTGGCGCTCCATATCGACCCATGTCGGTCGGGATTTTGCTGGCCCAAAGGAACGAGACAAGAAATAATAGAAGAGGCTGACGGTGAAGACAACATCGTCTGCATGTCTTCTTCAGACTCAGTTGGGATCAAGGACTGCAGGTAGGACGCTTCGCTACTGTTAAAGAGGTGTGGCGTCAACTTGATGGCCGACTGGAGGATTGCAGCTGCGCCAAACGGCTTGTAGTTTCGCCGCCTCAAGAGATCTGCGGCATTCTGAATGACGGTGCAGGATGCGGCTTGGGTGTGGTCAGTGACTTCATCGCTTGCACTCTGTTTTGGCACGGCTTTGACATCCCTTTGGATAGCACTAACGACGGAGAACCATCGAGCCCCATCCTCTGCAAGTTTCTTCTGGGATGCGTCGAATTCTTTCGAGACTTCAGGCAGTGAATTGGATATCCGAGCTACGAGCACCTGAGCCAACCTGTCCCACTCAGTGTCGAGGAGTTGTAAGATCGAAGGGTCTCTGGAGAGTGCTGCAACTCTGTAGGCTTGAGATATAATGGCAATCTCGCCGTTCACTGACCACCCCTCCTCGCGATCGGCTGAGAACAAGTAATGGTCAGTCAATGGGAAAACATGGTCCTTGATGATATCGCCTCGTGAGCCCGAGTCTATTCGAGGGAGGAAGCGGGAGACGGCGTTGAGATAAGCCATCCACGCATACGAAGCGTTGGATCTCGCCTCGTCTCTTCTGCTGAGGCCAATCCTGAAGGACTTCAAGAAGGTTGAAAGATCGGCAGGTGGCAGAGAATCTGACGGAAGCGCTGCCAACAGCTCGTCCAAGGCCCGCCAGAACCGTGGGGGACCGACCCGAGATCCCTTCTCAATGAAGGGCCTTAACTTAGCAAGTGGCGACTTTTTCGTGCCCCAAAGCTCCTTGTCCTTGCGTGTCATAGTTGTCAACGTCGTGAAAAAGTCGGCTGCAGAGCCCTGCTGTGACTTTTTCAGCGCGTCTGATGTCAAGATCTTGCCAATACGCGACATGTCTGATTCAATCAGATCCCAATGGCTGTCTGCGCAGAGCTGCAGCAACTGGTAGACCGTTTTCCTAACGTGGGTATCGTCGGCGACTGCAAAAGCCCACGCATTATCGCCCGGGCCGGATGTGAAGAACGTTTCGTACTCTGGGCGAAGCTTCTCTATGTCTGAGCCTGAGAGCTTCTCGAGGAGGCCAAGGACCAGAGAGAAGCTTGCAGCGATCACACGGTAGTATTTGGCTTCTGCATCTTCTGGTTTGGTAGAGCGCTCGTCGCTCAGCGTGTCGGGGGTCTCGGTGATGGCATCGGTCGCATATTGGAGGATCTGGGCTTGACACTTCTTCCAGAAAAGGGTCAATTTGTCTTCTGTGTTCAAGAAGGTCGAGATGCCTTCAGTCGCACATCTTGCGACAGCCTTGTCCTTGTCGTATGTACCGGCCAGCCAAGACCCTGCGATCTTGGGAAGATTTCTCTCCATTCGTTTTCGGGCGGACTTCAGCAGCTCGAATTGGAGTGTGTGGGACAGCTCGCGGACACGGCGGTCGTTGTCGATGGACATGCGAGGGTAGAGTCGGACCCATGCCTCCAGTATAGCCTCCTCCACGCCCCCATCTGTCTCATTGGGGTGCGCCTGCGTGTACTGTATAAGGTCTGCAAGTGCCTTTGATTTTGTGGTGTTGTCCTTCTTAAGGAGGTTCTTGAACGACACGACGATGTTCGGATCTGACAGGGAGGACAAGTCAGGGTCTTCGGAGAGGTACGAGAGGCTGCCGCTGCTGGTGGAATGTGAGGAGAACCCGCCGAAGCCAGAGGGCGCAGGGCTCCCGAAGCCCCTACCACTCGCGGCGCGACCCTTTGCACCCTTGAAAGACATGACCAAGGTTAGGTCAGGACAAGGAGTGGCGTTGATGATCGGAACGGGCCACCAAACAGCTGGTCGTCGACGTCTCGGAGGGGCGATGGTGAGGACAGGGAGGAGGCCAAAAGTTTAGAGGACGGCGAGGTGGGCTAATTTGAGCCTGGCGAGTGAGTTGTGCTCGCAGGAGGCTGGCGGTCATCGGTGGTGTGTGGTGGTTGAAGGGTTATAAATCATCAGCAGAAGAATTGCTCGATATCCCCAAAGCTACCCCACGGTGGTGGGATGGATTCCGATATGCGTCATGCCGGGCAGCATCACTAGCGCCGGCTCACTGTACCTTGTTGAACGTACCTCTGACCCACAGGGTAGTCCCCTGCTTGCGACGCCAATCACGGAGCCGAGGTGGATACAAGAACGTCGTATGATTCTGGGATTCATTTTCAGACGAACACTCTGGGAAACCGCCCTCTATTTCTATCCATCTCTCCTATATCACGTATTTAAATCCACACAATCAATCAATCTTCAGACAATCCTGGATTATAGTTTCCCGATGCAACACCAAGTTTTCAGACGACAAAAGCTGGCTGCAGCTTAGGGCATTCGTCGTTGACGCCTGGCATTAAATCGTCCGTAGATGCTTTCCTCCCGGTGGCGGCTTCACTCATAAGCTGCGCATCGGCCATGTCCGCGACAGACGGGTACGCCCAGTGCTCGGAATCGACAGCAGCCTGTGATCCTGCGCCTAGGTACTCGCGGAATTTCCGGGCGGTCGCGCTATCCCCAGCACGATCCCCAAGCTCCCGCAGGCGGTAACGTGGCTCACTCAAATGCCATGTGATGTATCCCTGGCAGAATGCTTCAACGGTGGAGGCGACATGCGGTTCCATGTCCTTGTTATCGCGGAAGACACTGCACAGTATCTCAGTCTGGGCAATGACATCGCTGATAACTCGGTCCAGCCCTTCCTCAATGGACGCCTCCGATCCGCAGCGCACATAGTTGCGCACTAACATCGTCTGGTCATCCACGCAGTCGAATTCCTTATAGAAAGACATCGCATCGTTGACAAACGTCTCCCAGTGATCCAAATGCGGCATCGCTGACGTGATCTGCAGCACAAGATCCCGCTCCTGTGTCGGCGTGCTGGGGAACAGCGACGCGCTCACAAACTGGCCTAACCCGTTCAGGCGACGGAGGAACTGTGGGTAATCGTGGGCACCATGTAGGCCCTGGAAGTTGTGTCTCTCGATCCAGCATCCTTGGAAGACTGATTTGAGGTGTGGCTGGTCAGCTTCTTGAAGACGAGAGAAGAGAATGTACGAAAGACCACAAGGTCGTTGTAACTTACAGTCGAGGCTGCTCCTGAAGAGGCTCAATGAACAAAACGGGCCGTAATGCCTGAGAAGGGCAGGGAACCGATCGTTGAACAGGCGCCACCACGCGTTCCTCTGCGTACGGCTCTCTACCAGGTCCTGGAAGAATGACTCCATGCTAGCGTCCCTGTCGTCCATACTGTCGTCGAGAAGGAGCAAGAGTGTGAACTGGATACTCAGATCGGCCATCTGCTCGAGTGTCACCTTGGCCCAACAGTAAACGACCATCGGCACGATTGTGTTGATGGCGGACTGAAGCACGTTGGGCTCCGCCTGGATCGTCCTTTGGAGCGACGGCGAGGCGAAATGTTCCGCTGTCTTTGTGTACACGTAATGCATGATGTCTCGCCGCTCGTCCCGTGTGTGATTCACATCTTGGTATCGCACCACCTCGAGGAGCCGGACCATCACCTCGAGGTAGTGGTCCAGAGGGAACGTCTCGTCCGCGAAATCAGACCTACCCATGGCGAATTCACGGTGTTGTGAGCCTTTGGGGTCAATACTTGTGTAGTTGGGAAGTCGTATGCCCTGGAAGGGACGGAGATGCGACAAGATTTATTTACTTACTCGGTCGGGCTTATATTGAGAAGGAATGCGCCGGAGATATGTGACAAGGAATTCGACCGGCCAGCATTCAAATATGTCCCGAAGTTATCAAGTGACTCCATAGCGGAGGGTTTCTGATTGGTAGGCGGCATAATGTACAGGAGACCTTTAATAACACAAGGCTGTTAACTCTTCTAAACACGGAGCAATGGGAGGAGACTTTACTCATTTTGTTTTCTCCCGAGATAGGACAGTGGGCAAGTGCTCAGCGCCTCTCAAGACTACTAAGCGATGAGTGGTGCTGGTTGTGTTTGTCTTCCTTTGAACCGAGTTCGGCTCTTAATTATCCAGATTTGCCCGGTCGCTCAGCTTGTGGCCAATTAGGCGGTATATCGTTTCACGGCCGTGAGATCCATCAGTCTATCCGGGCAAGGACCACAATAACCAGTGGACTATTTAATCATGGTTTTGGGACTTCCTGCTGGAACATTTTGGGGGTTTCCAAACTCTAGGTGACACACATCTTGTGGCCATACTCTCTGATTTATTTCCACCTTTCCTCGCAATTCCCTTCCGTGTCTCGAGGCTAATCAATGGGAAGGGGTATGGAAGCATCAAACACGGCACTGCCTGGCATGATGGCGTCCTCCCACTCTTGGCAGTTTCAACAATCAGTGCTTCTGGAAGCAATCCAGTCGTCGTTAGGTTTGTCTTTAATGATGGTGTGCTCAATTGGAATTATGTCTTACTGTTTTTACAATCTTTACCTTCACCCGTTGTGCAAAATACCCGGCCCGAAGCTGGCCGCCATGACCTCGTGGCCGGATTTCTATCATGATGTCGTCAAAGACGGCAGCTATCTCTTCGAGATTCGGAAAATGCATCAAACTTACGGTAATCTTGTGCTGCTCTGCACTTTTGTAGCCCGCCTTGTGGATGATGGAATCACCTTCGGATTTGGAGGAACAGAAACTTTAGGTCGGTCTTTGGCGGTGGGTTCATTCTACCTGCTCAATGATAAGTCCATCCTAGCCAAGCTACGGGAGGAGTTGGCCGTGGCTACCGAGAAGTCGTCCAATGAAAATTTGACTCTTGATGAACTGCAGAGACTCCCATATCTGGTATATACTCCTTTCCTTTAGTGGACAGTACGAAATTTCCCCATGCTGAAGCTTGTCAAACGTGTAGTCTGGGGTTGTCAAGGAGTCGATCCGGCTTGGCTTTGGCCCCATCGCTCGGCTCCCACGTATTCACACGGAAGACTCACTTGTTTACAAGGGACACGTCCTTCCCCCTGGAGTAAGTTCAGTGAAGAATATACGGAGGCCCTCAAAACGCGACTGAATTTTCTGTAGTGTGCTGTCAGTATGTCCACGTGGTTCTTGAATGTGCACCCCAAGACCTTTCCAGACCCTTGGAAATACAGGCCCGAACGCTGGGTTGAGGCTACCCAGGAAGGGTTCCCCCTTACCAGTTATCTGAGCAGCTTCAGCCGCGGTACTAGGGCATGCATTGGACAAAAGTTAGTACAGCTGCATTCCTCTACAAATTGCACAATTGCATTTCAGGACCTCACGAACGCTAATTGATGTCTCAATTGCAGTCTGGCTTACGCTGAACTCTATATGACTATTGCGCGTGTCTTCCAAAACTTCGACATGGACTAGGACAACACGACAACCAAAGACATTTCAGTCGAGAAAATATATACCACTGGCTACCCTATATTCCCGACTGGCAGAATGAACGGCGAAGCCGAGGTCAAGGTTAAAATCAAGCACAAGCTGGAGACTTGAGAAGCGCAAAGGAAGGGGACAGGCCTAAAGCTCAAGGAATTTGGCCACCTCATGGGAACTCCGCTCAGTTCATTATGAACAAGCTTTTAGCTTCCATCTGCGCAGGTGAACCTCTATAATAAAAAGTCTTCGGGTCACCATTGGCCGCACAATTGTTCAGGTCTTCCCCCTTGCATCTCCAGAAGTCTCGGCATCTCCGGGCGATTGCTTCTTCTCGTCGAGCCCATATTCAGTGTCCAACTCCCTTCTGAGTACCAAGCCCCGTTCCAGGCCAACAGCCATGAAACTTATGATGCTGAGGCCTAGACATACCCACCAAATTGTCCTCAGCCCTCTCGTGTAGACCTCGTCAATTTGACTGATCACGTCCGAAGGTAGGCCGCCTTCGTTTTTGAGCTCATGCATTTGGCTAGCGAAGGAGTATGCCGCACCATCACTCAGCCGCGCTTTGACTGTTGTATCTGAAATTATGTCTAAATTACCATTGACGACAGCATTGAAAATGATGCTTGGAAGTGTGACGCCCCAAATATAGCCCTGCAAAATCTGATCAGTGGTAGTAACATGGAAAAGAGTCCAAGGTGCTGGAGTCAGAGGGGAATACTCACAAAACAGCGCACAAAGCTATACGTTGCGGAAGAGACAGCTGTGTCAGCGTCTGCCAGTGGCGCCATGATCGCCGGTAGAAGAGTCGATAAAGTGACACCCGTTCCAACACTACCTATGATCTGGAAGAATACCCATGCCACCTTGCTGGTGTCGTTTTTCATAAGCGTGAAAAGGCCGAAGGTGATGGCTATCACCCCGAAGGCAAAGGCGTGCAGTGGACGGTAAGCACCAAGCTTGGCGAGAAGAACTCCAGCAGCGGCAGCACACACCAACATGCCCAAGGCGAAGGGCAAGAAGTAAGTACCAGACTGCAATGTCGTGGTGCCCAGAACGGCTTGGAAGTAAATGGGAAGAAAATAAGCAGGCGCTTGAATCAGAACAGAAGACGTGAAAGCCAAAAAGTAGGCCGTGGCGGATGTGCGGTTGCCGAAGAGCCGTGGTGGAATACTTGGAAACGAGGCAAAGGACTGCTGAATGTGAAACGCAATCCATCCAAGCGCTCCGAGCACGAGTGGAAGAATGACGCGCCAGGAAGACCATGGATGGACGTTACCGCCCTCTACCAGCCCTACAAGCAGCGCGATCATGCTTGGGATGAACACTGCGTTGCCGACAATGTCCAGTCGCTTAAACTTCGCGACGAAGCCGCGGTGCTGCAGCCCGGCAGTTCCGATGTTGACACGCATCAGCATCATAAGTCCAGCCAATGCTATCCCGCAAATCGGTATGTTCATATAAAAGATCCAGCGCCAGTCCGCTTCTGCGAGTGCTCCTCCGACCGGCGAACCAAGGGCGGCACCGACGCCAGACCACGAGAACATCAAGCCAAGCCACTTACCTCGCTCTCGCAGGGGCACGAGATCACAGCATACAATGTCGATAAGCACGTAGATTCCGCCTGCTCCGAGACCTTGGATGGTGCGCCCGGAAATCAGCATTGCCACATTGCTCGCACCGCCAGCGATGCCGCTCCCGAGTGCGAACAACGCCACAGACGATATCAAGGGGCTCCGGCGGCCGTAGACATCGGCCAGCTGTCCAGCAAAGGGTTGCACTACGCAAGAAGCGACCACAAAAGAATTTGCAATCCAAATATATTGTCGTGCACCGCCGATGTCTTCTGTGATTGTTGGCAGGGCCACGCTGCAATCAGGAGCAGTCGTTAGCATTTCTCGACTGGGCGGTATGAATTTGTACGGTGTTTCCCGGTAGAGGAAGGCTAAACTTTACGTTACGATGGCCACGTCCAATGCCGATATGAAAGATAGGCAACACAGGGGGATGAAAACGCCATAGAATCTCCACTTCGATTGTGAGCGTTTTGAGGCGATCTCAAGAGAAGCCTGCGTGGGCTGTTGCACAGTGCTGTCGTCTTTCATGGCTGCAAAGAAGAAGCGGTGCCGGGCCTCGGAGAGACTCAGCACTAAGCTTGGTGAGCGACGCTGGGAATGAGGTGGCCAGATGGGGCGGCTACACATGTAATTCACAGTTGCCGTATGATGGGCCTTCTCGCCATCTTTTTGATCAAGTGATGGCTAGAGTATCAGCAATGAGAGAAATGAAACGACACGAAGAAGGGAAAAAGCAGTGGCGGAGGAGGGATCTTATTAGAAGTCAGCACTAATGGCGGGAAGGAAGCCCTAAAGTGAATGCTGAGGAAACGTGTTGATTCATACATTCAAAACAGTATTAGCGCCGCCTTGGTATTTAAATCCCTGATCATGGGGAGCTGCAGTAGAACCCTTAGTTATAAGTGGCCACAACGGGATCCATAATTGTATTTGAGGGCCCTGAAATGTATGGCAGTACCTTTTCAGGGCCAGTAGACTAACGAAGAAGACTTCAGGACTGCAAGAGCGTATTTTTCTCATTGGTGTCAAGGAACCCGAGGTATGCCGCTTCCTTTCTCTTCCCTTTTCATCCCTGCTATACCCCCTCCGAGTCTTATGAGTAACACTGACTGTATATGGTCCTTATGATGGAAAAGAATATTCCAGAATAGTCCGGTTGGACTCGAACTTCACATCCGGCGGCTAATCCAGTCGACTGCAAAGTGACCTCGGGAGACTTGTTCTCTCCAGGAATTTGCTCGACCTGCTTCCCATCGCCCAAAGTGACCATCTTGCTCTTGTGGAGCCATACCCGAAAGAGGCAGATGACAATCAAAGCTACTCTTTCAGTTTCCTTATCCCCAAAGTCGCTTCCTTCGCTTTGCGAAAGTTAAGCAGTCTCGGATTAGACGAGCGAATGCTCGCTGTCAACTTTAGAACTTCATGTTATTGACCATTTCAACCACATGAGTGGTAATGTCTCGCGACTCTGCGAATGTGGTATGTAAAGCGTGCTGAAGTCGTCCCATTATCCCTGCCTGATTTCTTTCGCGTAGATTCTCCAAACACTTTGATTAGGCTTTTTCTAATGTTCGGTACTGCGAGAATGCCTCCAAGAAGCTCCGTGCCAACGCATCGTCAATTTGATCCAATAGCCTTTCTATGCCTTGTCTGAAGCTGTGAATTAGCCTATAGTTGGTGATATATCCTCTCGATCCCTCTGAGCTGCTTGTCTCGTGAAGAACCTGTGCGAACGTTTCCATGAGAAGCTCGGTGTCTAGGAATCCCAACAAGTTCCCTTCCTCACAATCTCACCCTTGTTCTCTAGGGTCTATAAAATAACTAGATGCTTAGCAATTAAAGATGATTGCTTGTCATCCAAATGCCAGTATTCTCTTTAGTTTGTTCTAGGGGGCCTGAATAGACATATTCACCCAAGCAAACGTTCGGGCGGGAAGATAATATGACCAGCAAACTACGAATTTCGTTGCAGCGATAAGACATTGCCACGGGCGCCAGAGGATCTGCTGTGACTTGAGGATCTTACGCGAATATGAAGACATGGGCAAAGAAATGCTCGTGGATCAATATTCAAAAACCTGTGTACCAGCCCCGATCCTTTTGCATCGCCCGACGCCCTGGCGTTCCTGTCCAGCTCGTCCAAGAAGCTGACTTACCACCAAGGCTGGTCCGCTTGGCGAATAGTGTTGGTTCCACAGTGAATTTCACCGCCTCCGTTGTGATGCGTATTCCAATCGTCCATGAACGTAACAGTCAATCCCGCCTTCGCGTAAATTGCATTGGCTGCCTCCTCAAATATGTCCTTGCCATCCATCAAAGGGCCCCAAGGTTTCGGGGACAGGTATTCTGTCTCGCTGAGCATGATTCCATTGATCATCCCAGGATAGTACGCGCCGACTTTAAGAGGCTCCTCAGCAGTGCTGTTATCTGAGAAATTGAACTTCGTAAATATGGCCGGCAGGCGGTAGATTTCCTGATCGGTGACGCCAGTAGCCTCCTTGAGAATGGCAATATTCGCCGAGATACGGCTCGAGCATTTCATGTTGATGTCGACCATGGCTCGATCAGCGAGCAGCTCGTCGACGGTCAACTGCGGGACGGCATAGGTGGTATTCCCGGGGTTATCACCACCTGCGCTGGTGTCGTTCGGGCTGGGGTTGGGACCAAGGGGCGGCAGTTCGATTGCGCCTGCATCACTTGCCCGAGAGAATGCCTTAGTGGTGCCCAGGCCCTTCTTTTGCACCCCTCGCAAGAGCTCGAGCCCCGCTACGGGGTCATCTATCACGATAGCCCAGCCACGGGTTGTGTTCGCTGGCACGAATTGTACGAATTCATCGACGTGGCCGACGGCGAGCCAGTCCGCGTCTAAGAGAAGTGGGTTCTGAACTTCTTGCGCTCTCATGAACTCGAGATCGTGATGGTTTTTTGTGCCGTGAGAGCCCATGATAATGCGGCCGGCGGGATACTTCGTGCCTGTATAGTATTCACAGTCAGTAATAAGTGTAGATGAATTTGCTTTTAGTATAATCTGAGCAGGAGGGGGGATGGACCATGCGTATTTGAGGAGGGATTAGGTTTCGTTCTGGCTGCGAGCTTCTGAAACATGAGTCCTATGGACGTAGACGGCATAGGCTGAATATGAGAGAGACTTCTCGAGAAGGGTTCAAGTTCTGGGGGGGGGGAAGCATACCGTTGTGCTCGTACGGAGGAATTGTTTCGAAATTTCCCATCGAGCTGATCCCCTCGAAAAGACCACCCGGCTGGTGCACGGCACCCACGCCCGTGCCCCGAAGGTATTGAAAGACTTGCCTCCCAGCATCACGGTCATCCTGTCCGGATCGTATCATGATCCGCATGGAAATTGTGCCATTCGGGCCTGGCATGCTGGTATATCCAGGCTCGATAAAGTCCTGGGCCCAGATGTCGCTGCTATCATTGAACGCGAAGACAGGCTTCGCGATACCCTTAGAAGCCACGATACGAGAAAGGTCAGCGACAAACTTTTGCTGTAGGTCCGGCAATGAAAGGTTGCCAGATGTCGTCAGGACCTGATCGACGCGCTGAAGATGGGTATGAGACAAGACAGGGGCGACACGGAGCATCACCTTTCCTGTAGAGTTCGTAGCGCCATCTGTGACAGAAAAGGTGACTGTGGTCCGTCCGTCCCAGCCCCCGGGTCGGCGTACATCCCGGGCGTCGATACCTAGCTCAAGACCGGACTTAAGCTGTGCGGACGTGAAGGTGGTGTTGGCGCGAATAAAGCTCCACTTGTCCGCCCCATCGCGACTGAATATGCGGACCATTTTGCTAGATGTAGGGTTGGCAGATATAGTACCGACCGCCTTGTCGCTAACGTCGGGTATTGGAAGGGTTCTCATGGGTGCAAGGTACTCGGCTTGCCGTAAAATATCATCAGAGGCATCGTTGCAGGCGGATAGCTCTTCGTTGCTCGGCGTTGGGCCTTGGAGAGACTGGATGGAGCAGCGACGGTCAGTGTCACCGATATTGGCGAGAAACATGGCCTCGGAGATGCTAGTATCCAGCGTATCGGTAACGCCAGTAATGTCCACAACGCCGTCTCGGTTCGCGTCAGCCCTGATCTCAGCTCTGAAACAGACGCAAACCCGCAACAGAAGAACAAAGACGGCAAAATTGACTTGATAGTACATGGCCTATACGGGCGAGGGGGGCTAGAGTGCAGAAAACTGGAAGGGTGATGTATCGGGGATTGAGAAACGAGAGGAGGGTAGATCGAGAGACTGGTATGGCATATATCATAAAAGGAGAGTGCCGTCGGCTGAGAGCACTTGAGCCGATAAGAGAGCAGACGGAGATTGAGAGACTGAGACTGGTTAGCGAATGCCTTAAATTCTGAAATGCATTGCGGCTGAGCACTGGAAATATTTATACTAATGACTTGAAGACTCACGTAGAGAGACAATCGACCAGTGACTGCCCGATATCAAATGGCCATCTTTGATATTTCCGTGTTATTCTTGGCGATGTGCGTCCTCACAATACTCGTATGACAAGTCGGGCAAATGGCTCATTACCTCTGGGGAAACACTCGTTTTCCAAGAGCATGAGCTACGCTGTTGAGTCTTGTTCACTACCTTGTGAAAGGGGCAGAGTCGGAGGTAGGTTTGCTTCGCCACTTGAGAGCCTCTTGGCAAGTATGACAGTGCAAGTGTGGTGTGCTGGTGGCCTTCAATTCATGAGTGTCATTGGATGAACTGAAGATGCCTGCGGGATGGTTGCCCTTCGGCCAATAGGCTTACACGTAGCGGACCGCAAAAGCGTGAACGGACCGAGGCTTGGGTTCATCAAATGTTTAATGCAACATTAAAATGCGGCCACGAGCTACTGGCAGTATGCAGCACTGCAGTAGCAGCCGTTCAGCCAATGGGTTTTCCGGGGGCGTACCTGGGTCAGATTGCAGTTATGAGTTGATTGAGAGCCCCGAAAACGAACCCTGATATGAAATTCTGCAAGCCGTCGCCTCGAGTCCATTGCGGCGGTGCGGGCCAGGACCGCTGCAATCACGACTTGAGCCAACATGATACGCCATCATCGAATAGAAGCACCTTGCCATATGGTCAGGTGCCCTGTTGTCGGTTCCAGAGCTGGGTATCGAATATGTGTAAGGCTTGGGTGCCAGGCCAGAAACAAGAAACCACGGGGAACGCGGACCAGTCGTGCGGAGACGTAGGGATTTCTGAACAGTCCTGAGCGATAACCGACCACAATGTGGCCAAAATTGGATCAAAGAGAAAGGGTTCTGTGTGAAGAAGTCGGCGTTGCGCATACATGGGTGTAGATGAGAGGAGGTTTCGTAACCGCTCTTGACACGATCTCGCATTGTCCAGTACTCTAAATACTCAATTGGACTTCAATTTTGGAACACTGTATGATATGATGAAAAGCTGTGCAGCCATCGACCAAGGCCTTAAAGTCAAGGATATAGCTTGAAGCCACCAGGCACTCCACTCTGAAACAAGCCTTCTGGATCATAAGTACGGCTGACCTGTTGCAGGAATGCCTTGTTCTCGGGCCCATACGAAGCTATAGGATCCTGAAAGCCCCAAGCATAATTCATATACTTGAACGAAACAGCCGTGCCTCTGCTCTCCGCATCCCGATCAATACCCTCAATGACCTTCCGGAACGTACTCACGATCTTCCCGTCATCCTCCTCCTTCTTCCACCACGTAAGGGCCAGGATAGACACAAGTGGTCCATCTACCGGGTCAAGCCCAAGCATGTTCCCGCCAAGGGACAGAGTCTTCTCCAGAAGCGAGGTCGGGTACGGCTGCAGCGTGAAAGAGCACGTGATTCCCTCACACTCCTTGAGCGGTTCCAATGCGGCGACGTACGCATCAGCTGCTGCCTTCAACGTGACCGCATCTGCCTTGACCGTGGTGTTCATGTAGGCGCATCGTACGCCATCGGCAGACTGCTGTGCTTGCTCCCCCGCGGCCTCGGTCAAGGTTAGGGCTCGCAGCGAATTTAGCTGCTCGATCTGGGGGCTCACTGCCGCGAAGGGCTCGAGGTCTGGTGGATTTGGGGTCGTGCTTCCAATGTGATACAGCCCGTTCATACAAAGCGTCCCACCTAGCTGCATGTAGGAGGCGCTGTAGCCGATGCTGAGCATCACATGCGTGTCCTCACTACTGGGCTGCTTGAGATGCTCCACCAGCGCCTCAACCTGACCTGGAAAGCTCGGCGGGTGGTAGAGCACCGCTCCGCCCCAAAAGGGGCCTTGCTGAAAGGTGCGCAAGTCGAAGCGAGTCACAACGCCGAGGTTGTTGCCGCCGCCACGCAGGGCCCGCCACAGGTCCACGTTCTCATCCGCATTGGCGCTGACTATCTTGCCCGTAGAGAGGACCACTTGGAAGTTGGTGACATTGTCGCATATGAAACCTTCCCGCGAGGAGAAGAAGGAAAGGCCTCCTGATAGCGCCAACCCACCTACTCCCCCTTGCGCGGAGCGGCTCCCTGTCACGCCGAGGCCTTGCTCCTGGACGGCCTCATATATCTTGCCCCAGCGAGCGCCTGCACCCACCGAGACGAAGCCTTGCTTGACCTCTATGTCGGCCAAGTTGCGGAGGTCAATGGTGATTCCTCCCTGGATGTTGGCGCAGCCGGGAAGTGGCTGTTGACCAGCACCGCGGACTGTAGATGTCACGTTAGCATTCCGGGTAAATAAGCCTAGATTTTCTGCCAGAAAGGGGGGTCAAAGACTTTAGCATACTTGCAATCTGCCCCGAAAGCCCATCAAGCGCATACTCCTTGAAGATCATAATGAACTTGGAGACATCTTCCGCGGTCTTGGGTAGGAAGATCCCTGTAGGTATTATCTCACTTTCAAGGGACGAGAGATAGGACGAATTTAGCTTCCCAAATTCATCATCAAACCCGTACAAAGCCAGCTGATCAGCAGGAAAGGTATGCCTCAGGGTTTCGACTGCAGGAAATGACATGGTGGAATGCAGGCCAGGTCGTCTTCCTTGAACGTTCAAATGAACAGGAGGCGAAAAAACTACACTACGCATTTCGGGATTTGGATGTTCATACTTATACATGTAGGTGCCCCACAGGAGCACACTAGGCTGGTACCCCTGACTCCGACCGAGCCTGTTGGTGCTGCGCCGCAGACTACCACTGCAACTGGGGTGCCCCAACGAGCATGATAAATAGACAGAATTCGAAGAATACGAGTCTAGTTCGGCCTCGATTCATTTTCATGCAATGGTCCCGTTGTGTTAATTTTTGAATTGTGGCTCAACTGAACCGAGGTCAAAAGCACACTTACAGGGGTTGGTTCACTTGGATCGCAGCGGAAAATTGACACACCCATAGCCCGGGGATGGTGTGGGCTTTACGTGATGCCTGACTGGATTCAACTTAGGACAAAGGTGAGTGAGAGAGCTGGACCATCCCTTGGAGCCAAGGCAGGTACTAGGTAGCCCCTGCAGAGCCTTGGCAATTTTTGTTTTTCAGCGGGCGCCACTGGTCAATTCCCCAGGTACCCGGCATCTGACGCTGAAATATAAGCTCCTACTAGAGTGTAAATTGCTGTGGGATGACCGCCAACGGGTGAGTAGGAAGAAGCCATGTGTCTAGATCATATCTCGACGCATATCAGCGGTCTTCACCTTTCAAGACGACTGACGTACCGGGGCAAGCGTTGATGATCCGTGCTAAGATGATTAAGCTCTTGGGCCAAATCAATACACGAGACCCAAGGATGGGCTTCGAAAATATGATGCATTAGCAGCTGCGAACTGAGCAGCTTCAGTCTTGTGCTAGGAGGAGTCTTTAAGCTTTCTCAGTCACAATGACCGCGTCTGGAAAACCAGCCTTCTGTTTTATATCCAGGATTCTCAAGCCTGCTTTCTCGACAATATCCCTCCACCGATCACGCGTCCTTTCTTGGGCTGAAAACTGCCCCATCATCATCAGGTCTTGAGACGTCGCGTTTGCATGCGGATGTTTGAGGTCAATTACGCTCTCGTGTATCAACATTTGAGAATAACCCTTCTCCATGGCATTCACAACGTTGTTTATAACAGAAATCGCTCGATCGTCGTCAACATTGTGGATGACAACATGAATGTAGTACGTCCGAGCGCCCTTGATGGGTTGGGGATCTAGATAGTCGTGCTCGCAGGTTACGACCTTATTCTGGCCTTGAAGTGCCTTTGCTTCTTTGATGACATGCGGTAAGTCTTGCAGAACAACGCTCCCGTCGGGGATTTCGGGATGCAGCTTCGCGAACTGGAGGGCATCGTGGCCTTTGCCGCCGCCGATATCGACAACGAGAACTCGATCCTTCTTTATGTCCTTGGCAATTATATCGGTGGGGAACAGCTCGGTCCACGACCTGTGGTTGTAGCGAGAGTGAGATTCCATGAAGTCACCCATATGCTGCGCCCACTCCGGAAGCAACGGGGCTCGTTTTGCATCGGCCATATCGCTCAGAAGGGAAGCCACATCTTGGTCCTTGACGAGAAGCTCATCGAGATTCTCATCTTCGGCAAGCATGGACTTGAGCTTTTCAAAAACAGCAGCGTCGCCAAGAGGGGGATGGTACGATTCGGCTCCGGAGCCGTGAAAGTCTTGGAAGTTGCCTGCCTTCGAGTCGGTCGGATTCTTGAAACGCGTTTTTTCTAGAAATCGTGGAAGATTGCCCATGGGCCCGTTCACTCGAAGAATCCCAGGAAGTGCCCAGCGATGGTCGAGTCTTTTACTAGGTCATCCGCCCAGGAACCTCTCCATCCGCTGTATACAGCGCCGGTCTTGATGATCAGCCTTTGACCGGCAAGGGCATCCAGCATGCGTCCTTTAAAAAGTCGGTCAGACTCATCGGCAGGCTTTCAAGACAGCTGTCATGTTGTGGTAAAAAGCGTTCATGACGGCGCGATAACGGGGGTGAAAGAGGAAGACATGATAGAGTAAGTGAGGGGGGACAGATAGTGGATGATTAGGAAAGAGACGATGAAAGAGACTGACTAATGAGTTCAACTTCAGCTCCAGATCCGCTCATTTCCGTGAGTTCCTCGACGGTCTTGCCACCCCAGCCGGCAGCAGCCCAGGGCTGGAAGACGTTGGCGAGGGCAAGGGTGGCTATGGCAGCACGGATGGACGGACTGGACACCGTGTATTGCCAACCGACATCGAATCCAGTCTGGTTGTAACGAATAATGCGACGCAGGGCGTCAATCATCCTGACCCGAGACTCATCGGAAAGTTTCGAGAAAAGTGTAGGGCCAAATCCCGCAATGAACTCAATGAAGCTGACCCATAGTGTCGAAGGAAGGGCAGTGCAGAATTTGGACAGGAAAATTCCCATGATGCGTCAGATCAGGAATATGGAGGTCACATTAAAGGAGAAATAAGATGTTGTGGGTCAGAACGATGCCGGATGCCCGTCGACACACGTTGAGGCAAACAAATGGCATAGAGGACGACGGCAACACTGAATCCTTGCAAAAACAAAAAAGCTCGATTGCTCTCATTCTGTTCTTCACAATTGATCCAAACCTCCTTTTAGGCGCTGATTCATCACGTGTATAACGTGGATCTTTTCTGGAGAAACTTACACCCCACATGTATTCCGGTGACACCAACACGCAGTCCGGTGCCATCAACACGCAGACCGATGTCGTAATTTGCCCTGCGTGTATCGCAACTGGCCCCATCTTGACTTCATTATTTACACAGTAACTGTGGACACGGGTATCCGAAGTGGAAAGTGGATCTCTTTTCCAGACAAATCGGCGTTCTAGACTAACTGGCTCTTCTCTCATTGACCCTGTAGTACACATGTGCACGCACGACACGCCTTGGTCTCTTCAATTGTGGAGAAGGGCTCACAGCGGCTTAGACTTCAAAAGGAATATGACCGGAGAAAGTCGCCCAGGAGGCTTGAGAGTGTCATGGAAATTGTCCAAGGGATCCATGGCAGGTCCGATGGGAAACAGTATCAAACATGCCGGCCCATATCAAGACAATTTTTCGCGCCACTGGTATGTATCGACTGATACGCAGAAGTCCCCGGGGTTCGAAGTAGGCCGAAAAATATTCCTTACTTCTGACACTAACAGATTGTGAGTGATAGAAATAACGAAGCCTGGTTACGATGATTGACAGCTCGAGGGAACCTTGGAAGATTTATCAATGATAGGAACTGCTTCGGTCATTCTTAGTCTTCGCCCCCAAAATCTGGAACGTGGCCACTGTCACACGCGCGACAAATTCAAGCATAGCTACGTCCTTACTCTACGGTCCTTGACGGCGTCAGCTTAGCTCGCAGCTCGCGATAGCTTCAACCTCATCGGCACCGGCTGGAACAGGTTCAGCCCAACGCTACAGCTGCTGGCACAGAATGCCGGCGTTTGACTAAAAGCTGGCTGACAGAAGATTGAAAGTTACTGTGAGAAGCCCTGTGTAGGGAAAACTGAGTTTATCTTAATACATATATCATGCCTTGTCCTCCTAGAACAGTTTCTGTGGTTCCGGCTTAATACAACACAAAGAAATCAAACAGTCCATACCTAGGTCCTTTTCTGGATACATATTGGTATGCAAGCCTTCAAATAATCAAACTAATCTACCACACAGCAAGACACCCACGTTGAGGGTATGACAAAGTCCGAGAAATAGAACAGGATGCAAGGCCCTCAGACGCTTCGCGCGGCTTGATGCCAGGGCTCGGGGAATCAAAGTGGGGCTGGAGCTACGGAAGTTGCGTCTTGGCTCTGGGGGCTCCCGTCGGCAAGGCCCCCAGTACCCCGCATGACAAGGAAATGCCCCGCTGTCATGGCATGTCGACAGCAGGTAGACACATGCCAGGCAAGTTGTGTGTCGCGGGCATGCTTTTTGCTACTGTAACGCCTTGGTCCAGCCACCATGCGCCAGGTTGTGCTTCAGCTCCCGGGATGGACAGCGCAAGGTGCGCTCGGCCCTGGGGAAGGAAGATGCTGGTCAAGAAGCACGTGTCGGACTTGAGAGAGAGAGGTGGAGGTTTCCCATGTACATGGACAGTACCTGGCCTCCTAATAGGGTGTGGCAGTAGGCCCGTTCTTTAACTCCGTCCGACCGTGCAGCCAGGCAGTTGTGAGATAAGGACGGGAGCCTTGTACACGGCCAGCTCTGACGTGACCCCTCATTCAGCTTGCACGACCACAGCTCTCGTCCTCTCCCTCCTTCTCTACCATCACTCGACTGCCATCGTCGGCTCACCTGCCTAGGCACATATTGTCAGTCACACTGCACTTGCCTAGCCGGGCCACCAAGACCCAGACACAGAGACAGACACAGACAGATGCCTCGAGACACACGTCCCGCTGACTGAGCTGTTTGCCCATGCCCCTGAGGCTGGCTGGCTGCTCCTCCGGCAACTGCGGTACGAGCACAAGCACGTCAGCTTGCACACCCAGGCAACTCGCCACACTGGCCCACGCTTTTGGCCGCACTTGCTGCCTCGTTACGCTGCCTCGCTGTGTGATTCGAGATTCGCTGTTTGATCTTTGACCTTTGATGTCCCGTTCTCGCTTTCCTTCCCAGCAGCCTGGAAACGGTACACTTCCGGTATAGCTCTGCACATCGACGTCACAAAGGCTGCGTGAACAACCAACAGTCTTGTCCCTCTCCTGCAGTCACACCGGTCAGCCCAACTTTTATTTGATACCAGTATCAAGGTATGCTCTCCGATGCCCCTTGCCTGGACTTCTCTTCCTCTACACCCGTTATCTGGGACTCTACGACATCTCGGTCTGACTCCTTCCAGTTTCGCCTGCCTGGTCCCATCGCATATACTATGCTCCTGACCGCATACTCCACACGATGTTGACCACCGCATCCCAATTTGGCCCTCGAGCCAGATCTCTGCGGGCCAATCATGCTACCGCAAGTGCAACTGCAACTGTGCATCGCGTGCTCGCTGCCTCTGGCACCCTGACCCTGCAGCAGTGCCAGCAAACCCGCGACTTTCGCTTCGGCTCATGGTTCACGCAACTCGATTCTGAAATCCAGGACAAAATCAGGCGGCGACATGAACAGACCTTCAAGCAGAGATATCTCGGCCGATGCCGGCACAATTTGGACGATCACCCGCTGGCGAGTGACGCCCGGCACGCTGTGAAGCGCATGATGGCTAGTTACTGGCTTTCCCATGACCCACGCCCATGCGGCGCACGCGAGGATGATGGGTCCAGCAAGCAACGCACACCCGATAGCAAGGACGGAGTGCGCCCAGGCCAGAACATTGAAGATGTGGAGCGAGGAGCTTTGGAGCATCTTATATTCGGCAAAGACGAAGAGGAGCCAGCGCGTGGCCTCAAGACGAAACGGAAGAGAGGTGGCAAGAAAAACAAGCAAATTCACCTTTTCTCTGGCTTTCCCAAGGACCAGGACGACTATTTTATTGACCCTGTCACCAACCGGAAGGTTGCGAAGCATCCCGCGCCAACGAGCCATAATGGTGGAGTGGACATACCAGTCAAGACCTTCAAAGACTACAGAATCCGATATTCAACTAGACACGCCGGAGCTTACAATGAGATGCCCTGGAATGAGCCCCACAAAGCAAGCCAGGTCGAGGCCGCTCCCAACGCAGAACACCCAGGAGGATCGTCTCGTCTTTCAGAAAAGCCAGCTGGCGATGATATCAGGCACGAAGAGCACGCCAGAGGGCAAGAGTTGAAACCCGAATTCGACGACTTGCATAAGTACAAGCCTGTGTTGGACGAAAGACAGGTCTCCTTCGAGGCACCACTGCAACCGTGCGCCGCCAGGGACAAATGCGAACCACTGGAGAACAAGGGGCCCATCCAGTTCCAGGACCTGAAGCCTCCATATGAATGTCTTGACAAGTACAACAAAGCGGTGGTCGACGAAATTGTGGCTCGTTTTGAGTGTGATAAGACCCCATACTCAGATCTACACGGATATAGCCACGGTGTTTCTTCAGAAAGTGCGTTAGATCAAGACGCTTCGCCGAGGTACAACGATCTTGACAAGCGTGGACCAGCATTCCTTGCCGACTCTGCTGCCAAGCGAACAGCAGTCTCGCCACCGGAGAACTTGGATAATAACATACCACCAGAAGCCGACGAGCCTTGCGAGAAACCTCTTGGCCCCCAAGTTCCTATCATCGGACCATCTTGGATGTCGGCGAATCGTCAGCCACTGGTCGAGAATCTGGAACCCGGCGATTTTCACCCATCCACTATCGCGCAGTTGCGGGAGAAGTATGGGACAGCAGAGCTGCGAAAGTACACAGTCGTGGGGAATGCCGAGCCGGACAGGAACTCTTCATCCTCTGCAGCAGAGCGAGTTGGGGAAGGGCCGGCCGAGAAGTACCGGCATGAACAGCTGGACAGTTACAAGCCGGTGTACCATAACGAGCCAGATGGTAATTCTCTGCCCAGTGCTGACGAGCGAGTGGCCGAAGATCTCACAAAGAGATACGATCCCGAGGAGCTTGCCAAGCACACCCCAGTCTACTGGAATGAACCAGATGGGCAGCCGACTGCGTCTGCAGACTCACGGATTGCGGAAAGTCTGACCAAGGATTACGATCCATCCGATCTTGTGGAATATAAGCCTGTGTACCGGAATGAGCCCGATGGACAACCTTTGCCTGCCACGGACGAGAGACTAGCCGAAGGCCCCACGAAAAATTATGCGCCTGGAGGGCTTGAAGGTTACGACCGAGCCGTGCGATGGAACGGGCCTGATGGGCTGCATTCAACAGCAGCAGAGGAACTAGACAGAGCTGACGAGTCGAGCGCTGAGGCGCTGAGAAGGCTTCGCAGGAGCCAACAGCTTGATGAAGATTTCGAAGACATCAATCGCAGATTTATGCTGGAATCACAGATGAAGAAAGACCAGGCGGCGTCGGATGCGACAGACCACGAGGCAAGCCTGGCTGTGAAGTCTGCAAGGGCCAGAGCCGCAAATACCGAGTCGGAAGGCCACCTTACTGGCAATTATGTTCGAGATTTCCCTGAAGAATTTGAAAAATCCTGGACGGAAACGCTCTCTACGGCCCCAACCGAGACGGCTCAGCCAGATCACGAGTTTATCTTCGAGAGTCGGAACATGGACGGCGGGCTCGAGGGTGCTTTCGGACGGCCGTCACCGGCTAAGATCCAGCCCGCACTCGATAGGCACTTTGACGAACAGCAACCAAAGGCTACGACGGGGATTCGCAGTGAGAACAGCGACAAGAACTCTGCTCAGGAGGCAAAGACCGAGGATGCCAATACTGCCAGCGGAACGGCGACCTCCCCACCCCAGGTCAAACCCTCCCACGACATCCCTGCCCCAGCCGACAAAGGAGTTGAGCCAACAACTTCAGAGACCATCCATCGTGAATCGTCGAACGAGCCCACCTTGTACAAGATCCTAGCCTATGATCCAACGATGCAAAAGATCGAAATCGCTGAGACGTCCTCGTTTGTTCCCGATACTGCATCCGCCTTGACACCGGCTGATGCCCTACTCCGCTTATCCCACCCTACGCGATTCTTCCCTCACTTTGGGCCTTTGCAGGCTGAAGGCTATGAGATCATCTCCGGGACAGGCGATGTGCTCGTGTTCCGCAAAGTACGTTCAGAGGTCAGCAAGGGCATAGCAGCCGAGCAGAATCCAGTGCCCGAACAATCGGTCCCGACGGGAGATGGGTCTGCAGCGGTCGAAACACGCATCAACCCAATCGACATGACTGGGATGCCGAGATTCTCTCCTGCCAGCGCCAATTTTGCTTCACCGACGGGTTATGTGAATTATGAGAACATCCCAGAGACTGCGGCTAGCAAACTGCCACCACCGCCTCCAAGGATCAAGTACAATATCGATGTCCACCGCGAGGAGCCCGTTTTCAGTGGACCGAAGGCAAGAATCGACGACAAGAGGAGCAAGAAGACGAGCCTCGGTAAGAGGCTAATTGTGGGTGGTGTCTGGGTTGCCGGCATCAGTTACGCGCTCGGTGTGATTTCAGAATACTTCACGACCGGCGGTATGGACGGTTTGGGGCCCAAAGGACTCTAAGAGCTCTTGTGGATACCGCTTTCCAGTAGCCTGGTAGGGACCATGAGTTGGATCTGGACTGATCTGTTGATATAGGGTTGGAGAATGACTTGTAATGATATTGTAGGACAAGTGGCAGGCGTGGTGGAAGGGACGGCGCCGTACAGGATATATTAGGCTTGCGGACTCCTCACTCTGAACATTTCGAGCCCAGGGATTTTGGTCGGCGTTCAGGATGGCAGACACGATTCGGCAGATACTCCCAAAGCGTAAACACTCTCCTTTCAACACTGGCGCCACATCCGTTGTGACATGCTTTTATTTCCCGATCCTAACATTTTTCTATGATTCGTGCCACTCGATGCCATTCTTCATAACACAACCTGCCCATACAGGCCTCGACTCTGGCACAGAGAAACCAACTGCTCAAAACGTAACTTTTCCGCACCCGCTCACTGGATCATTCTGAGGCCCCAAAGATGCAGGAAAACAAATGCAGAACGACAAGCCCACCAAAAGCACTCCCCTCCAGGAAAACCACTGCCGTCCCATAATTACCCCAGCCCCGGAGTCCCGGTCCCAGGCCTAGGCCTAGGCGCGGTCCTTTTCCAGCGTCCCACTGGAGGACATCATCTGGCGTTTGTACTCCTCGTGGTCGAAGCTGGCGGTGCGCTGGATCGGGGGCTTCCACTCCGAGGTCGAGGTGCGGCGGCGGGCCTCCTCTGCGGCGCGCTCGGTGGTGGGCGAGGTCGGGCCCGTCAGGCGCGCGGCGAGGTCCGCGTCTGCTCCGCCGAAGGAGGAGGTGTCTGTGTTGATCCTGGCTTGTTGCTGCTGGCTGGTGGCCATTGTGGAAAGGGGTGATGAGGGTATGTCTGGCTACTGGAGTTGTTGCTGAGCTGGGGAGGGTCTCGTGATGAGATACTTGTTTGGGTGTAAGTGAAGTTGTTGGTGAGACTCGGAGTGTGTGTGGAAGTACACAACTGGTGATCGGTCAAGATAGGTCGATTACAGGATAGAAAGTCTACCTAGGTAGTTAGAGCTGAGAAGCGAGGGAAGGCGTCAAATAAGGAGCGGAGGAGCCAGGACAGTTATCGCCGGTGGGACGATCACGACCTCATATCGCAGTATTAGCATCCTACTCCCCGGCAATGGGCCGCTACTACAGGCGGACATCCCTTCCCAATGGTCCCTTGGTGCAGCACAAGTGGGAAGCTTTTGTCTCCGTTGCAGCTGGGTCATTGGTCAATCGGGATCGTACGCTGCGGGGTAGCTCCTGCACTGCAGCCCTCGTCGGCGGCAGCTTGACATTGACGTGACGCCAGTGAGCTGATCGGCGCGGCAGCCGCAGCGTCTCATTCTTTGCTCATCGAGCTACTTGGGCTGCACCTGGGCAGCACAATTGTGCTTGCTAGCTGTCTGTCCACTTCGACATAGCTTGGGCGACTTTTAGAATGCACGTTCCCATCATCCTTGGACATGATACCTACGAGATCAGCATGAATTCGTAGGAACGACGGTAATCAACTGCCCAGCTCGTTCTGAAAAGATGAGGACTGAAATCTGCCACAGGCAGGAGATTGTCCCCGAAATTGTCCCTCTTCCTGCGGTATTTCATGAGTAGGATCCTAATCATATGTGCACTTACTGCAACTTCTACTCGAGACTTTGGGATCCTCTCTTAGGGCAATGCGAGCACGCCCTCCTCCCACAATCTTGACCCCCAACATCCACCGGCGTACTAATGAACAGTGGTAGTTTTCACAAGGCTCAGCCCGGACTGTTGGTTCCCGACAAAGCAACCCCCCTGGTGAGCTTGAGAAACCATCATGGACACCCAGAACTGATCTTCCTGTTCCAAGGTGTGCTTGATGGATACCCCACAATATTTCCATGGCTTTTGGTTCCAGCAGTGTGTCACAATGCGTGCCGCGTGATCGAGCGTTGCGGAGTTATCCGAACAAGGGTCGCTAAGAGAAGACGCATAGATTGGCAAGTAGCGGACCAGAAGAGAACGCAGCCATGGCATTACGCAGCCGATTTTGTCATCTAAGGTTCCAAACTTGGTTCCCGACATCTGGCTGGTGAAAATCGGTATGCAGAAGAGAAATCTAAAAACGAACAAGCAAACTCGACCTCTACCGGTGATCCCCCGGAATCGTTGCGATTTGGAACGCAAAACTATCCGACTTCCAATCTGGTCGACTTGTTCAGCCGCCGCCCTCCGCCAGGCCTGAATTCCCAATTGCCCAATCTCGCGTCGTCGTAAGCACGCCATCTCGGATCGCTTTCCATCTTCAGGAGAAAATCACACGGGCTACAGCCTGCGAATATCCCAAGCCCTGAGCCAGAGTCCGTCCTGCCCACAAGCAGCTAGGATTGACCTACTCAAGGGCATATGCCTTGGGACCATCATCACTCGCAGTACGATCCTCGCACTCAAACACCAGGCAGTGGACATCTGCGGCTCCGAATTCCTCAAAAACGCGGTGATAAGAGCGCGCCAAGGAGCAGCCTTCTTCCCAGTCCAACACGCCCTGCTGGTTGAAGGTAACGATCCAGTAGATTGGCAAGCTGTCGTCTAGGATCTCAGCAGGCCCGAACCGGCGAACTTGGTCGTTGGTCGTGATTTCCGGATCGATCTGGCGGCGGGCCTCGATCATGCTGGTGACGAAAGGGGAAGGAGCGCCTTCGGCTAGCTCGTTCCAGAGGTAGATGATGTTGTGATCGGTCTGCGTGATCTCGACCATCTTCTTCGGGCCGAGTATGGCGGCTGCCTCCTTCCTCAGCTCATCGTCGAACAAGTGGCGGATCAACGTGTCATCCGAGGTGCCGCAGAGCCTGGTGTATGAAGAGTAGGCGACGGTCGTGGCAAACCGCCTGAGCGTTTCCTCGCTCGGCGCCACGGGAACTGGGCTTGGGCTCTCCGCGATGGAAGGTGGAGGGGCAGGGCAGACCGGATCTTCGCCGCTATCGTCGGAGAAGTTGTAGCTCTCGTGGCTTGGGGACATCTGACGCTCTGCATCTAGGCCCGCCGGGATGTCTTCGGACACACTGCTAGCTCGTCGGGCCTTGACCCGGGCTCGAGATCGGGCGAGTTGGCTGTGTTCTACAAATTCCTTGACCCTCTGCCTCTTGGCTTGTATCTCCTCGTAGCTCTGGAGCAGCTTGTGCAGTTCGTGGTGATCAACAGACATCTTGAAGCACTGTTCGGCGACGCGAGAGCAAAGGATGAGAACGTGAGGTGTGAGTGTGACGGCGATATCGTGAAGGCTTGAGGATCGTGTGGCGGACCCTTGAAGCAGACCTAGGGATCATTTATCGGTTTGGGAAGATAATTGCAGCTGGACAAGGCGTAAGTGCCTGTTGTGGAAGCATGGATCTGACGCGCTGTCAGAATAGAAGGGGCTTGAAACGTGATCTTGCCTTGACCTGGACTTGTGTGCGTCTGAAGAAAGCATTGCGGGAAGGAGCAGAAACACAAGTCGGTCCTGCAGATTACAACCCAACATCATTAGATATTTCTTGACATGATCGGTTGTGGAAAAATGTGCGAGGCTGGCTACGATGGAAGGATATTGGGCCAGAAGCAAGAGATACCATATTGTGATTACTGGTATGAAGTTCCCGCGGCAATATTCTACAGGCCATGAGTTGACTTTGTCGGGAAAATAACTGCCCAGTATGAGTGTACAAATGGGCCGTAAAGGTGTCTTTTCGAAGCACATGAAGCTAAGATAGCCTGCAAGTCCACCGGGTACAGCTTGACCAGTCCATGCTCGTTAACGTGCTCAGTAAATACAACATGTGGCAATTTCGAGGATCTCATGCCAGCCAGGTATTTACATTTGAGTTCTGTCCCATAAACCTTCAAATTTCACACTGGGTGTGTGATATACAAGTAGTCTTCGAGGCCGAACTCAAGTCGCTGCTATCGGCAGGCCCCACCTGGGCCTCAACCTGGGCGACATGGAGACAACAGGATGAGATTCAGCAAATCTAAAGGGAAGCTCCTCTACCAATTCTCAGGCCCAAAGGAGCTATGGGTAAATTAAAGCAGATCATGGTAGAGGAAGAATGGTGTGACAGTAAAGCCGGAAGCTGTGATTGGGAGGCTCCGAGTTCGGGTGAGGTCGGCGGCAGCCGGTCCGGAGCCGAGACGCGTCTGACAGGGGTTCGGCTCCGGAGCACCCCCGGAGACGGCCGATGCAACGTCACCAGTAGGGGCTTGCCAGTCTTTCGACGCGATGTCCTTGTTGGATTGTGAATGGATGCATAGTCCTTTGGCCGTCTCGGCAAGATGTTCTGCGATGAATTTTCGAGTGAGAGGGCAGGCAGTCAGCTGGACGGAGTGGGAGTGACGTTAAGCAGGGGAAGACGAGAAACGGAGGAAGCAGAAAACGCGACGGACAGGGGTGAGCGCGGAAGGGGAGGCGGCAGCCACGGCCCCAATTGGAAACTGGCTGGGCGGGATCCAAGGAAGCTGAGTGCCTGGGTAGTGACATCAAGCACGGGAGGGAGTCTTCGCAGGAGAGCATGCACCCTCCCGGAATTGTGATGGTAATTTATCTATCTGGCTAAGCAGCCGATTACTGCTCTTCACGGCATGGTCGTGTCTGCTGAGGCATGGTCTCAGGCTCTGATGATTACAGTCTGGCTGCGCGTGGGATGAAACACTGACGAGGTTCCGGGAAGGTGGAGAGAGTCGTGGAAATACAGTGCAGTAGGGACGGACAAGTTCGCAACCCTGGGATGGTGACATTTTAGGGAGCTGCGGTGTGCCAGCCTGGCCTGCCTATTTGCGTGGTGTACTGTACTGCATGCAGTCTAGGACTAACAGGCACTTCCAGGCCAGAAGGCTGCAGGTGCGGTGACTCGGGCCACTAAGACGTGGGACCCCGTCACTTGCGGCCAGCTCATTGCTCACCCAGGCCTTAGCTCGTCTGCCGCCCGCCCCAAAACGCGGTTGTAAGCCGGCCATGCGCAGCGCGTCAAGCAAGAAAATTGAACGTTCCAAGGTCGCAGCGAGACACAGCTGATCCGATCCCAGGGTACAGGTACCCAGGTACTCACTCCTCCGTACTGACTGACGGCATACAGTAGCTCAAGACCGCCCGGCTTCGCCTGCCTGGCCGCCTTCGCTGAGGCCATGAAACATTTGTCTCTGCATTCAATCCATCATTCAATCAATCTGCATCTTGCTGCTCTTGTCTATCTGCTGTCTGATATCCAGAGACAGATATAGCAGCTCTGCACCTACACCTCGCATCACCTCCCTCGCCCCAGCTTCCCTTCTGCTTTTTTCTTAACTCCTACACTCATTGACGGGAAGACAAACTGGGGAGTTGCCGTTTCTGGTCCCCAAGCACTGAGCTCTGACACGGGTCCTGGTGGGGACGGGCGGACGGTCGGTCTGACGGACCCTGGAACGCGGTGCCGTCCTTCGACTCCGTACTGTACGCGACTTGACCTGGACCGCGATTTGGGCTCTGCAAAAAAAGGACCCCCAGCCCAGCCCTTTCCCTCTCTCTTTTGGATCCCTTTCTCCCTTTCCATTTCCTCGGGCCTGGGTCGAGTTTGCCTGCAGGGAAACGTCCATTCATTGATTCAATCACGTACACACATACTCCTCCTTTGTGCGTACCAATTGCTATGCGCGCCTAATTCACTTCATCATGGACTCGTCGCCCCGCACAAAGGCAGACGACCGCCCTGCCTCTGCCTCTGGGCATCGCGACACGTCCACCACCACGTCCTCCACCACAAAGAGGCCCGCCTCCCAGTCCCAGCTGCTGCCGCCCCTCGAGCTGCTGTCGTCGTCGCCGGGACTGCCAGCACTTCCCAATGTGCCTGCAAGACGCCAGAGCCGCCCCGTCTCCGCCCACAAGACCGCGTCTGGTGTCAGCAACAATGACTACCTAAAGTATCCCACCCCTGTGCCCACATCCAGCACCGGCATCCTCTCCTCGTCTCCCCCACGCGTCCATGCCCACCCACAACCCCAACGCGCCCCCAGCATCGTGTCAGAACGTGCTCCTCTGTCCGCCGTCCCCTCAGTCGAGCTCAATGAGAACGGTGACACCCTCCGCATGGGCAGGTCCAGCAACTCTTCCGACTACCAGCTATCCGCCAACCGCCTCATCAGTCGCGTCCATGCAAAGGCCAGATATGTCCCCGCCACCGTCCCACTACAGCCCAACAAGATCGAGATCGAATGCAATGGATGGAACGGCCTCAAATTGCACTGCCAGGGCAGGACCTATGATATGCACAAGGGCGAGGTGCTCTCCTTCGAGACCGAGGGCGTCGAGATAATGCTCAATGTCCAGGATGCACGTGTTCTGATACATTGGCCGAAGAGGGATGCGAGGGACGGCCTGGCAGATTTGGGCTGGGAGGACTCCCCGCCGCGTTCGGTCCGGAACGGCGCGTCTCAGCTCGGAGGCGGCAGTCCGCGCCTCGGAAGTGGTGGTGGCCTCGGCTTGCTGCAGTCTAGTCCCCTGCACAGGAGGACGCGTATTACATCCCCAGAATCGCCCACTCCCGCACACGCGTCCTTACAGCACGTCATGTCTGATGACGTCCCAAGCAACTCTCAGCACAGCAGCATTCTGTCCGACTTACCAAGCATCAGTGAGAGGGAAAAGAGTGTCGAGATATATGAGGATGAGGACGCTGGCGAGCTGGCGGCTGGCGCCAAGGCCGGATTGGCTGTTGACCAGAGCTTCATGACCGATATCAACAACAGTTTCTCGAGCGACCTGAGTGACGCCAGCTCGGACGGGGAAGACGAGAATTACCCCAACGAGGAAAATGACCCCATCGTCCACTCATTTGGCCCCTTCGGCGCCAACCTCAACAGTCGCATGGCCATGACTTCGTTCCACGTTGACTCGCCTAAACGTCGTCGACTTGAATCCGGTGGATTCGCATCCCCTCGAGTAAACGGCGTCTCTAAGGTGCGAGCGTCTGCAGATGCCTCCAACCACTCCCTTTCTGGCAAGTCCGCATCAACATCGCGTGAGGCGAGCATCGGCCACAAGGCCTCGCACACTGCTACGCCAGATAGCCACAGGCATGAGACTTCTGCGCAGGTCGAGAAGGAGAAGGAAGTCCAGCCTGATGTGAGCCACCTGGATGTTGCAACTATCACCAACCATGTTGTCAATCAGCTAGCCTTCTCTCGCCTCTCGTCTACGCCCTTGTCAACCATCATGGCCAACCTCCCTGCCGAAGAGAAGAAGGACCTTCTGCGCCACCACTTGAAGTTTATTGTCGAGACCGCCACCTGTATAGGTACCATTGAGCGTGAGGGCAAGGATGCTGACGGCAAGCCGCTGGAGAGTCAGTACTACTACATTCCCGAGAAGGATGATGACGAACATAGGCGAGCGGCAGTCGTCGATGGGTTGAGGAAGCCGACGCTGAGAAATTGTCGGAAGCATCATGTGGTACGTATTACCCCCCGAGCCCTGGCTTTTGCAAAAACCGTGTCCAATGTCCAACTTTCATGAGCTCGCCCTCGTCAGACCGAGTATGATATACTGACAGATACATTGCAGCAATATTACTGGAAGAGACCACGGACGCCATAAGGTATTACACATGACGAGGCCGAGCCGATCTCTGTCCGCATGTACTGCTTGTCGCAGATCCCGCTGTTAATGCTGCCAATAACATCGCGGCGCCCCCTTGGCCGCCTGATCCGGACCAACAATTCCGATGTCATCCACCCAAAGCCCACTGACTCCTGTCGACGGATGATCAACTAGCAACATCGACGTCTTTCATACACAACCACGTGGTGCGATTTCGCGGGCACAAGGCGACAGCCGGATCCGTCTTGCATCCCAATCAACCATACCATCTAATGCCCCCTTTACGCTAGCATCGTTACGCCGCTATCATGAGATGACCTGATATGTATATCGTCGCCCTGTTTTCATCTTATCGACTGCCGCCTCTGCACATACAGATATTCCCTTCTTGCATAGCGGGAAGGAGTTTTCGAAGAAAGATTGGGATAGTGCCGGCTATCTCATCTTCAATTTTCTCTTTTCCTCCAGTCCCACGCCCCCCCCCCCCCCCAAAATAAACAATAACACACAAATATACACACAGCCTTCCCCGCTGTCTGACCGCTCTCACCATCGGTCACAAAGAACTCAAGACATCACTAGCAAGGTACAGAAGTCGCGTTGGTTCCGTTCAGCCTACTGCTGGCTGGTTTGGAAAACTTTGATTATATCAAATGTGTATGATGGAGCGGTGGCAGGAGACCGAGTGAGGTGAAAGAGGGGAAACCGAATGTTGAGAACCGTTTCGTAGAGGATGGACTTGATGCATTTTAGGGCTTTCTGGTTTCCGATAGCTGGCGAATGGATGTGTTGTTGCAGCAGTTTGGACATTCCATGACGCTTGCTTATTGATACCAGACTGATGATTTGCCCCCCCCCCCAACCCTTTCTTGAATCTTTTGCTGTCATTGCCTGATCCCGCTCCCACTTCCCCATCACTTGAACAACACATCCACTACAACCGCATACAAAAGGCAATGTCAACATGAGATGACAAAAGGCAGACGACCTCTCGATTTCCGATAAAATGGGTCAATCAAGGCTTACCGCTTCAAGTCAAGTCAATTGGACAAATATCGCTACATTCTATACCATCTACAATCCCCATGTCTTAATCCATCCAGCCATATTCTTCTGCGTGATAGGCCCCAGGTTAGCGGCAGTGGGGCTGTCTCGAACAAGTTCATCCGTTGCGAAGTTCATGGCAGCCTCAGGCGAAAGGAACCCCTTATAGAAGTCCGCTAGTTTCGCACCTGGGTTCTTGTCTAGGATGTGCGCGCTCGTGTCCTTGGTCTTGTCGAGGCGATCCAGCCACTCCTCGAGAGGCACGACCTCAGACGTGAGGGTCCTCACTGCAGGGAGCAGCTCCTCCCAAGTGGTTACATTCGGGTTGACCACGTTGTACACAGGCGTGAACCCAGCCTTTTCCCTGTATCCCTCGACAGCGTCCACAAGGTCGCTCGTGATCTTGGCCAGCTCGTCGACAGGGATCCAGTCGACCTTCTGTCCGATGGTGGCCGGCGCAGCACCGAGGAACTTGGAGCTCGCAACGATGGAGGGCAGCCACTCCCAGATGTTCCACGCTCCGCCGCCAGCCAGGGGGCCGGAAACCTGACCGACGCGCAACACAGCAGCGGCCGAGGACAGGCCGGCCTCGGCGCACGAGACGGTGAACTGGTGCGTCATGCGCTCGCAGACGAACTTGGCCGAGCCGTAGCCCTCGAGGGCGAGGTCTTTAGCCTCGTCGCGGTCGAAGACGACCTCCGGGACCGGGTTCCGCGGGTTCGTCCTGCGCACGGAGGCGCCGATGCTCGAGATGAAGAGGAAGGACGGGTGCCTCCGCCCCGCGAGGGCGACCTCGAGCAGGTTCAGCGTTCCGACGAACTGCGGCTCGAACTGCGCGACCGTCATGAGGAAGTTGACGGGGAAGGCGTTATGGATGATGGAGGTCGTCTCGCGCAGCAGGAGGTCGTACTCGTCGTCGGTGAGGCCCAGCTTGGGCGCGGCGACGTCCATCTTCATGAAGACCACGCGGCCTGCATCGATGGATGGCTGCAGGGCGGGCAGGCCCCTGGAGCTCAGTGCCTTGATCTGTCGCGGCTCGGCGTCGGCCGCACGGTTGAGGCAGATCACCTTATTGACGTCCGGCCGGGCGAGGAGCGTGGCCAGGAGGTAGCTACCAAGGGAACCCGTGGTGCCAGTGACGGCGACGACGTGTCCCGGGGCATAGCCGTTGGTGTGGCCGTTCAACCCGTTCTGCTGCACCCTCCTCTCGACGAGCTTCTTGACCTCGGCCTCGTACTTGTCCACCATGTCCACTGCCTCGCTCGCGCCTTCCTCGCCGCTGGCGCCTTTCGTCTCGGAGAGCAGCTTTGACAGGCTTTGTGCCATCTTCCGGGGTGTGGGCGCGGTGTACATCAGGCGAATACCAATCTGGCCCAGCTTGTGCTCGGGCGTGCCGAAGGCTCTCAGGGCTGCCTTTAGCCGAGAGGAGAGGGAGGCAACCGCAAAGGAATCCATGCCGAAGGAGAAGGCGTCGTCGTCTGGTCTGAGGTTCTCGTGCTCTAGTGTCTGCGCGTACAGCTCCGTGAGGAACGGAGTAAGGTCCTCGGCAGATGTCGACTTCAGAGGTGGCAGGCCGCTCGTCAGGAGGCCCTGCTCGGACTGTGTGTATAGGTCGTCAATCTCCTGCTGGTAGAAAGACACAGTGAGCCGCCTCTGCACGCTACCCTTTGGCGATCGGGAGAATGGCTTGTCCTTCTTAGTGAAAAGCACGAGCTCCTTGGGCACGCGACCGAACTTGGGCGCCTCGTGGTTGGCCGCGTCGATAGTCGGCCACAGCTTGGCCAGGGTTGTCTGCCTCCACCTCGACTCGGCCTCAGGAGACCCAAATGGCTGGGATGGGTAGCAGTTCTCGTCCAGCTCGACGAGCAGGCACAGCCTGAACCGCCTCTCTCCAGCGAGCATCACGGCAGTGATGTCAGGGTGTGCCCCGATCTTATCCTCCATGTTCTTGGGGTCAAACTTCAAACCGTTGCTCATGGCAATCCAGTTATCGGCACGTCCTCGGTAAACCCACCAGCCTGAGTTGTCATCTACGGGCGAAAATAAGTCCTTGGTTCGGTACTCCTTCAGATCCGGGTAGCTGTGGAAGATCAGGTGTGTCTTCTCAATCAGCTCCGTCCGGGGGTATACCAGCTCGTACAAGCCGGGCTCAGTCTCCTCCATCCGCTGGCCCATCTCAATGAACTTGAACGCGTTCCAGTACTTGTTGTCAGTAGAGGCGTCGGTGTGGTATAGAGAGGCTTCCGTCGAGCCAATGAAGTTTATCAGGTGCGGCACAGCCTCTGCTACCTTGCTGCCAGACGTGGGGTTCATTGGTCCTCCGCCGTAGGCGACGTGCTTCATCTTGGCGAGTGCGTCCATGCCAGGCTGGTACTTGAGCATGTTCTCGAGGATCGAAGGTGCGAACATACCGGTGTCAGGGTGGGTGACGTTCAGCATGCCGGCGACATTTTCGGAAGTGAGGCGGGTGCCCGGGACGGGGACGATCATTGTCGTCGCTCCAACGACCATACTCGCCAGGAATGCAATCATACCGCCGGCCTAAGATTTGTCAGTAATCAGCGGTATCAAATATGTTAATAATTGGCACATACGTGGTAGAAGGGGAAAGACATGAAGAGCCGTGTTCTGGACCAAAGCTGCTCAAACACAAGCTCGTCCGTCGAGCCGGCCGGCCGGAGACTGCGGTCAATCTGGGAGGCGAATACGGGAACCGCCGAATGTGTCCAGTAGATTGGCTTGGGGTGGCCAGTCGTGCCGGACGTGTGGAGGCCCATGAACGGCTTGTTCTTAACCTCCTCGAATGTATATGGGAAGGGGAAATCCTCGACTCTGTCTTTGCTTAGGAAGTCCTCGTACATTGGCGCTTGGATCCATCGCATGTCGTCTTTGGTCGCAGCGTGCAGGTCCTCCAACATGTCGAAACCTTCCCTGCTGAAAAACATTGTCCTTGCGCCAACATCCTTAAAGAGCATTTGGTTCGCGTTGACCGTGTTACTGGGTGAAGGTAATACAGCCTGTCGGAATTTTCGGGTTAGCAGACCATAAATCTTGTCAAGTGTTCACCAAGTTGGAACCTACGCATTTTCCGGCCTTCATCGCTGCCAGCGCCCATATGTAATATCTCAAGTCCATCCGGCCCATGTAAAAGAACTTTTCTTCATCTTGTGCCATATTCTTGGATAGAAACCAGGCGGCCCTGTTGGCCGCATTGTCGACGTCGGCATAGCTCAATTCTAGGACAACGCTCTCTGGGTTGGTAACGACGAAGAATGGTTCCGTCTGGTTTATTCTTTCTCTCTTAATAAAGTTGGGCAAGAGGCCTTTCTCTGTTGTCCACCAAATATCCGACATTTTGTAGGGAGAAGATTGCAAAGGCGTTAGATATAACCAAGGACAGCACCCTGGTCAGCGAAGGATCAATAAGCTTAAAAAATATATTCTAGAACAATTCACAGATGTCTTGGAAGCGGATTCGAATGGCGCGAGGCTTGGCGCATTTTTATATCATGGCAGCGAGCCATCGCCGCGTTGTTTCGACGTTTCGTCACTCATACTCATGCACACCGATATGCGTGTCTTGCACCCACTCACCAGGAAACTCCGTTGTGCGCACGCCTCTCGCCATCTAACGCTCAAACCGAGCCTCCGAAAGCACAGAGGCAGGGCCCACATATAGGGAGGAGGCTCCATCGCGGAACAGGTGCGGAAAGAGGTTTGAGTGTTTGTGCTCGTGGTGGGTCCGTGTCGATGTCACGATGTCATGCCCAGAGTGATTATTCCCGGGCCCACGAGTGGCCAGACAGGGATGGCCACCCGGCACTTTTGGTCGATGTTAACGTCAGGATCGCGAGCGGTTCCCACACTTCCACCAAAGCAAGCTTTTTCTTCTAGAACCACAATCGCTGTTCCCTCCCAACCTCCCCTCCCCCCTCCAACCCTGGTGGATCGCGGACAGATCCGCAGGTCCCGCGCGGCTTTAGCTGCGGTTTCGCCGTTGGGCGCGAAGGCGCGAGAGAGTGCCCCTGAAACATTCGGCGCCGTACGCAGACCGCGATAAATTGGAGACTGTACGCCAATAAGCTCAAGCCATTCAGCTACCAGTGTATCAAGATGTTCGGATCCGATAGGTTCAGCAGCGGAGATGCTTGGGCAAAGCGGGCGTCCTGCCTTGAGAAGATCCCTGAATGAGATGTGTCCTGAGGGACGACTCCTGGACCGACTGGATCAGCGATGCGATGCGCTCAGTGTTGTCTCTGTTGCTCATAAACACCTGTCATTGCTCCATTCAGTGCTTCGAAATTGCAGCAAATTGTCCAAGTAGTATACCGATTTTCCTTGCCAGCCGGCCCCGGTGTTGCTATCAGCGTCCGAGTCCTGTGCAGGTTTGGTAACGGTGAGAGCCCCAGAGCCACTCATCAGCTTCATGCGTAGTCAATTCCAGTTTGGGCATTCCTCTTCGCAGTAATAACCGAGCATGTCGGTGCCATCTTCACGCCAGCTCTTTGGCCCTTCCGGCCCTTCCGAAAGCTACAAATACATCAACAACAATAAGTATAGGAGAGCCAAAGCTGGCCAAATTACTGACTAAAAAACGACAACAAGCGTTCTATTTTCGAAAAGGCTTCATTCAATAGCTGCCTTGTCATAATCGCTCGGGGTGACCCAGATCACAGGTGATTATCTATTAACTACTGTCTCTCGAGATATTATGACTATGGTTGACGGACTGGTTGGCATTGCTCTGGGTCTCGCCCAGGGTGGCACTGCCTGCGTGTGGTCGCTGGACCATTAGCCGAGATTTGCCGCCGTCAATGAGCGATTAAAAGAGCTCTGCTGGAGGGTTCGCTCAGCGGCGACAGTACCTCTCCGATTTCCTGTAGGACAACCTCCTGTGGAATGACCTCCTATCCCCTCGCCGACCGCCTCTCTTTATTCCGAGTCAATGGTGGAATTGCAACATCTTGCATCTGCAATGATTGTCTTCTAATCCATTCATGTATTTGGCATTGCTTACTCGCAACGCCAGGAGGCGGTGATTTACTGTGGCCAGTTGCCGGTATCGATGTGTGCGAGGACCCTGAAGTCTATGAATGGCACGAGATTACAACCAGCCGCAAAAGCAAAGCATGAAGGTGTTGTGAGAGTGAAACTCCTGTAACAAGGAAGCCTCCCACACTCGACTAGTTCTGATCCCAATAGTCGAAGGAGAAACACCCCCCCTGGCGAGGACATTACAATAACGTAGGCCATGACGACGACTTCCGCGTCCCGATCACCGCGAGCCAGCTCCCTCACAATACGAAGAGTTCCATACCGTTGTTCACTTCCACCAAGTCCATCGTAATGTTCCCCTCTTTCCCACCACTCCCGCTCAAGGCCCCCGCCAGGCGCTGCTCCATGGCCTCGGCGCTCGCTTCAGCGCATCGTCCAGTTTCCGCCAACAAGTCGTAAATATGACGAAGCTCACTCTCGTGGGCAGTCAGCGGGCGATGGGACTCGATGAGCTCGAAGTAGACCGTGTAGTCGTTCTGATGCTGTTGCGCCATGGCCGCAAGGTCGTGAAGCATGCGTATCTCTGCCTCCATGTGGGCCTTGACTGTGCTTACGATCTGCGACAGCGACACATGGATGTTGTGGGTCTGGAGCTGCATTAGGCCGCTTGAGAGTGCGGACTCGCCAAAGGGAGGAGTCTGGGCAGCAGTTAGGAATCATGATGTTTTATGACGGCGTGAGGCCTACTTCGCAGGAAAGGGCGGTGACCTACTGGAAGAGGAATCCAGCTCTCCACGATTGTGACGAGCTTGAGAGCTTGGATGATGATGCTGGGGAGCATTTTGGGATAAGATGTCACAAGAGCGGAAAAGTGAGGTTGGATGGATGGTAATTGAAGTTTGCCTGGTCGAAGTTGGCTCGAAGAAATTGGTCTTGCACATTCCCAGGTGAGTGAACCGCACCTTCCCGTCAGGCAGGCACCTTACCATTTGACAGCGACACATCTGAAGCACAAGCCCAGGCACCTTCCATCGCTGTGAGGACTGGCCGCTGCGCTGTCGGCACAGATTTGGGCAGTGTTCATGCTGTAGTCACCTTGAAGGTACCTTGTGACGACCTCGAAACTGTGCACAGATCATTAAATACACGGTCTTGTCATTATTTGAATACAAGAATGGAAGCACTATGCAGCTACCACAGAATCAGATTTTGATGAGTCCAGCTCTTCAACCCTACATGAGCGACATCTTACGTGGAAAGAAACGCGCAAATGACGCCCCCTGCCCCCCCCCCCCGGCGACGCAACACCGTGTGAGATCGCATAGACTTGAGAGCCTCAGTATGAGGAAATGGCCGGCTTTGATCCACCATGATGATTTCCCAGTCCCATGAGCGAGTGTCTAAAGCGAAGAGTCTTCAGACCCTTCTCACCATCTGCGCCCTCGGCCGGAACGATGTCAAGACCAAGCTCTAACTCATTCGCGATTCGCTTCCGAGCCGGATCATCGCCGTCATACATCCGCAACGCAGTCAGGTAGCTGATGATGGTCTTGCCGCTATTGTTTTTGAAGTTGATGTCCACATTGTTGTTCCACAGGTACCAGACTGTCCCGATTATTCGGTTTCCTGCGCGCCGCTTGTCCGCTGCCCAGGGCGGCAGGTCAGCGATAGACTTGAGGAAGACCGAGAGCGGGGTGTCGTTATTGCTGTCCAGCTCGGTCACACTGGCGCCAGAGCGGACGAGGGTGCTGAACATTCGCTTGGATGGGGCCGCACGGGCTGCCGCGTGAAGGTAGACCCCTTTCGGCGCCTTGGGGTTGTCGCGAAGAGGCAGGTGATCAAGCAAGATTTCCACTAGGCTTTGTTTCCCTTCCGTGATAGCTTTCTCCAGAGGCGTCCTGATTGTGCTTGACGGTGGCTTGAAATGCATGTCCGAGCCAGCCTCAAGGAGTGCCTTGATGAGGTCGTGGTCCGACAGACGGTAGCGCTGCACCGCAACGTAGAGCGGGGTGTGGCCGTTCTTGTCTGGGACGTTGACTGAGACTTTCATTGCCAGCATCTGTTTGACAAGTTCTTCATTGTCAAGAGCAAGCCCCTCTCGCAGGGCGGTGAGCTTTTGTTTCGGGCTCAGAGGTGGAAGCCGAGGACACCTTTCCAGGTACCTACTTGCCATTTTGACATGGCCATCTACCATCTTCATCAGATATTCCGACTTGCTGAATAGAAAGCCTTGGGCATCAAGATCAATCAAGAAATCAAGAGCGGACAGGTGATGTGGCCTGAGTTGGATGAGTTCGAGAATCATCCTTTCGAAGTCCTCCTGCTTGCGAGGGTAGTGTCCATGCCGTACAAGAATGTCGCAGACTCCCATGACTCCACCGCGGAATGCGGTCTCAAAAGGAGCAACCCCAAAGCGATTTGGAGCACAGCCTGTAGCTCCCCTTTGAAGGAGTCTGCGGACTACTTTGTCGTGCTCGTGAGATCGTGGGTCGTTGGCAACAGAACAGACCCGATGAAGGGCCGTGTCGCCGGCCTTATCTTTGGCATGGAGGTTTGCACCGTGGTCTATCAGCATGTTGACGACATCTATTTGCGATCCGCGGCGAAGCTGTAAAGTCGAGGTAAAATACTCCCGGCCACTACTTAGTCCACAAGCACTCATAAGGGCTGTGCGCCCATCAGAACTATAGCCTCACCGATCAGTTACCGCTCTGGAAAGTGGGCTTGAAATATGACAGAGCGGTGAGCAGGAACAGGGTTATAGGGGCAGAGGGCTCAAGACAGGGGATAGGAGGGTTACAACTGTCTCAGGATACCAGAGGATATAATCAAGCCATATTCGAGCACAAAGTAGATGTGGACAAAGAAACTTACTTTTGTGATTCCACATGGGCACCCTCGGCGAGAAGAACTCGGAGCGCCGCGACATCACGAATCTGCGCCACGATGTGAAGCGGCGAATCACGCTCCGGCCGTGTCGCGGCGTCGAGCTCGGCTCCCGACCTCACCATAAGCTTCATCAACTCCACACGCTCCACCTCGTTGTTCCTAGCTGAGACTGAAGTTCCCAGCGCGGGGTGCCGACGGGGCTCGGTGGACGGTTCGGGCAGTTGACAGACAGCGTGAAGAGGCGAGCGGCACTGAGTATCCCCTTCGACGAGCCCTCTGTTGACGTCGGCCCCGAGGTGGATGAGTTTTTTGGCTTCGTAATAGCGGCCAAATGCAGAAGCCTCATAAAGTACAGTACTGAACTTGCCATTTTGAACGGAAGAAACGTGAGGGAACCGGCGGACGGAGCAGTTGATGTTTGCGCCTCTCTCAAGAAGGAAGGGCACTGTTGAGTTCCAGTGCCCGCCCCTGGACGCGTAGTAGAACGGGGTCAGACCGGTCTGGTCAGAGGCGTCTAGTTCGACAAAGCCTCCATCCAATAGATGCTTGCACAAGTCAACCTGGCCAGTAGCAGCGGCGGCGTGGAGAGCTGTCATTGCATCCTTGCGGTCCGGCTCGCTTAACTGAGGGGAAGCACCTCGGGACAGCAGCAATCTGGCCGTGGAAGACTGAAAATGACAGATTGCTAGATGGAGTGGCGAGTAACCCGAATCGGACATCGACACCCCATAATAATCATTAGAGCCCAAGGAGAGAAAATGCGTGCGTCGGCCCAGTTGGTGTGACCAGGCGTCGATGCTAGCGCCGTGGTCAAGCAGTATGCCCACGACATCGTCATTGCCAGCTCGGGCTGCGAGGTGCAGTGCCCGGAAAGCTTGTGTCGCGATGTGTCTTCTTTCCATTGAGCGGCTGGAACTCTCCGAGGCCCTATCAGAATCTTGGTCTAGATCATCCTCGTCGTCCTCGTTAAAATCGTCATCCTCATCAAGATCAGCACCAACATCGAAGGCCGGATCAAAAGCACCAAAAAATGCGGCGGCGGCGGCAGCTTCGTCTCCAGACAAGGAATCATCTTCGGCCATGGAGTTGGTTTCAGTCTCTGCGTGGAACGAATCCATAGCAGCCAAGAGATCATAGTCATCCCAGCTGTCCTCATCGCCATACGTATATGGACCGTTGCGTCCATGAGCATGGCGGCCTTGCAGGTCAGAATACCTGGGCCGATCGTCTGTAGAAGTCGAGCTCCCCGTATCGTCATGGTCCGTGTCGTCCTCATGGGGCTGCCATTCATGGTTAGGGTCCAACGGGGGCATATCCACCATCTCTTCACTATCCCCGAACATGTCCGGGTCGTACATCGCATTATGTTTCAAGAACGGCATGTTGACGTCGACTCCAGCCGCCAACACTTTCTTGAGTGTCCCCGTGTTGCCGTGTTGCGCCGCCCACCTTAATGGGTGCTGTGACACAAGACTCGATATATGTGCCTTGGCGAACTTGTAGAGGATGGGGTCCACAGCATCATGGAACTTATGGCTGGTTCGCGCCAAAGCTGCAAGGTCGCTAACTCGGCCGAGGTAGTCCGTAATGAATTCAACCAGCTCCACTGGCAGGTCTTCGATCTTGGCCATGGTCGCGATGCGGACACCGGAGGTCCTTTTGCCGCCGTAAAGAAGTCTGTACTGGAATGCCGCTATTTGCACCAGTCTGAAGCCTTGTTCATTGTCCCTCATGAACTTAATAAAATGGGCGACGACGTGAGACTGGCCTGAGGTTAGATCGGGCAGGTTAGACGCGTCCATTCTGCCGCGGCTCACCGCCTAATGTAGCCATTCACTGTAGAATGAAACTCGGATTGAGACGCAGAGATGGAACCCTATCTGCCCCCCCCCCCCTTGTTCTCATTCCTACGCTCGTTCTCATTAAACCTTGAATACACGCCCTGGTAGGATACTTAATGCCAGAGCGAAATATCCTTCAGTGGTGGATGGAATGCTCCAATTAGGCCTCTGCAGTCTTATTTTGGCGTCGATGCCTTAAAGACGGCCAATTCTCCCATGGCCTTTTTTGACTGCGGCTATCAAATTTCATGCAAAGCGATCTAGTCTACAAATTCTACAACGCTCAAATCTTTGCGAACCCAAGCAGCTCCGTTGATCTCCACGCCATCAGTAATCGCCCAAACTTTAGAAGCCATTCAGTGGCGCGTCTTGACATGCCCCTCGTGCTCCTCTAACACCCACAGCTTCAGCCGAGGCCCCATGAGCTGAAAAGAAGCATGCCAAAAGAGCAGACCCGTTCACTTCTCACTCTTCGGCTGCCTGTCCTGCAGCGTTGAACGCCACAATTTCTTGTCGGAATTCAGCCATAATCTGGTGAGAGGGAAGCTCCAGGCCACGGCCTGTCTTCATCTTTGCCCATGTGAGAAGCTTGTCCTGCGAGCTCTTGAAGCGCTCTTGGAAGGCCTTGGTGTCGATGCTCGGATCGCCAGGCATCTCAATCACGTTGAACGCCCAGTGGTACAAGGCCCGGATGTACTTCGTGTCGAGGCCAAAGGTAAATTTGCCACTCAGGCACACATGGATGAGGTATCCCCTAGCAGTGTCGAAGAGGGTGGGCCGGTCTCCGAGCACTTGAGGTGGCGCAGCACCAGTCCAGTTGAGCGCCTCATCTCTCTCTTGTGATAGTTGGATTATGTATGTGACGAGCTTCATCAGATCGAGCACCCAGCGTGGGCCATCTTGGGTGCGTGAGTAGAAAGTGCCCTTGAGGACAAACTCCAGGCCAACAACATAATTGAGCGCCAAGTACATTTCACCCAAGGCGCGGAGAGCTGAGGGCATCGGCTCGATATGGTCGGGCCAATTGCCACCCTGATAGACCGTTTCTTCGATGTCAAGAAGCTTGGTCTGGTATTCCATAATGGTCTTGACGTTTCTGGCTGGGCCGTTGAACGCTAAGATGTATTTGTGCTGGACTTGGATCAGATCATCCTGCGCCTCTCTGAGCATACCGAGATAGTTCTGGCGCTTGACTGCGGCGGCGACATGCTCCGCCATTTCGGACTTGCATTTGCTGCCTTGATCGAAGTCAGCGCGAGATCTCCAAAGAGCAGGCCAGGTCCATGAACTTACAGTCACATGTGAAGAAGAACTGGTCTTTCAGAACGCTGCGCCTATGGAGGACGTCTTGTCGGCCATCTAGATAGCACAAGGTGATCTCTGTGCCAGCTGCTATATTCTTCATGGCGCGGCACCTCAGCTCTCGCCCCTCGAAGAAGATATGTGCATTTTCATCGCAGCAGTGATTGATGACGGACACCACGAGGTCGAGAGAGACCCCGTATACGACCTCCACCTCGGGAGGGCGAATCGCGAGACCATTGATTGATAGCTATGGAAGTGGCATAGATCAGCTGTGTTGTCTCCCACGTAATGGGCACCGGGCAGCCGAGGTTAGCTTACCATGCAGTAAAGTTGGCGGCACAGACTCAGGCTGATGCCCGGTTCGATAGTAGCGTGTAGATTCTGGGCAACTTGAAGGGACTCGTCGAATTCAGGTCCATCGTCGCCCGCCGATTGGCGTGTGCGTTCGAGGAGGGCGTCGAACTTGGTCTCCAATGCCACAATAACACGCATGTCATCTTTGGAGAGACTTCCATGCTTGATCCAAAAGAGCAGTCGACACACGGCTTGATCCAAGGATCTCATGGTTGGGTTTTCTTGCAGGACTCTGCATTCGTGTTTGTGGTAACTCTTCCACGCCTTGGTCTGACATCTCTGAGAAGAACAAAAGGCATGCTTAGCAAGTAACTGGCTGCAAAGTTGTGTGCACTCACCTTTGAGCAGTAGCGCGCAACCTTGCAGGCGCCGCAGCGAGTGATTGCCGGCCGAGGCTCATCGTCAGGGTTGCCGTAAAAGTGGCCATCGCGAGTGACCGATGATCCGCTGTTCAGAAAGCAGAAGTCACACGTATCTTGGAGGGAAGACTCGGCGACGTTGATGAGCGGGATAGAGTGGAAGATTTCGGACCCAGCAGGAATGTCATTGACAGCGAACAGCCCGCTACCAGCCTGAGAGATCGAAGATGCACCAATGCGTAGGGACACGTTTGACTTGGAAGCATGGCTGAGGATGTGCTCACAGAGCTTCGGCTGCTGATGAATGGGCCTCTCGTGAGAGGTAGCCATTGTGGCGACTGCCTGGGAGTTGTTTTGTTGAGTGTGTGATCGAGAGGACTGTGAGAATTGAGTGCTTGCCTGACTGAAAGTGACCACCGCCTCTTTAAATCTGCTGCACCTGTGGATCGCGGATTGGGCGCGGCCAGAAGCAACCCAGCAGAAGACTAGGAGGTGATGGATGATGTTGGCAGCTGGCGAGCAAACGGTTACGCGCAAACAGTGTTGCGCTTGCAGACAGTTGTGAAGCTGGAGTAGGCAGGTAGCTGAGCACCTTCCTTACCCAGATTTGGTGCAGAGCAAGAGTCTGGGATTTGGAGAAAGCAATTTGAAGAGTTTGAGTTTTTAAGTAGCCCTGCAGATGAAATGCCAGCGAGAGCCAGCTGCTCGGGCGGGAGCTTTTCAATTCAATGCGGCAAATAGAAGGACAATAAACCAACTGCAGATAAGTGGTGTGCGCAATTGTATACAGATCCCACAATAGCAAGTTTCTCCCGGTCTGTCCATCTGATGTCATGCCGACGCATGCTCTCATGTTTGTTCTCAAGTTTGCTCGCATTCCATCTTGCTGCAGTCCCAAACCACCCTGGGCACCACAGAGACTATACTACCTCAGCCTTTCCTCGGAATGAACTTCACAGGGAACCTTTTCGGCGACATGATAACGCCAGCATCGTACCCGTTCTCGACGCTCAAGTCTGGAGCTGGACCATCAAAGGCAAAGTCGAAAGACGCTGCCAGCTTGGAAATCATTATGATCAACGTGTTCAATGCGAATTGGTCGCCAGGGCAGGAACGACGTCCGATTCCGAAAGGGTAAACTCCTGGGTAGGCCTGAAAGTCCATGAAACGATCAGGATTGAAGACCTGAGGCTCATCGAAATATGCCGAGTCGTGGTTAGCCGCCCAGGCGTTCGCCATGATCATCGTGTCTCGTGGTATGTGATAGCCTTGTATGTGGTCATCTTGTTCGAGACGGTGTGGTAATAAGATAGGCGCTGCAGGCCGCCACCGCAGTGCCTGTCAGAGTCAGTATAAGTAACCATATAGAATGTGAGATCCATTATCAACCAGCTCAAACTATTCATACCTCAAGCACACATGCCTTGACATAGGGTAGCTTGTCAATCTCAACGTGGGACGGCACCCTGTGGCTTCCACAGACTGTGTCGACCTCCTGCTGAACCCTCCGTAACAGGCTTTGATTCGCCGTCACAGCCATAATGCAAGTCATTGCAGTCGCAAGCGTTGTGTCTGTGGCCGCGTCCTGAACAAACTGGGCCATCGTTTTGAGCTGCGAGTCGGTGAAGTGGGATTCCCTCTTTTCAATATCATCTTTCTCTCTCTCCTGGTCCCGGATAATGTTGCCAATCAGACCCCAGTACTTGACATCAGACCCAGACGCTTTGGCCTGTGACAGATGGACATTCAAGCGGCCAAATAGTTCCGTGTACAGATTGAGCAAGTAGACCCCGATCTCCCTCGCGTTCCGTTTCCCGGGAATAAATGGCACGTATTTGAGGAATGGTAGAAGTTCGAAGAGGGATGACATGGTTGCCTCGATGGCCTCGACCAGTCTATGTTGTATGTGTGTCCACTCTTCAAGCACTTCGGACGCCCTCTCGTCGGCCACCGGCCCCATGATTGCGGTCATGGCTACCCTAAACATGTAAAGACGGACGCACCTCTCTGGAGATTCCTTACCAGTGGATAGGTCCGAAACCAGCTCGGACGTCAAGGTTTCTTGAAACGAGAGTGCCTCTTTCAGTCCAGCTGGACCCATAAGGCGCCTGAAAGCAGTTCTGGTGCGGCGCAGCATGTCGTCATTCTGTGTTTTGAGTCTTGAGCTGAGCGTTCCCCACTGTATGAAGGCACCACATACATTTTATATGTATGGGGGATTAGAAACCAAACCACTCACCTGCATCATGAACATATGGTCCTGGTTGGGAAATAGTAATTCACGGCTAACGTAGAGTATTGGCCTGCCCGAATAGATGACGCCCCGGTTGATAAACATCTCACGTATAAGCTCAGGACTGCTTATGATAACCAAGTTTTGTGGGCCGGTCTTCAATCCTATTATGTTCCCGTATTGCTTTGACCATTCCTGAGATGAGAATAATTAGCGAACTTCGGCTCAGCCTCAAGACGGGGAGTTGCCAGTGGCGTTGCAGAAGGGCTTCCTCGCTTACAGCGAACTTGACATATATCGTTTTCGTTGGCATCTGATGTAGATTACCGAGGATTGGAATTGTTGGCGGGCCAGGTGGGAAGGTTTTGGGCCGTTGGTTACATTGCAACAGCCAAGACACAATCGGTATCGCGGCGATGAGGAAGATGCTTGCCACGATCAAGGGTGACCTACCCAGGAGGTTATCCGCCTCAGTAGCCATGTTCATCAGGTCAGCCGCCTGAAGAGGTTAAAGACAAAATCCTTGGGAAGATCGAGACAGCTAGGCATGGTCCGTCTTTACCTTATAAACATTTAAATTGCCAATTGATACCTACTGTTTGTGACCATGCATGAACATGTCAGATCAGGGTCGCATGCGCTAAGCTAGTCGCCGCTTCTGCATTCTTGATAGGCACCAATATAATTATTGAGTGCCTGGTTGGCTACTGAGTTCGGAATTATGGGTCGTCAGCAGTCGGATCAACGACGCAAATCCACAACTAGCTAAGAAGCAGTGCGAGCTCCGAGCATGCCAACGTAGACGAGCAAAGCGGCAATCCTGACTCTGGGCGGTCCCACTCGGACTGCAGTGCTTGTAGGCCGCATTTAGTTGCGAATCGAGCGCCGATCTTCCGCGATTATTCTTGGTCAAATACCCATCCCAGAGTCTTGAGAATGAGCGTCCTGGTATTGCCGTAGCATCTCATCCATCGTCGTGATCTCTGTCGTATTCCTTTGACAGTCAGTATGCCTGGATTATGACCAAATTGATTGAAGCATATTTGTGGCATGTCTGGTGCACAAGAGACAAGCGAAGACAAACGGCTTGATGCGAGAGAGCTACATGCTGGCTGATTTCGATGGTGGAGAGAAAGATGAAGTTCCCCGCTGGCTTGGTGTAAGTTGATTGGCTCTTTTGGTCCGCAATTCGTCCGCAACTCATCCGCAATGGCCTCCACTATGAAAAAGAAGCAAGCTTTATTTGGAGCCTGCAAGGACAACAAAGGCCACTCCGATGATATCACTTTGGATTTGGAAGCAAATGAGAAGCCAATCGTGGCTTTTCTCCTCATCAGGTAGCCTTCTGTTTCCTTTGAAGTTATTGTTCGACAGATCTAGGCTTCGTCACTTCGTCCGTCCGGACACCGCATTTCGATCCCATCTAGACTAACCCAGCCGCTTAAGGGTTGGCGCTCACCCGCAGACCATGTTGCGAAGGATTCAGGACGACATTCGGCCGTTCGTCCACTGTGAGAGGAGGCCCCATGGCTGTTCAAAAAAACTATTTATCTGCCGCTGCCCCTCGAATCTCACTGAAATCTGTTGTTCAGGAGGTCATTGTATCATCCAACAGGTTCGGCTCACGGGCTGCTTCACTTTGACAAGCTACATCCTCACAGATCGTACGGCTAGCTAGAATCATGGCCCAGTCCCCCCAAAATATTATTATCTTGGGCGGATCGTATGGCGGCTTGTCTGTCGCACATTACACTCTCAAACATGTCATCACGAAGGCTCCAAACAAGCAGGCATTCCGGGTTATTCTGGTCAGCACTTCGTCCCAAGCCTTCTGCCGGCCGTCTTGCCCGCGTGCGATGCTGTCAGACGACATGTTTCCCCGAGATAAGCTCTTCGTCGACATAGAGACCCAATTTCAGCATTACCAAGATAGCGTCCACTTTCAATTCATCAAAGGCACGGCGATGCATCTCAACCATGAGCACCGCACTGTGATCATCAAGAAAGGTCTCGACACTTCGCAAGAATTGGCTTTCCATGCCCTCGTCATTGCTACCGGTGCTTCAACGCCCTCCCCGTTGCTTGGATTCATCCAAGATGAGCGATCACTCCGCGAGAGCTGGGGCTTCTTCCGAAAGGCACTTCCCACAGCTCGAAACATCGTCGTCTCTGGAGGTGGCCCGACCAGCGTTGAGACAGCTGGAGAACTGGGCCAATTCCTGAACGGACGACGCAATCCCATCCGCTCAAGACATACCAGCCCTCGCGTCAACATCACCATCATCACGAGTAGTTCAAAGATCCTGCCGGATTTACGTCAGAGTATTGCCGACAAAGCAGAGAAGCTCTTGGCAGATGTTGGCGTGTCAGTCATCAAGAATGCGCGGGTCAGGACTGTCATGCCCGCCGCCGCCGGCAGCGATCTCGAGCTGCTGACATGTCAGACCACCGTCATCCTGGAGGACGGTAGAGCCATCCACGCCGATCTTTACATACCTGCAACCGGCACGACACCCAATACCGGATTCATTTCTGACAGATCTCTGCTGGCAACCGATGGCCGTGTCAAGACCAATTCATCGACTCTGCGTGTAGACTGCGCCGGTCCCCGCTCTAGGATCTATGCCATAGGGGACGCAAGCTCCTTCGCGCGTCCAGCCGTACACAACATTCTCTCGGCAGTTCCCGTCCTCTGCGCGAGCTTGAGACATGACCTGCTCTTTGAAGGGAATCACCAGGAAGACCCGTCAGCCGGAGGTGGACGTGTGTTCGAGGAGGATAAAAGAGAAACGCAACTGGTTCCTATAGGTACAGCGAAGGGTGTAGGTGCAGCGATGGGAGCTCAACTGCCCAGTTTCCTGGTGTGGTTATTGAAGGGGAGGGACTATTGGCTTTGGACAAATGGGAGCCTGTGGAATGGCGAAAAGTGGAACAAGGAGCCTTGACTTTCGGCTTTCCAATACCCGCGAGCAATGCAAGAGGGCGATGCTCATCATACTAGTCTGTTAGTGTGAGGGCCAAGTCGGCTATATTGCGGGCTTTGATTTACTCCAGGACGAGCACAGCATAGTGTACCAATGAATTGAGTCCTCATTTACCGCGCCAGCAAGACACCATACCCAGATGTTGTGTTTGCTCCAGCTTATTTCCCGCAAGCCCTGACTCGCAACCTATGTATCTTATACCTACCCTAGGGTTGGTACTCTGCTCGCTGCGGCTTCCAGCAAGGTTACAGATTGATAGAGAAGGTGGTGATAGGAGCTATATATAAGTCAAATGATGTTGAAGTAATCCTTGGGAAGCTGTAAATGGGTCGCCGGAAGCCCTAAAGTGGTAGAAGAATGCTGCATCAGCACTCACACCATTTAAGGGCGAGTTCCACGACTCATGGGAATATGGCAGTAAGTGGGCAATGATCTAAAAATTGCATTTATAAGGTTCTTTGGTAGCGTTGTTTGGAATGAGTGGGCCTTGTATGTTTCGCCGACTTCAGTCATAGTAGGAGACCTGAAAAACACTCGAAAGCAGCCAACAGTCCGCAGTGGATTAACGATTGACCCAACAGCTCCCATGCCACATACGCGCGCGCTCGTCAAGGCCTGAGTAAGTAATTTCGCAGGAGCGAGAAAGCATTGCAGACAAGATACTGTGGAGTTCAGGTACCTTTCGAATAAACTATTGTCGCGCTTGGCCCCTACCCTGGCCCCATTTTGGTCCCACCCTTGGCATCATCTGACAGCCAACGGCCGCTATTATGAGCTACACTATGCCTAGTGAATCAACAGGGCGCCCAAGGGGTAACCTTGACGATCTTCGGCGCTCCTCCACATTTAGCTGCTACAGCCAATAGCGGGCTGGCAAAGGCTCGCCAATCTGGCTGCCAGGGGTCGGGCACATCAAACAGGCCAAGCTTTGGATTTTCAGGGTAACTTGATATTTCGGGGCCGAACGTCTCTGTTTGACAACCAATGCCAGATCCAACTCGGCTAGCAATGCCTTAGACACAGGCGCCCACCGCGCGACGGCCCCGGACTGCTTGCCCGATTTGCTCAAGGGGCCTGGTATCCTCATGGCCCTGGTTTCATCCGATACATCTGATCATCCCAAGATATCTACAGAAAGCTTGGCCTTGATGTTGAGTGTACAACTTTTGGCTATTACAGCCACCTCGCTTGCTAAATATTCTTATTGGCTGCGTGTCATTGAGCGCTAAATATCTAACGATCTAGACAGGAATAACAGCATCCTCGGTTAGATCCCCGAAGTGCCTGGGGTTGTATTTGGGCACCGTCTCGGCGGAACACCTTTAAACATCAAACAAAACAGACTTGGCTTGTTTATACGCTGCAGTGACATTCCCGGTGCGTACCACTCGATGCTAAATTCCAAGAATGGGTAATCAAAGGTGGATACCTGAGCAAGGGAAAACGTGCGATCTCGGCTGTCACTTGAGCGTGGGCAGGTCTTCAATCCACGGAGATGCTCTTCGCACAAGGCACACGATGGGGAGTATAAGTATAGGCTCGCATCTTCGTGAAAGATCATGAATATCATCACCACCATCATCACTCCTCTGTCTTTACACACAAGGACACTCTTTCCTTCCCCTTCAATCATTGTTCAGAGACTCATTTCCAATTAACATCATCGGCACTATGTCTTACTCGAAGATACTCGTTCTGGCTTCTGCGTTCCAAGCTGCAAATGCTGTGGTCCCTAACATCGAGGGTTTTAAAGTCACATGGAGTGATGACTTTGTCGGACAGGCAAACTCTCTTCCAAACCCAGCCAACTGGCTCGTCTCAACCGGAACATCCTACCCTGGGGGTGCTTCTAACTGGGGCACCGGCGAGATCCAAACCTACACATCTGATCCGGCAAACTTGAAAGTTAGCGGAAACGGTACACTTCAGATCACGGCCATTAAGACCGGCACAAGCTGGACCTCGGCTCGAATTGAGACTCAGAGGACGGATTTCCTGGCTGAGGCTGGCGGCAAGATGCGGATTCAAGCAAGCCTGAGCTTGCCAGACATGGGGGAAGCTTGTGTTGGTTATTGGCCAGCGTTCTGGACGCTCGGAGCAGACTTCCGTGGCAACTACCAGTAAGTTCAGACCCCATTTGGAATTTTTACTGAGATTCGAAGCCTCTAACATCTCTTCCTAAAGGAACTGGCCATCTATTGGAGAGTTTGATATCTTGGAGAACGTTAACTGCAAGCCCACCACATTCGGAACTCTTCATTGCGGCACCAACCCTGGGGGTGTGTGCAACGAGACCACTGGTCTTTCGGGATCAATCACGCCCAAGTCCCTGCCACAAGGCAACTTCCACGCATACACCTTTGAGATAGACCGCACAACAAGCGGCCAGGAGGCCATGCGCTGGTTCGTCGACGATGAGCAGTACAAGGAGATCAAGCAATCAGAGCTCCCTGAGGAAGTCTGGTCAGTCTGCCCCGTCTAGCCCACCAGATCTCAACACTCCCAAGCTTACATTTACTGACATGGTATGTATAGGACTCAAATCGCGCACCGAGGACACTTTGTTCTCATGAACCTTGCCATCGGTGGCTCTTTCCCGAACAAGGATTACGGTGCCGACGCAACGCCCCTGGAGAGCACCGCATCAGGTGGCGTATACCAGGCGGAGTACGTCGCCGTGTACAATTCAGCCTAGATGGCAATAGTTTTGTATTTGTATCATGTTAGCCATCCATTCTTGTTTGAGATATGTATCACGATTTCTATAGCGTTATATGTTAGTTTATCAACTTCGACTTCAAAATAGTAAAAGCAGGCATATGGTGATTGTGAACCTGTCAGTGTGAGCATTCCCCTGGGTCTGCTCATCTTACCTGAAGGAGAATACAGGTAGGCTATTAGATATTTGCTGTTACTACCAGCCCATCAGGTTGATTCCAGTGCTTCTTCGACTCCTGTCCACGGATCCTCACCTGGGCAGTGGGCATTGATCCATTCCCCACACCAAGTCCGCCAACCCAGTTTGCTCTGGTTGAACTTCTACCTAGGTAGCAAGAAATGTGCTGACTATTAGAAGGCATTGTGTAACATAATAGTCTATCTACAATATTTGGCTGGCTCGAAGGAGAATATATGGCTCTTGATCTTTGAGAGTTTTCACCTTTTGGCGCTTTTTCCCACAAGAGATGTTTGTAGCAATTACCAAAGACAGCACTGCTTCGTACTAATGTAGACACATCTTACTAGCCATTAGGTTTCCTGAAAGGGCACCTGAAAGGGTCAAGTGGCATCACCAAGGATTTCTAATCGGGATTTGAACGATATACATGGTGAATCTCTGACCTTTTGCATGATTGTTGGTCTCAGCATTCAATTTGTCCTGAAAACTCAACGTCAAATCTGGCCTCCACTGAGGCCAGCATCTGCTGCGAGTTTGCACTCATCCTTGACGGTGGGCCGAGGAGCCATCACTGGGGCAGAGCTCAGTGATTCCAGGCCTAAGTCGTGTGTTGGTATGTGTAAGGTGGTCTGCAAGGCTTAGCAAGTTGCTGTGATCATTAGATCTGTGAAGAAACCAACAGGCGCTATTTTACCAACCACATCACTGTCGGCGCCACATATTACGGCACTCTCAGCAGCTTTCCAGATTCCACAATCCAGCGAATGGGGAAAACACAAAGGCACTCAAATCATCTGTCTTTAGTAGAACCTAAAGTAGGGTAAAACAGCCGTAATTATGCGCTCTTCCAGGATGCAGTTGATATGAATATACCAGTATTGTTCTCTATCATGTGCTCTACCGGTATATGAATGTGATCTCCACACCACTGGCATACATATCTAGGCACCAAAAGCATCTGAAGAATTGAGAGTTGCAACAGCAGTGTTATCCATTCTAAGGCTAGCTGGCATGTGTCGGGCACAAGATACCAGATGGTGATCCTCTTCTGTATCGGAAGCATGCCGGACTATCTCACTTATCATCCACCCCTGCTCAGCTGGTATCGTGGTGCCGGGCCGCGTGCAGGCCAAGAGCTAAGTGGGCGGGTTCTTGGCGCTAGAGGCCGGGCCTTCCCCGAGATGCCCTTTTTTGCAGCACTGGAGAGCAGCAGTGGCTTGCGCTACTAGACCAAGTGCCGACTCAGCGAAACCGAGAGGCCCGACTCCACCGCCGCAGCATCAATATATAGTGAGCGAGATGCAAGCACCACCATGTCGGCTCTGAACGCTCCAAGACACAGGTTCCTGATCTAGCATATATACAAAGCCGCGTGGATTTGCATTATGGCGCCTTCCAATCGCAAGCTTCGCGAGTACTTCAAGGTGGAGTACCGGCCGGGCGAGCGGCTGCTGGTCCAGAAGGTCGACTTTTTCATCCTCACCTTCTGCTGTTTAAGTTACTTCATGAATTATGTGAGTCCTCGACACATCGCCCCTACAGTCCCTCTACGCCTGACTGACATCCTTGCCACCGTAGCTCGATCGCTCGTAAGAACAGTTCTTCTCATTCCAGTGTTCACACATTCTGTTATGTCTTGGAATGTTCCAGAACACATCCTTTCTTCGGCTCCGTAGCAGGTCACTAACGCGCTCCAGCAACCTCGCCAACGCCTACGTCTCAGGCATGAAAGAAGAGATAGGATTCGTTGGTGACCAGTTGAATCAGATCAACACCTGCTTCACTGTGGGATACGTCCTTGGCCAAATCCCCTCAAACTTGTCACTGCACTATGTCCGCCCCCGTGTCTTCTTTCCAAGTATGATGCTAGCATGGGCTGGCTTGACAATGGTGACCGCCTCCGTGCACGATCCTCGCTCGATCATGGCTATTCGCTTCTTTCAGGGAATCTTCGAGGCCAGCACGTTCGTCGGCACTCATTACATTCTCGGCGCTTGGTACACTGAGCGGGAGCTTGGAAAGCGGAGCGGCATCTTCACGGCATCAGGCCTTGCCGGAACCCTGTGAGTCGAGCTGATAAAGTGCTGGGCGTGGCTTGGCGCTGACATGTGTGTGCCAAGTATCGGAGGCTTCATCCAGACGGGCATTCATGAAAGCATGGACGGTATCCAGGGTATGAGTGGATGGAGATGGCTCTTCATCAGTATGCCGCCCCATTCTATGCTCGTAAAGAAATATGAACCGCCAAGACTGACCACAAACCACCGATAGTCGACGGGATCATGACCCTGCCTGTCGCTCTCTACGGTTTCTTGCTATTTCCAGATACGCCCTCCACCACTAAAGCCTTCTATCTCACCGAGAACGAAAAAGCCCTAGCCCAAGCCCGCGTGCCCGAGGTCCAAGATCGCAGTCCCCTGACGTGGCGTTTCTTGAGAAAGGTCCTGGCATCTTGGTACTGGTGGGGTTTTGTTATCCTATGGATCATCGCTGGCGAGACGGAGTCCTTCAGCAGCAACTCACTGCTAGCACTCTACATGAAGAGCCACCCAAAGAACAAGTACACGGTGGCCCAGCTGAATAACTATCCAACGGGCGTGCCGGCCATTGGAATCGTCTCAACGCTGTTCTGGGCGACGCTAACCGACTTCCTGAGCGGCAAGAGGTATCTCGTTGGCTACTTTATCGGCATCACAGGCATCGTGACGTCTGCAATGATACTCCAGGCGGGCAGAGATCCGATGAGCTCCAAGTCGACGGCCGTAGTCTTTGGCGCATACTACTTGGCTGGAGCAGTTTACGCATGTCAGGCGACATTTTTTGCCTGGTGCAATGATGCGATGAGGTTCGAGGAGCCAGTGTTCCGGGGTGTGGTCTTGGCTGGCATGAACTTAGGGAGTAATGCGGTGAACGCATGGTGGTCTATCATCTTCTACGGCGCGTCAATGGCTCCGTGGTTCAATGTGAGTATTCCCATCACCCGACATGTAGAAGGAAGGCCTAGTTCTGACTCACCACCATGCAGCACGGTATGTGGGCAATGATTGCTACGTCTATTGCACTTGCGGTCTGGTGTGGCGGGTTATCGTGGTTCCACCATAAGGACGATTTGAAGAGGAGGGTAGAAGGTGTTGGGCATGATGCGGAGAGCGGACGGGCCGAGGAGGACACCGGATCAAAGTTTGCAGAGTCAAATCGTTTGGACAAGTAAATAGGTAAAGACTAGTATATACTCATAGTTATCCGATCTTCACATTCGTGTCATTTATCAGGAATAATTGTTGGCACAGCAAGTGTGTTTATTTAGGCAGTCGAAATGAACACGACGAAAATCCCAGGATCTCACAGAATCTGGAAGAGTCATATTGTTGAAAATAAAAAGTCCTCAGTTGAGGTAATGCCTAGTTCTACAACCTGAGTGTTTACAATTTGACTAGGCACCTAGGTAGCTACCCCAAGGTCTGCAATATTTGCTGGACCATTGCTATGGCCTTCTCTTCCTGTAATCTCCGAGCAACCAATTGCAGACTCACTGGTAATCCATGGACAAGTTCTGCATCATCTGTAACAATGTTAGAAATCGATCGTCATGCATGATGTGTTTCTTCTCAACTTACATTCGGCATGAGTCGTTTTGCAAATATCGCTCAAGGGCTTGTGGTCATTCGACGGCGCGTCTACTTCCTTGTCTCCCAATGCCCCGGTTGGGAAGGAGACAGAAGAATAGTCTAGGACGTTGAAAACGCCGGTATACCCGACTGTAGTTCTGTCAGTGGGTGAGGCTGCAGGGAAGATGGTGAATATGGTGATTTCTACGCACCATATTTGAATCCCCCGTTCCGCACCGAGCTGTATGGCGTCGTGGGACAAAGAATTGCGTCGATTCCTGCGTCGTTCCACCTGTCCAGGTAGCGTTTTTGGAACTCTGTCCTCTCGAGGTGGAGTTGCCACATATCATAAGTGCCAAGCTCCTTGGCCTCCGCATATGCCTGCATTTCGGGCCGGATAGGCTCGCCAGTACGCTCGAGCTCTTTGCGAATCGAAACCGCGCCGTCTGCGAGGAACATGCGCATCAAGAGCCGGACTCCCTGGGCCTGATCTTTCGGGTCCCAGGCTACGGTCTCGTGCCCAGCGGCCTGTAGCTTCTCCACCGTGGCTTGAAGAGCTCGTGACACAGGAGGCGTTGGTGTAACAATTCCGTCGTTCCACATCACGGCGATCTTTAACTTCTCGGGCAGCTTGACCTCCCTCCACGGAATGGGAACCATGCGAGGGTCGTGGAGCCATGGTTCCGCGTCAACGACCGTCTTGGCTTCGAGGGCAATGTCGTCGAGGGTCCTTGCCAGTGGTCCGTTCACGCTCTGAACAGCTTCCTGACCCGGCATTCCACTACGGCATTTGAGTGTCGGAAAGCGCCCAAAGCTGGGCTTGAGAGTGAATATCCCCGTACAGGCAGCAGGAATCCGGAGGCTCCCGCCGATGTCTGTTCCGACGCCTAGACAGCTGCCCTTGAATGCTATCAGGGCAGACTCCCCGCCGCTGCTGCCGCCTGAGGTCACCTGCCTATTGCGAGGGTTGACCGTTCGACCGAAGACGTTGTTGACAGATTCAGCGATCATCATCGCTGTGGGAACATTCGTTTTGACGTAGAACACAGCGCCTGCATCTTCGAGTATGGTGGCGAGCGTTGAGTCGTACTCAGCCGGTGCATCCACATGGCTAGCGAAGCCGACGGTAGCATCGAGCCCTTTGAGATTGAAATTGTCCTTCAATGAAACAGGTAGTCCGTGTAGAGGTCCCATTGTCTTGCCTGTGCGGGCCAAGTGCTCGTCGCGGGCCTCTGCTGTGGCGAGAGCGCGAGCAAAACATGTTTCAGTCAAACAATTCGTCTGTGGCGGTGTTAGCATTGATTTCGCAGAGGGTTTAGAACACGGCGTACAAGTCTGTGAGCCGCTGCTGCCCTCTTGCAAAACGCCCGGGTGACAACCACAGACTTGAGCGCGCCAGATGCGAGTTTCGGCACGAGCTCAGAAGCTGAGAGCTCGGTGATGGCAAGCTCATCAGCAGTAAACCAGCCGGAAGTCTGCGGCCATCCTGTCACGTCGTTCTGAGAATCAGGAGGCAAAAGATCCTCAGGAACGCGCCACTCTTCCGGTATAGAAGCTAGGAGAGTTGCCCTCTTGCGAGCTCCAATTTCTTCCCAGGTTTCTTTCTTTCCAGTCTTACCCGAAGGGCTGGAAGAATTAGTTGCCGACGAAGTTGCCTGATTAACAGTCATCTTGGCGACTAAGATCATAAATACAAGATATCTTGCGGTGAGGAAAACAAAACTGCAAAACCAATGACGCGGACTGAGCTGAGACAAAGGCCGATTGATCTACTAGTATTTCGAAAGGGGGAAATGGCGCTCTAACCAATAGTTGGTGCGACTGTGGCCGCTACCCGGGTAGCGTGCCCGGGAAGCGGCCCAGACTATCGAGGAGGAGCCAACAAGGCCGATCACCGGGCCTGGATAGAAAGCGGGGATTTCACGATCCTCGGCGATCTGCCAAGCGTGGCAAGATAACAATACCGGTACTGGTGCATACCAATTCATATCTTGCATTTGATCTAGTGTGTCCTCTGCTGCGGCGGGCTCCGGAGTCTCCACACGATAACATCCCATGTATGCTACCAGTTTCCGGCACGAAACCGAGAAAAGATAGTCATCCTGCTTTCCAGGAAGAGTGGGGGAAGGGTAAAAGGACTTTACAGAGAATAGGGCGAGAGTTGTTGGGAATACTTTGAAAAAGTTCTAATAATTTAAGACATTAGAAATATTCGCGCATGGTACTTACAGGAGGCTGGTGCTGCAATGGTTCTGTAGTCCAGGCAGAATAGGTAGATATCTGTATTTTTAAGTGCTTGTTTGCCCCGATAACATTCACGAGATTGTTCTAGTTGTTTGACGGATTTCGTTTACATTCTTGCGCACATCACTTTGCCAGTCGACTCAAAAGACCTTGAGAGTATCGCACAGTCCCTTGGTCAATATATTCTCGCTTTTCGCTACTAACTAGTCAGCCATTTCAGCATATCTCACGACTTCCCACCACCAAGTGAACTTCGGAGGGGATGAACTCGTAGCTAAATATATAATCAGACCTCATGACTTTGAATATTCTAACATCTACCACGAACTAAAAATACTTCGAGAGTGGTAAGAACCTTGGAAGTTGAAAACTGGGCTTCAATTCCTGATTCTATGTTCTGCTCATAGAATCTTGCCTAGACACAGTAGATCGTCCGAAACTGATTTCTTTTTTCTTCCATCACGCAAACAGAAGTAGTTGTTTAGCCATCATTTCTAGCCCATAGACTCCGTTGACGATCTTTGTTTCATGCACCTCACTAAGTAATGACAGTACTAGCTGTCAGCCTGTGGTAGTTATAGCACAGCGTTGTACATGAATAGACCTAAATTTATTTTACATTTGAGCCAGCCGGAGAGGGATTACCAGTATTGAATTGAGGTTTGCCACGCGGTCGGATCCCTCATAAGAAGCTCCATGGGCGTCCTCTGGAAAACTAGCTACAACCAGCAGAAAAGCCTTCTTCTAAGTGACCAGGGGAGACTCTATTGAAGTGACAATACAGAAAAAAAGCTTATATAGTGATGCTGTATATATATCGGGCCAACAGCTCTTCTGCCGTGGTATGAAGTAAGTTGAAAGGGTGACTTTGTGAGTATTTAAATCTATGCCCACTGTGTTGCCAGCTTAGGTGGTACCTGGCGTACGAGCAACTGCACTACGGTGGCGAGTCCTAGTTCATCAATGCTTGTGCTTACTCATACGGTGCCAGAATAGCTTTCTTCGAGCAAGAGTAGTTTCTACTATCGATGTTGGCAGACAGATACCTGGCCAACACACACACGCCTGAGCAGTCTACTGATGAACAACAGAAGCCATATGTGTAAGTGGATCACCGTCGATTAATGCATATAGAAGGACCTTCCAGTGTGACTGTCTCGATTGCGGTCTCGTCATACTTATACGTCTTCTAAAAGAGGGCGCAAAGCACTCCGAACGAAGCAGGGCAAACTACTCCGGTGCTAGGAATCGCGTGTTCCTCGGCAGCATTGGTTGATCACGATGATTCTGAGCGATTCTCAGCCACCACTGTGCCTCGTCCCTTTCCAATCCCAGACTGGTGAGCCAGCCCTGCAAGTCCTGCGCCTGGTGCAAATTCCACATCAATGCCTGATAGTCCCTAGCTCGCCATTCTGCCATTCGAACGAATCGCAGGCACAACTCCAACCAGCGTCGATCTTTCTCGGCGCTTCCGGTCGACTCCTTGTACCGGAACTCGATAGTGGTGTCTCCCAGGGCGCAGTTGCCCTCAATGTCGGGGCCCACAGTGAGGTGGCGTATGGCGAAGCCTCCACGAAGGTGCCATGTGTCGTCTTCGTTGTAACTGCGACTGCCGCCGTACACTTTGGTCTCCTTTTCAACATCTTCGATATTGGTGCAATTCCAAACGTGGGTGAGCGCCTGGCGTAAGGAGGTATCCATTCCACCGTAAAGTTGTGGGACATGGCTCACCAGATAGTTGTTGGTCAGCTCCCGGGAGTTAACTCCACCACACATGTAGGCCCGGCTATGCCGGGAGACAGGCAAGCACCAGACATTAGAATTGCGGTGCTTCGCGCAGATTTGCTTGAAGAGGCCTTTGTCTTCCAACACCATGAGTAACGTGATGAGCTTCTTCAAGTTTGTCAGCTCCGTCACGAGGTGCTCGATGCCAACGTGGATGTGTAGTCCACAAGAAGCGTTCACCTGGGTTCTCAGGTTACTTTGAATGAGGCGATAGACCCTCTCGACCTCGCTGAAATCTGGTGCCTTGAGGATTTGCGAAGCCACTTCCATGGCCACAAACTTGTATCCAGGAACGTCTTGATTCTCGATCGTTGTAATGCCCGGGTCCTCTGAGACTACCCAAAAGGCTACATGTACACTGTCAGTTTGGATTATAGATTTAATGTAGTCATATCATATGTGCAAGCTAGCGCATACCGTATGGGGCAACGAATCCAGGCTGTATCTTGACGCCTTGCATCTTCGCCTGTTCTTGCAGGTACTTGATATTTCCCCAGTCTGAATCCTCGTCGTTGGAATCAATGACATTGAGCTGGACGTCACTGAGGGCTGGGATTCCATTCTCCTTCAGCATGGCAACAATGTAACCCTGGGCCTGGTCTCTCGCTAAAGTTTTGGGCGAGTTGGGGTTAAATGTGGCATGTGGGAAGGTATATCTCTCGTCTTGGGGATGGGGATCAGGACGACCAGCAATAGGTATTGCTACCATGAATCTGTGCACTTGTCAGTAGCCTGTACCAATAACAATATAGCAGCAGTTACTATAGGCCTCTTGTGGAAACTTGTAGCAAGTACTTACTCGAATTCGATTCCATATGTGAGTGTCTGCTCATGACGAAATGGGCTTTGGGAAGACATTTTGGCTCTTGACTTTGTCGTGATCAAGATATCAGGTTTGACACTCGAAAACTGGCTGCTGGAGTATGGGGTACTGGTATCCGACCTAACGAATTCTCTTTCAAAAGGTTGAGTGGATGTCAGGAATTCAAGAATTAGCGGGGTCTAAATATTCCTTCTGTGCTGTCTGCAACTCAGATTTTGAATGTGCTGTCTCTTATTATCATATGGTGGGACACTGTTCTGCGAAGTTTGTGCAGTACTCGGGAAAGGTTCCAGGAGTAGCACGCATAATCCTATGCTGGATTGTATTGTGATACTACTTTCAACCTATTTGGCATCTTCGAAGTTGCAGTAGCTTGCTGGATCCCAGTCAAAGACCAAGCGAGGTCTTAATTCAAAGCACAAGCACTATCTGACCTGAGGTAGCTGTGTGAGCAACATGAGTAACTAACGTACCCAACAGACTTCGACTTTATTGTGAATCTCTCAGAACTCACAAATGGCCTTATAAAAGAAGTGAGTGCACAATGACATTCAAATGAAGCTTTGGGTATACAAGTTCAACTAACTATACAGAAACTGTTTCGAAGAGACACTGACTAGTCGCCCCTATAATCAATCAAAGGTAGAAACAAGTTTCTACTATTTTGACCCCAGATTCGATCACTAGTCCTAAGCAGAACACTATTTCATTATTGTTGGCGCGAAGCCTGCCTACTTCCTAATGCTTGCAGCGCAGAATAACAACCCAGGCAAGTGTGGTTCACCCATTTCAATGTATACCCCATGCAAGTTGTGAACTGGCTTGAACGTACATGTGCACAGAAAGGCTAGCTATCTAGACAGTCACATCACAAAGGACGTGTACGTTGATGACCAGGTATGCAGGATTAGATATAAATTTAGTGATTACTCCAACTCAGCAATGGGAGTCCCCCTTGCAGACGCCCTCCGAGCATAAGGAGGAGCCGGACCCCCATTCACAGTCAAGCCATCTCTAGACATTCTGGATGATCCCGAAGAAGAATACGAAAACCTTTCATCCGAAGAAACGGTACCTACCGGAGACACAATCGAAGATCCACCCCCTCGCAGCTCGGCATCGCTAGCGACATGCTTGGGAAACTGCATCGAAGGGCGGCCGTCTAACTCCCGCGGAGATGCTGCCGAGTAGTTCTCGCGCCAGGCGACGGGGTCGTACATGGACACCACATGGGACCCTGTGTTTCCGGGGCTATCTATCATCGCGCGCACGCTGTCCGTCGCTGGGTTGAATCCCTCGTCCCGCTCAGACCGTGGCTGCTTCCTCCGATGATACCACATCAGGGCGGATATGATGAACAAGATGGCCATGATCCCTCCAATTGAAGACCCGACGGCTATCCCGGCGACTGACCCTGAATCCATTCTTTGGGGGCTCGCCGTTGCGGTGGAGACTTGCTCTGTTGATGGCTGGGTGGTGCCGGTCGGACGTGTGACGGTGGAAGAAGCCCTAGCGCTTGTAGATAGGGCTGGGGGCAAGGCGCATGATTAGACTTGCTTCTGCATTTTCATACAACTCTGTGCCACTTTATTTGGGGTTCTCACTTGGTGATGGTGTTTTCCCTCCATGAACGGCTGGGACATTGACGGGCCCCCCAGAGAGAGCGCACAATGTGCCTCCACTCGACTCGACGCAAGTACTTGTGGCACCGCAGCAGAACCCATCTCCACAGTCAGTTGGGAATAATACAGGACAGTCGCTCTGTCGCTTGCGGTGAGGAATCGCAAAATCGACCTCTGTGGCTGGTGCCATTCTACCTCGAGTCTCCGGCTGGCAATTGGGAATGATGGACACTTGCGACAAATATCAGGACGAGTTTACAAGACCGCACAGCAGCTGCCTTGCGGCTCCCTCTCACTAATATTTATCCATCGGGGCCGGAGAGAATGCGTCAAGACAGGTGATCTTGCAGCACTCACTACCGGACAAAGCTAGTCAGTTCCCAGGACTAGGCTCGATGTCATGAGCGTATACGTTGACATCCAAGGCTATATGGACAGCAGAGCAGTGATTGGGCCGACGTCATCCAGCCACGTTTTCTGCACTCAAATTGCCTTAATAGGCCTGGCAGCGGGAAGATGATCGATCGAACTACCGTCCTGTCAACGAACGTTTCACCCCATGCACATGCAGCAATCCGAACCCGATTGGACATTGTTACCAGAACGTAGGGTGGGAAGAATGCGACTGTAGGACGGGACGGCCCACCGAGGCTCGTGGGCTGCCATGTGAAGTCGGGAAGGGAGTAAATGGTCCGGGAAGCCTTAGCAGTAGTTGGCAGTCACTTCCGTCTCAAATTCAGCCCAATGACATAACGGAGCAGACATTATTACCACAATTGAACAGCGATGGAGCTTCCGGGGTGGTTCGTCTGATATGCTGCGGTTTGATTATCTCAATGCTCTATCCCACCCCCAACGGGCCGAGGCTGAATGGGTTTTGGGGAAAATGACGACCCAGCTGCCGGTGGGAAGTGTAGTGCTTGAGGGTTGGGGGGTTTGAATACCATTAGAAGCGGTGCCGTCGCAGTGTAAAGATTAGGACTGCCGAAAGCCTTAAACTTGGGAATGGGAGGAAGTTGCTTAAGTCAGGTAGAATGTTTTGCCAGTAGGGTGCGTGGGGGTGGTGAGGCAGACTCTCAAAATCGGCACGAGCAGGCCAGGTGACGCCGGCAGTTGACGGCGATCTCTGAATGGAGAGAGGCAGGACTTCGGCTCGAGCAATTGATGGTGGTCGAGCTTTCAAGCACGTGCCCACCTGGACCTGAGGCAGGCAGCAGCCACGATGGCTGTGCTTTGTAGGTTCGCTCTCGCACGGGATGGAATGGACCGCTTGGCAGTGTCCTAGTTGAAGATGTTTGGGGCACTGATCTATTCTGGGAGACTTCTGGGAGACGGGGCTGAGGCAAGAAACATGACTGCCAGAGTAGCAGTGCTTAGATGGTGAACTCAAAACTTGTGTTGCCCCGCTTCGTTGCCCGTTTGGCATTGGCTAGAATATGGATCGAGTCTGGTAGGCATGGGGTTGCAAGAGTCAGTCAACAGTGCCTAGCAGGACAACATGCTTTGCTTAGATTCGATCCAGAAAAGAAAGCAAGATGTTCCCGGTCCTAGTTTAATATTGAACAAGGCAGATGGCCCCACTTGGACTCGTCGAGGGTTGTCGACTGCTTGGTTGAACAGGTTGAACGAGAGCAACGGCCAGCAGACGTGGGCATTCCTTAGAAGAAGGACGTGCATGGCATGGCGTGGCGTGGTGTGGTTTTCGGGGCTTCGCTTCGTGTCTACTCCGTACTGCATCTCAGCCGAGGTGTGGGAGCAGTGGATACTGGGATAGGTGGGGTTGTTGCAGCCGTGCCGAATCTGCGGGTCTTCGGAATTGGGTTTGTGCAGTTCGTGTATTTGGCGTGGACGATGCTGTGGACAAAAGAGTGAGCTGATCTGATCCGATCCCGATTGTAGTAGGGTAAGGTAAGGTTTGGCCCGTCTGGTTGGCGGCCTGTTGGTGCAGAAACACGCCTTGCTGGGCCTCGTTAAGCGGGATGATGAATTATGCACTCCCTTGTAATACTGAGAACTCGCTACGCCCAAAGAGGAAAGGCAGCCCACTTTTCAAATCAACATCTCAAAGTTATCAAAAACACCTCTTTTTCCTCCCCTTTTATTCCACAAAAGGGCCGGCTAGGGCGAAGGGGGCGAGCACTAGAGCGAAGCGGACGTTGTGAGTAGGGCCGGTAGGCACGACCCGAGTTCCTAGAGGACCAAGAGGTTGAGGTTGGAGTCCGATTCGGCGCTAAGCTTAAAGTAGTATAGATGCCTTCCTCTTTGGGTGCAGTGAGTCCTCAGCATTGCAAGGGAGTGCACAATTCATCATCCCGCTCGTTAAGTAAGCGGCAGGTGGGGCCCGGGCCTTCCGACGACCTAGTGTTACCTCGGCAGGTAATCCCCTGCGGGTGTGATGTAACGCTACCCCCGAGCCAGCCAGCCAGCTCAGCTCTGCTACGTTTCCGCAGGGGCACGCAGCTCCCTTGCATCAAACTTCGTTGCCCTGCTACCGTTCATTCGCTCGCCATCCGATTCAATTTTTGGAACCGTGATACGGCCGGGTGGCTGCGACAGCATTAATCAACATGCACATGTTCTCCGTCGGCCTTTCCAGGGCCCACCGTGTCGGCCCCGTCGGACTTGGGTGGCCGGTTTGCCCCAAATCCGTCTCCGGTCCTGTTCTCTTCTGCCTGCGCCTTTGCCTTTGCCTTTGCCTCTTTGGCCCAGCCAGAGACAGCACCCAAAGCTGTGCACGCTGTGTGCGGGACTTGCACCAGTACAACGTAGCTTGATGCTATGTCATGTCCTGCAGGGTAACTTTATCTCAACATTATTAGCGTCTGCATTGCATGATGCCATGCCCATGCGGAGCCGGTGGACCTAGACAACCGCCGCTTGCCATCGACAGCCAATGACGCCGGCCCTTGTTGACCATACCATGCGGTGCTATTGTGTCTGTGTATCAGGAACCGTGCTCCAGCTTGGTCGCCGAGACCTGGCACCATATATATAATACTTATGCCCATCGCCTCAGACGGGCCTCTAGTCTCCCCTTTCGAACCACCTCAGACCCAACCTGAACTCAATTGTCCACTTCACACGCCAAGGGACGGACACGACAACATGGCGGACAACACAGTGCCCATCCCACAGCCCCCAGGGCTGCCACTCCTGGGCAACATCAATGATATCAACCCAGAGTTTCCCCTCGGGTCAATGATCAACATGGCAGACAAATACGGTGTATGCTTGATCATGTACACCCAACGCCTTGGTTGAGAGGTCTGGAGCTCACACATTGGACAGGAAATTTACCGATTAAGTCTTCCCGGAAGAAGTGTGGTCGTCATTTCCTCCCAAGCTCTGGTTAACGAGGTCTGTGACGAGAAGCGCTTCAAGAAGGATGTCGCCAGGGTTCTTGAGGAGGTCAGGGCTGGCGTCCATGACGGGCTTTTCACGGCACACGCAGACGAGCCCAACTGGGGCATTGCTCACAGAGTCCTTATGCCTGCTTTCGGCCCAATGAGCATCCAGGCCATGTTCCCTGAGATGCACGATATCGCGAACCAGCTGGCAATGAAATGGGCTCGCCATGGCCCGAACCAGCCCATCATGGTCACAGACGAGTTCACGAGGCTGACCCTCGACACCCTCGCCCTTTGCTCCATGGACTACAGGTAAATATTCTCACGGCCGCCAAATCATCACCACATCAGTTCAGATGTCCGCGTGACGTCGGGAAGAGGATTTCTGACTGAGACTGGTGATAGATTCAACTCGTTCTACCATGATGAGATGCACCCATTTATTGAGGCCATGGGAGATTTCCTGGTCGAGTCCGGCAACAAGACGAGACGCCCACCCTTCACATCTATTTTCTACCGCGAGGCCGACCGCAAGTACGAGCGCGATATTGAGATCCTCAGGAAGACAGCCGACGACGTGCTGAAGGCGAGAAAAGAGAACCCCACCGACCGGAAGGATCTCCTGAACGCTATGTTGAATGGGGTTGACCCAAAGACTGGGCAGAAGATGACTGACCAGTCCATCACCGACAATCTCATCACCTTCCTCATCGCTGGCCACGAGACCACCTCAGGAATGCTCTCATTTGCATTCTACAACATCCTAAAGAACCCCGAGACTTACAAGAAGGCCCAGCAGGAAGTGGATGAGGTTGTCGGAACCGGACCCATCGAGGTCGACCACGTGAAGAAGCTGCAGTATATTCAAGCCGTTTTGAGGGAAACCCTCAGACTTACTGCCACCATCCCCACCATATCGGTCAAGCCGCTTCAAGATACTGTGCTTGGCGGCAAGTACGCAGTTGGCGCCAACGAGTCCATCGCGCTACTCGTGGCCAAATCCCAGGTCGATCCCGCCGTCTTCGGCGAAACTGCCCACGATTTCATTCCGGACAGGATGTTGGAGGATAACTTCAACAAATTGAATCGGGAGTTCCCCAACGCTTGGAAGCCCTTTGGTAATGGCATGCGGGCCTGCATAGGGCGGCCGTTCGCGTGGCAGGAGGCAGTTTTGGTGATGGCAATGCTGTTGCAGAACTTCAACTTCATGCCGGACGACCCCAACTATCACCTCAGCATCAAGCAGACCCTTACTATCAAGCCCAAGGACTTCCTGATGCGGGCTTCACTCCGACACGGCCTTACCCCGACCCAATTGGAGCACCGTCTCAACGGCACAACTGCACCCCCGACCCCTCTCGAGAACTCCGTGGCTAGCCTCTCGGTGCAGTCAGGGGCAAAGGGTAAGCTGATGGCCATCTACTACGGATCCAACAGCGGCACCTGTGAGGCCCTTGCTCAGCGACTTGCCTCGGACGCGCCGAGCCACGGCTTTAGCGCCGCAGTGGTTGATTCTCTAGACGCTGCAAACGAGAATCTTCCCACCGACAGGCCTGTCGCCATCATCACCGCTTCCTACGAAGGCGAGCCACCAGACAATGCGGCATTGTTCTGCAACTGGATTCAAGGTCTCAAGGGCAAGGAGCTGGAGAACGTGTCATATGCCGTCTTTGGTTGTGGACATCATGACTGGTCGTCAACCTTCCACAAGATCCCGAAAATGTGCGATGCAACAATTGAGAAGTTTGGCGGAACGAGAATAGCGCCGCTGGGAGTAGCTGACGCCGCAGACGGTGACATGTTCACTAAATTTGAGTCCTGGGAGGACGAGGTCTTCTGGCCAGCTATGAAGGAGAAATATGGAATCGATGGGGACGACAAGGACGGAGAGGCTCTGCAAGGTGGACTGTCGGTCGAAATCTCGACGCCTCGATCCTCGACCCTTCGCCAAGACGTCAAGGAGGCCGTTGTTGTCGAAACCCGCAACCTCACATCCCCTGAGGCTCCTACCAAGAAGCACATTGAGATCCAATTGCCGAGCGACATGTCCTACTCCGCAGGAGATTACTTGGCGATTCTTCCCATTAACCCGAAGGACATTGTGCACCGAGCCCTCCGCCGTTTCCAGCTGCCGTGGGACGCCCACATCACCATCAGCAGCCAGAGCCAGACCACTCTGCCCACCGGCTCCTCCGTACCAGCATCTGATGTTCTCGGTGCCTATGTTGAGCTCGCCCAACCAGCGACAAAACGCAGCGTTGCCGCCCTGGCCGAGGCTGCAAAAGACGAAGAGACCAAGGCCGCGCTCCGAAACTTGGGCGGTGATAACTACCTGTCTGAAGTCGGTGCTAAACGCCTCTCGGTGCTGGATCTTCTGGAGAAGTTCCCATCAGTCGAGCTTCCTTTCGCCACCTTCCTCTCTCTCCTTCCCCCAATGAGAGTGCGCCAGTACTCTATCTCCTCATCACCGCTGTGGAACCCTAACAACCTGACCCTGACCTACGCCGTCCTGGACGCACCGGCCCTTGCCGGAAACGGCCAACGCTACGTGGGCGTTGCCACAAGCTACCTCGCGAGCCTCGAGGCGGGCGACAAGCTGCATGTTGCCATCAGGCCGTCACACGCGAGCTTCCACCTGCCGGTGGACAGCGAGAGGACGCCCGTGCTGTGCATCGCGGCGGGCTCCGGCCTCGCGCCGTTCCGCGGTTTCATCCAGGAGCGGGCGGCCATGCTCGGCGCCGGCAGGAAGCTGGCGCCCGCGATCCTCTTCTTCGGCTGCCGCAGTCCAGATCAGGACGACCTGTACCGCGAAGAGCTGGACAAGTGGCAGGCGGCTGGGGCGGTGGACGTGCGCCGCGCGTACAGCCGGCAGCCCGAGGCCAGCGAAGGCTGCGTCCACGTGCAGGACCGGCTGTGGAAGGACCGCAGGGAGGTGCAGGCGCTGTGGGAGCAGGGTGCCAAGGTCTACGTCTGCGGCTCCCGCGGTGTGGGCGATGCCGTGAGAGAGGTGGCGATTAAGATGTATGTGGAGGGCGCAAAGGAGAACCACGGCAAGGACTTGAGTGTTGAGGAGGCGACGGCTCGCTTCGACGCTGTGAGGAATGAGAGATACGCCACGGATGTGTTTGACTAGTTGCATACCATACTGGGATTTATAAGTTGGGATTAGATACCGTCAAGGCAGGTCTGGGTTGCTAGAGGTCTATTTGGATCGGAGTTCATAGATTGGACAATTCTCATTAAATTTCAGGCTCTCTTATCTTTTGTGCACACCCTTGTCCCTTCCCCAGCATCATATCATGGCCGTGACTTGTCCTGATGAGCCTTGAACTCGCTGACGAGCTTCTCCCGGCTCCATCCCTCATCCAACCCCCTCACGGCAACATCAAGCTCAGACACGGGCGCTAGGCCTCCCGGCCGGGGAGGGTTGTTGTCTAGGTTGGTGGGGAATGCGTAGCCTTCACAGATGGCACACAACAGCGCGTCCACTGTATCACTTCTCCCCTCCTTCTTGTGCCTCGCGACGATCTCGTCCCAGCACGCACCCAGCAGTGGCAGGGCGTCGACCGACTCCATCGGCTTCCCAAAGGGGCTGCTGATCTGCAGGAGGTTGGCCATACGGTTGACGTCGGCGCTGACGTTCTCGCCCGCGGCGTGGAACAGCGCCGGGTTGAAGAAGATGCCGTCGCCTTGCTCCATGGGCAGGGCGACGTAGTGCGCGTCGAAGTAGTCGACGAACTCCTGCCGGCGGTAGGCCATGTATCCTTCCTCGAACGTCTGCGAGAAGGGCAGCAGTCGCGTCGGCCCGCTCTCGGGCGGCACGTCGACATGCGCCACTGCGCCCTGGAGCGTGAGGAACTGGCTCGCAACGTGCATCGCCTTGGGTACCTGCGCCGCGCCCTCGGCCGTCTGGAAGCCGAGGTGGTAATCACGGTGGCAGACCTGGGCCTTTGACCCCGGCCGAACATTGTTCACCTGCGTGGTGATCCTGTATCCGCCGCCTAACCACGCAGACGAGATGAGGCCCAGGAAGGGGTTTCCATAGTAGTCGGCAAAGGAAGCAGGGTCGGCGAGGGCGTGCTTGCTGAACGAGTTCCAGATGCGGTCGTTCTTGCCCGCGGCGGCAAAGTGGTCGCCCTGCGAGACACCCTCTGCGCGCTCCCGCTCGATTATGGAGTAGAAGGCCTTGTTGGACCGCTCCAGCAGGGCGCCGTCGCGGAACAGGCCCTTGGTCACGAACACGCCCGGTCCGCTGTGCAGGATGCGGTACCACTCGTCCTGCAGTGCGCTGCGCTCCGCGGACGGCAGGGATGAGTAAGAAGGAGGGAGGCTGTAGATGGGTACATTGCTTTCGACCGTGGCTGCGAGGGGGTAGTGCTCGCGTGTCGCCTTCTGCGAGCAAATGGCTGCGAGCTGGTCGAGGGGCGGTGCCTCGTCGAGGGCGAAGAGGCGCCTCAGGGTGCCTGGGGCCCTAGAAGGCGCACCTCTCATCACCTTCTGTGCTGCTGATGCTGCTGCGGCCGCCATGTTGAAGTGGTCATGTCGTTGTCCTGGTCATGCTCCCCTCTTCCATCACTGCGGGTGGGAAGAGGGTTGGTTTGATATATGTATGCCCTGGTCCATCTGCCACAGGCTGACCCTGCGCGGGGGATCTCGTCGATTTGACCCCTTTCGGTTCCACAATTGTTGCTTTTGGTGCTGTCACAGGCCGTCTCCACCCTCGGCCCGACGCCTGGTTTGCGGGGTGTGGTGCGGCTCTTTGGTCAAGTTAGGGCCATCTCGGCGATTGCAACCTGTTTCTCAATGAATAGTCTGGGTGTTCACTTTGAGACAGACGGTACTTTTTGATACGTTGTCTTAGTATCGTTTCCATCATAAGCGTCACTGGTCCCATGAACGGGCATAGAACTGGATTATGGGGAACATGAATCTCGATGTTGTGAAATGATCCCACCTCAATATCAGCGAACTCTTTGGCGTGGTTCGCGACGGCAGTTGGTCGAAGAGGCCACAGAAACTACGTACTCACACAGTTCTGTTACTTGCATCTATCAAGTTTACACCATATCGCTTGAGATGAGTTTTGGACTTTGAATTATGAATGGTGTGTGGGCGTAGGCCACGGTCTGCCAAGATAACCGGGGCTCGAGGCTCCCAGTACAAGTTCTATTTTAATGTCTCCAATCTGTGGCGTACTTAAGAGCTAGAGGTGTCACATCTCAACGTTGTCTTTTCCAAATACTGAAGCGGCAAACGTCTTACCCACATCGTCGTTTTATAACTCCATTACCATATGCCTTGGACAAGTCTGCAAATCCACTGGAAATGTTCGCCGATATTCTCCATTCTCCATTCTTATTATTTTTGGTGGTTAATTTTCGAATAGAACTTGATTTCCGGAACTTAGATTCCGGCACGAATCTGTCGGAATCTGAATTCCGGGCTCCACTTACTTCCTGGCCCGGTTCAGATGGAGTACCTGGGTAAAACAACAAATCTGTTCCCAAAATGTTCTTGAATCGTCCAAACGACCTTACTGTATTAAGTGTCAGTGGCGGTACTTTGTGTCCTGTCACTCACACATGACTTCTTGCTTGTTGAGTTGTGGAAAGTGGCCAGAATTGTGGATCCAGAAATGACCACATGCCATGTAAGTGAATAGCGCTCATCCTCGATGAACGAATGGCCTTCTCTATATATTCTTAGCTTCGGGGGACCATTTCATGCTGTGGTATGGCCGTGAACGTCTAGGAGATACAACGCATGAATCTCCAGATGTCACACTCTGGACGAATCCTAGTACAAGGTTGGCGAGTACAGGCAAGTGGTTTCGTTCTTAAATCTGTATACATACGAAGGCACATAGAGTCCTTTCTTACAGCAGTAAATGCTTAAAGATCCAGCGTTACCACTCTATTTTATTCCCTTTAAAAAAGTAATACTGACAACAGTTAGCATAAAACCACAACAGTCTGTGACACATGACCTGATCCTAGTGACAGCTGCAAGAATCGCTTCTGTTGAGACCGTTGACTAGACTCTCCGACACAAATAGCACGAGGGTTATTAGCTGGCGATCAAAGTCATACAGCGACAAGGCACAAGTGAATTGTCATGATGCAGGAGGAGAAAATCAGGGGTTTGAGGAGCCCCAGCCCAAGAAAGTGGAGCCTGGAATGTTCCAACGGCTTACTGGCCAAGGTGTGTGCAGCTGGAGACGAGAACAACACCGCCACCACAAGGAAACCCGAAGTTTACCTCTGCTGCATGTAAGCCGCAATTGATCGGAAGAACGCCTCTGCATACACAATAAGCTTTCTCATACGGAAAAGCCCTAAACGAGTACTTCTGCTGTGCGGGTTGCTGGTAGCCAGGCCACACAGCCTTGCACAAAACCTACAGTAGAGCCTCTGCCTGTAAGGTCAACAAGACTTCATCTTTCGGAGACATAAATTCAGATTGCAGGTGAGTGCCGCCCGGAATCTTTTGCTTAACCCTTTGTCCAGCATGTGACTGAGCAATGCCTCACGGACGAGCACCAGTCCATGATTGAACGTTTACAAGTCTGTGTGTGGTGTGTCTCATTGAGAGACTTCGCCGGAGCTTTGGTTCCCCCTCGTCAACTTTTGATCAAGAAGACCTCACAGGCCAGTTGGACCCCCGAAATCAGCTGTGTAGCATTCTGATTTGGGGTGAGAGCGCTGCAAGTGCAGAGAGACCAGGGTTTAGATGCAAGCCCCACTTCAGCGCTGGACCGTGCCCGTCAAAAATTTGAAATTTTCAGATGCAAACAAGCAAATTAAGTTTCAACAACACAGCACTCACTGAAATTAGCTGTGAAGGAACCTCTCAGAATTCTCATTGAGAAAGAGACTTGAATGAGACAGTCAGGAGAGAACCAGGCGTAGCATCGACACACGGTCCAGGCTTTTCATCTGCATCTCAAGGATCCAACCATGGCACGGACGACAAGGTCCAAGGCGGCGGCTGCTGCACCAGAGGCTGTTACGACAGAAGTACCTGCAGACGTCACCACATCAGCTGCCAATACAACCGCCACTGAGAACCAGCCAGAGCAAGAGAAGCAGGAGCCAAAGGATGACTCAAGGACAAAGAGCAAACAACGTCGGGCCAATAGGCGGAACCTGTACAAAAAGGCAAAGAGGCATCAGGCCGTCGTTGAACTGCAGAAATCACTGGAGTCGGCAGGCAAGCCGATGGGCAGGAAGGAGCGGTACGCTCTGCGGGTACAGTCGTACCGGCCTCACAGGCAGAAGGCCAAGGCTACGTCCAAGAAGGTTTCTGAACTCGAGAGTCTCGTCAAGAAACAGCAGGAGCAGATCAAGGAGCTGAGGAAGCTGGCGATGGGCAGTACGCCAAAACTACAGCCTCCCATGAGCCCACCGACTGCGGGTATGGAGGTGGATGAAGAGCCGGACTCTTCAAAGATCAGGGACCAGCTCTTGACGGATGCGTCACGATCGCCCGTCGGCGAGGGGCAGACGGTCGTCGAGGTGGAGGAGGTCGTGAAGAGGCCAGCTGGCGAAAATGCGTCTGGCGAACCGATGGAGGACGTCCAGGAAACCACCGTGGTCACCAGTGTTGAGCAGGACGTGGAGTATCCTACGCTGCCGTCCGTCGAGGAGCCCACGCAGGCGGTCGAGGAGAACAGCGGTGAGGATGCGAACGGGGCCAGCGACCACAAACAGGAGGACCAGCCAGAGGTGGCTGATGGAACACACGACAGCGCGACGAACGCAGCACTGAAGCTGTCTGCCGATACGCCCATCAAGTCAAAGGAGGAAGTTAGAGATTCGAGCGCAGAGGACTCAAATGCCGGCACGCCGCGCAACGTGAGACGGTCTCCCAGGAAAAAGGCAAAGCGGAGGAGCTTTGCCGGACACTCATACGCGGGCTAGTGGTCCTGGATGTTCGGAGAGACGACAAAGCTTTAGAGCGCGGAGCGATGGGAAGGCGAGACCTGGTTTCTGCATCGAAAGACAAGGCATCCGGAACAGGCGACGAGAGCATGACTTCGGCTTGGGTCTGGACAGGTACATAATAATGAGATTGCATGGCATGGTTTGATATTTGTATATTCAGAGGCATGATGAGGCAGGCCGGGACCATTTCATTCGTGAACCAGCCCGCAATGTCTCAGTTTCTTGCCCACAGCGCCGAATCAGTGCGGTCAAGAACATTTCCGATGCCGCACCACAGTTGAGACAGCAGTCACGCCCAGAGTTCAACACTGAACAGACCAAGCACGCATTAAAGGGTCGTTCACCAGACCTAGAACGTCACGGGATGGCTCGGTGGCCATCTTTGACGTGTTGATGGCACCCGCCACTGTGACCACGGTCATCGTGCACGGTAGCAACGATTGTGTGGGAGCGAAGCTGTGAGCATGCATGGGCAATGCCTGCCGATTTAGAGTTTGAGGCTCGGTGGATCTTGTCTGTTCACAGGGTGGGGGTGGTTCTCGAAGAGAGGCTCATCCCGTCCGGCACAACTGTCCGCGGCATGGGCAGTCCAAGTCGTCGCCTGCTCTTGCCTCCAAACCGTGTCTCTGCCTGGGGCAATGGCTCGTGTGGCAGGGTTCAGTCTGCCTGGCGGCCTTCTCGGTGCATGTCGTACATCGGATGAAGTGGTCCAATGGCAATGCTTTGGGATGAACGCCGTCGTCTCGCAGGGCAGCGACTGGCTCGCAAACCCGCTCTGGGCCTGTACAGGGCCCTGTGGGTTGTTTGGCACAATGGCACACCTGTCAATGTGACAGCGGATGCTACGGGCTCTTGTTCGTCCAAAAATAAATGCATCGCAACGTCGTACTTTGGGCTCTGCACGCCGCACCTGCGTAGAGGACGCACCCGTCTGGTTAGACGACCTACATTCTAGGATGCAAAGCTGAGCATTGTATCCTATAGTATCTAATAAAAAAGTGCTAAGACTTCATGATACAGACACGTGGTGGACGACCTGGGAGCTTGACGTACTTGCGTCGTCGGCGGGTTGTTGGTGCTTGGTTTGCTGAGTGGGAGACCGCTCTCGGGCCGCCAAGCATTCACCCGGCTGCCAGGAGACACGGCCGTCCCGCGCTGGGCATGTCAGATGGGGCCAATTGGGTCCCCACCCCCAGGCTGGACCCACCCGGCAAGAGGGGGCCGGACCCGAAGTCCAGGGTTCAGCTCCCCAGATCTCAGCTGTCAAGGTCCAGGTTGATAGGTACCTACTTATAACAGTAGGTACCTAGGTACCTAGGTACTCCGTACTCTAGCTCTCCTGCCTGCTTGCTGGACCACTGGCCGCCATGTCTCCTGTTTACGTACCATCTTGTAGGCAGCTTCTGCGCCCCGTCCAGGCTTCAGCGTCCTAGGTATTTTCCACTTGACCGCCGAGCTGGACCAGGTGACTGGCACAGACTGGCTCCCCAACATTCCTCGCCGAGCAGTATGCTTATTAGCCTGCTGCTACTCACAGGCTCCCCCATCCTGTAGTTACATGGCGTCACTGCAGCGAGACCGGATGTTTCCGTCACATCTTGTCACCGGTGCAGAACAATAAATTATTCAAGGCAGCTCTCGTTCTCTACCTCCATGCGCTTGGTCGACGAGCAAGCAAACAGCCCCATGTGACCGTATCCATATTTAGGACTGTGCCATACGTCTCGCCCCTCTAGGCCCCTCGCACAGCGGCGGCAGCAGCACCAGCAGCAGCAGCAGTAGCAGCAGCGTCGTCGTCGACCACAGCTCGGCTGCATGCACGTCGATCCAGGCCAGTCGCCCTGCCCCATTGATTGGCTGTCCGCCTGCAGCTGCTTCTTCTGCCATCCCATCCATCCCATGCACGTCTTCACCCTGCAGTAGCTCGCATCGAGGCAACAGGAACACAAAGTCCCCCGACCGATCTCTCTACCTGTGGACTCTGCGAGCCTCACCTTGTTTCGCACCCTCTTTTTGTTTTTTCTTTCTCTTCTGCACCCTTAGTTGTTGCACCCTCACCTGCAGGCCCCTCCGTCTGCGCGTCTGCGCCCGCTCTCTGACGTCTGTCTCGTCCTGCTGTGCGAGCAACGCCAGAGCCTTCACTCGGAGTAGTACACGCCTGCTTCTTTGGCGACCCATGTTCATCCGTCAACTTGCGCCCAAGGCACCTCTCCCACTCCCACTCCTCTCTGCCTGGTCCACGAATTCCACCCGCACTATCGACAGGCCTTTGGCGCCTCTCCAGGTTTTTTCACCTCCTCGTTCTACACTTTTACCAAATACTTTCCCAACATCAACTTGCGACCAACCTAGGCCTTACCTGTGCTTCTGCGACCTGCTTTGCCCCGCGGCAGACTCACGCTCATACCCCTGTCTACTACTTCATAATTACGTACCCAGCTGCTCCCGCATGTGGTGGCTTGCTTAGGCCTTCCCTGAAGTGCTGAAATCGAACCACGCATTTTCTGTGAAAATTCCTACAGTCAACCCCAATAATGGACCCGATTCCACAGCCAGACGACACCCTCATCAGGGAAGGCGAGCCATCCAACCCGCGCCCCGACAAGGACGGCAAGCCAACATCCGCCGACGCCGCCCCCGGTCCTGACGCCCCGTCTAAGCCCAAGGATATCTCCAAGCCAACTGAATCTAAGGGAAAGGCTGGCAAGAAGCAGTCTCAAGGAAGCAAGGCAAAGAAAGACAAGAAGAAGAAGAAGAAGAAGAAGCGAACCGCAATCAACGACTCGTCCGACTCTTCCTCTACCTCCGATGATTCGGACAGTGACACCGCAGATGAAGACGTTGTTTTACGCCGCAGGCGCACAAATAAGAAGCGAGAGGAGGCCCCAAAGCTCAAGAACATGGGAGACACGAAGAAACACAAGGGCCCTGTCAAGAGCAAGCTCCAGCCCCCTGTGGCTTCCAGCTCCGACTCGGATTCCGACTCAGATTCTTCTCAGCTATCCTCCAGCGACGACCTGGACGACTCTGAGCCGCTGGCAAATTCCCAGAAGAAGACCAAGGACCAGGCCTTTAAGCAAGAGCTCGCACTCCAGGTCCAACGGGAAGTCCGGCGGGCCTTTCAGCTCCAGCAGCTTGCTCAAGCAGCCCCTCCCCCTCCGCCGCTTTCCAGCCATGCTGGCCTGGGTTCTGCACTCGATTCGGGGCTCACCTCGGGTCTGCTGCCCAATTCCGGTAGTGCTTTTCCTCGGGCAGCCGCAGTTGGAGGTCTGCAGGGAGGTAACCCCTTTACCGCCACCCGAGGCCAAGCCCGTCAGGCATACGATGATGGTTTGGGGCTTTTTGATGGTTTGGGTGATCCACTTGGACGAGGCACTGTCATTCCTGGCCGCAGACCCATGGGCACAGACAGGAAATTGCCTGCTAGTGCGGAAGCCCCACAGAAGAAGAAGAAGTCGAAGGCTTTGGCCTTCAAGAGGGTTGACCAAGTGTGGGACAATTCCATCCACAACTTCAAGCTCCAGGACACTGCGGAGTCTTCTGCCGATAAGAAATACGACGGATTCTGCTTCCATGTTCGTCGCACTTTTGACTGGGAAGGTAAATACAAGGCCACAGTCGTAGACGTCAAGAGTAAGGCTCTACGTGAGTGCCTTCAAGATGTCATAGGCAACATCAAGGGTGTCAGTCTCGTGGACGAGACGCCCAAGCTTGACCCGAATGTGTTGTTCCTCTACCTTGAGGATCTGAGGAAACATGTGAAGCACCTCAAGAAGCAAGGGAAGAACCCCTCAGCATCCGACAAGCAAGAGCGGAAGAAAGAGGCCAAGTGGGTGGAGGAGAAGAGGCTCAACCTCAAGGTTCTTGTAAAATACATTGACAAGGACTACGAGCACATCAAGAAGAGCCTTTACCCAATGTTGGAGCACGGACTAATCACTTTTGATCTCCTTTGGGCTTTGTGGAAGCCAGGTACCCTTGCGTACACCACAACTTACGGGTCACACGATGAGCCTCGGGTCTTCAAGGTCGATACGGCTGAGAAGCATTATCACATCACCAAGGGAGAATTTTACTACGTTGATGGCAAAGTAAGTGCAATTCCTGTGGTGCATCTCAGTTTCAATGCTGACTTTGGACTAGTATTTCGAGTACGACGGCAAGCAATTTGGGTATGGTCGCATGATGGAAGAGATCGGAGAGTTCCGCGGTGCCAAGAAGATCACCAGCCTCAGTTCCTACCCGCTCAAATACCACAAGAACGAGAAACAGATAAGAAAGGATCTCGTCGAGCGAGGAAAGAAGTTTGTGTCTCTCAGTGGTGTCCACTACAAGTCTCACCAGGGTATGGCATACTACAAGAAAAAGAAATCCATCATCAAGGTGAACGTCAACGGCCGGGTGATGATCGATCCAGCAATACACAGGAGGATCAACCCGAACTACCCAATCTCACTTGTCCGACCTAAAGAACAGGATGTCCTTAGTGAGGATGACGACTCTGATGAGGACGCTTGCTGCCCTGTGGGCTCGGACTCCGAGGATGACATGGCTCACGACAAGGATCTTGAGGACGGTGAAGAGAAAGTCAAATTCGTCACAAAAGTCTTAAAGGACAACAAGGGACGACTCTCTCTTGTCCATATGACGAAGGACGAAGCAGAGGATATGAACAAGGAGAAGCTCTCCAAGGTTGAGACCCAGGATGATGCCGCTATTGACAGTAGCAGTGATGAAGGCAAACAACAGGGCTCCAAGAAGACACCTGAGTGGACTGATGAGGAGTACCTCATTGCAAGCCCTGTCGTCCTCGGGTTTTCTTTTGGAGAGAAGCTCTGGCTGGAATTCACGGTTTCTGGAGTCCAAGAGATCCGGTGGAACGAACATGCTTACGAGTCTTTGGTCTTGGAGAAGAGAACCAAGGAGACGGTCAAGGTCTGTAGAAAAAGACCCGCGCGCTTTATGCTTGTGATATCAGCTAACACTCGAGCAGGCTCTCGTCGAATCTCACAAATATCACGCAGCAGAGTCCATCGACGACGTGATCCAGGGCAAGGGCAAAGGCCTTGTTTGTAAGCCGGCTCCCGCAATCTACCTTTTTCTTTCTGCATCAGTCGCTAACTCATGTGTAGCCGTGCTCCATGGTCCACCTGGCACAGGCAAAACCCTCACTGCCGAGGGGATTAGTGAGCTATTGAAGTGCCCCCTGTATATGGTTTCTGCTGGTGAGCTTGGCACGGACTCGCGTATCCTTGAGGGTGAGCTACAGAGGATTCTTGACATATGCCATGCCTGGGGTGCAATCCTCTTGTTGGATGAGGCAGATGTGTTCCTGGAGAAGCGTAATATGCACGATATCCATCGCAACGCCCTTGTCAGCATCTTCTTGCGGCAGCTGGAGTACTTCCAGGGCATCCTTTTCCTCACCACCAACCGGGTAGAGACTTTTGACGATGCGTTCCAGTCGCGCATTCACATTGCCCTGCGGTATGATCCACTCGACTTGAAGGCCAAGAAGGCGATTTTCAAGATGTTTGTGGAGAAGGCCCGGGTGCAACAAAAGGTCGAAAGCACACCTTTCACGGAGGAAGAGTACAACACACTTGCTCGGCATGACCTCAACGGCCGACAGATCAAGAACACCGTCATCAGGGCGCAGGCACTCGCAGTCAACAAGGCTGAGCCGCTGTCCATGGTGCACGTCAGACAGATACTGGATGTTCAGGTCAATTTTGATCGTGACCTGAAGGGTGGCACCGGGTACCAGGATGCCATGAGAAGCTACTTCTAGCGGAACAAATCCGGGGCGAGGGACCGAACGGCCAGTCTATCTGGCTTCGAGCGTTTTGATACAGTTGAGACCACGGCAAGACCGTTCTCGTTTTGCGCATTCAACACTCTTTTTATGGCACGGCACGGAGCACAGAACAAGAAAGTAAAGTGCAACATTTGCGTGGCGTTCATGGCGAATAAGGATCATCGCTTTTGACCCAACAGGTTTGACAATATCGAATCTGGACAGTCACGCCGGTCGTTCTCGTTGCGGAAGAAGCGGTTTCGGATACTGGAGCCTAACTCAGTGCGCTTCAAGGACAAAGTGGTTGATAGAATCAGCTCAATTAAAGTACTATGTATGAACCCCGTACAATGGCGTATGAAGCCTCTGTGTTATTGACACGTGCCTCGTTTTCGTCGTGAGAGTGAGCCTGCACAGCACACTGCAATGTTTAAAACTGGTTTTTCGAGACTCGGGTGCGCGATACCATAGCTCATGGAGATAAAAAGTGATATCATTTGTCAAGCCTCGTGTAAGTGACTCGAGTCATGGCTTGCATAACTATTTATCGCTTGTCGGGATTCGGCACTGGGACCTTGGTGTCCTCGTCCGGGATACTGGTGCGTTGGATAGCACATGTTTTGGGATCAAATACTCATGTTTTCATGAAAAAGCTCAGCAGTTCCTTGCTTCCGAGCGAGGCCGGTGTGTGCTGTTTCGGGCATACACCAGTCATGCGTACAATAAGAAAAGTTTGAGTCTTGAGAGAGTGAAATAACAAGTAAAGCGAATGACTCTCCCCGGCTTCTAGGTAATTAAACGGCCCGCAGGTGTCCAATGACCGACTGCCGAGCGGGTCTCCACGGCTCCCAGTCCCACGGCCATCAACACCAATACCCCGGGCCGCAATCTCGCGTTGCCCTTGCAGCTCCGGCCGCTAACCTAGGTTGTTGCCGATAACGACGCAGGTATAACTAGAGAGTTGGGCCGTCAAAGTCTTGGAAAAATGCTGCAGCGCAAGCCTCCTCCTTCGCATCCGCTGGGCCCCTGACCGACTGAAAGACCCGTTGCGACTTCGACAAGACTCAATACTACGCACTTGTCTTCCCCCGGTGCGCATAGCAACCAAGCAAGATGAGGTCCTCGACAAGAATGGCCGGTACTCTTACCGGGGCCATGTTGGCTCTTTCGGTCAACGCCGACCCGGTGCGCAGGACCGGCAATGCGACGCTGGCGGGTCCGTCCCTCACCCACTGGCCGGCCGAAGCGGCGGCGTCGCTGGACGCCATGATTGTCGAGAATGCGAACTCGAGCAGTGAGTACACGACTTCTCCTCTTAAGGTTCGGCCATGTAACGCAGGCTGCTGACACGATCCAGACTACGCTGTCTTTGACATGGACAACACCTCGTACAGGTTCGACCTGGAGGAGTCGCTCATCCCATGGCTGGACAACAAGGGGGTCCTGACCAGGGACTCGCTCGACCCGTCGCTGAAGCCGATTCCCTTCCGGGACAACGCGACGCACACCGAGTCGCTGTACAGCTACTACCTGCGCCTCTGCGACATGGACGAGCTGCTCTGCTACCCGTGGGCGGCGCAGGTGTTCGCGGGGCTGACGCTGCGGGAGCTCAAGGGCCACGTGGACGACCTGCTGGCGCACAACGGGACCGTGCCGGCCACCTACTACGACGAGGACACGGGCGAGGTCGTGTCGACGGAGGTCAGCCCGCCGCGCATCTTCCGCGGCCAGGTGGAGCTGTACAACCGGCTCATGGCCAACGGCATCGCCGTGTACGTCATCTCGGCGGCGTCGGAGGAGCTGGTGCGCATGGTGGCGTCGGACCCAAAGTATGGATATAACGTTCCGGCCGAGAACGTTATTGGCGTGACGTGTTTCCTGCGCAACACCACGACTGGTGACCTCGTCACGGCGCGGAGACAGATTGAGGAGGGCGAGTATGACCCCGAGGCCAACCTGGATCTCGTCTACACGCCGTACCTCTTCACGCCCGCGACCTGGATGGCGGGTAAGTTTGCCGCCATCCTGACATATATCGACAACTGGCGCATGCCCGTGCTCGCCGGTGGCGACACACCCAACAGTGACGGACCCATGCAGTTCCACGGCGTCGATGTGTCAAAGGGTGGCATCCACCTGTGGGTGAACCGCTCGTCGTCTGCTTGGGAGGACATCAGCGAGATGATCGAGGACTTTGCTGGCCAGCAGGCGGACCTTGGGCTCGAGGTGACTGCTGACAAGAACTGGGTGGTTGTGCTGCCCGAGGACATACTGTGAGAGTGGTGAAAAGTGAGCCCGTGTGGTGTGTGATGCAATGCGTGAGTGATTGAATGCCTCGCCGGAGTGTGATCGTCCACAACGTGCCCCATTATGCAAGACAACGGTTTGCGTGCATGTTCAGAGTGAAGGTGAATCATGATGGTCGCCGTCGCAGTCGAAATAAAATTTAATCAGATAATACATCGTTGTAGATGTACCTCTTGTACAGCTTGCTGATGGTGGCGTCCGTCTGAAGCTCATGTTAACTGGCAGGCGCAGCATCATCTCCCTGCATTGTTTGGGCACTCGCTGTCCGGGGTTGGGGTACTCCCTGGGAGCGGCCCCCACGCCCAGTAGCACCTGCCCAGGGGCCTGCCTACTCGCTCTGGTGGGGCAGGCAAACAACCCCGGGAAGGGGTTCGCGTCGAGGCGCGTCAGGTCAAATAATGACGACCAGGCCAGGATCGACCCCACGTATTATACGGTGCTGTAAGCTGGCGTGAAGTCACCAATCCCCAGGTCATCTCTGCTCATAGTGAATTCATGACTTCTTCCCTCTTCTAATAGTCCAAATTCTCCTCCATGGCATGACAGCAGCCTCCAACAGCACAGAATGGCCCACGCACACCCGCCGGGCCTGACGCCGGCAGAGGTCTCGTTCCTCTGCGAGATGGAAATGGTCACAGTCGTCCCGAGAGGGCGGCTAGACAGTATAGACCTTCTCAGTGTTCGTCCTGCCTGTACCGACCGGAACCACGCCTTCGTATGCAAGCTTTCAGCTGACCTGTGTCTGTCCAGGGCACAACTCCCCCCCTCCGACCACCACATCGTGCCCAACTTCCCCTCTGGCTCGCCCTCCTCCTTAAGAAACAACGTCGTGCCAATATTGTGCCACCAGCATGGCTCCACCCCTTGTCCCTCGCCGAGATCATCCGCCAAGAAACGAGAGAAGATCCCACAGCATTCAGCAAACCACCCCCGCCACCAGTAAGGGTTGATAGCCGCGGCGTCGCCCATCGCGTCAACACCTCAGCCCTGGGCAACGGCGACGACCGCGAGGGCGCGACACTCCTCTCGCCGCCCTTTCTGCCGAGCTCCACCGCCGAGTCCCCCGCTGGATACCTGCCCTACCACTGGCTCGAGACGGCCGAGATGCTACTGGCCCATGCGCCGGACGACATGTCCGCCCCCGCCGGCGAGATTCGGGGCCTGCTGCGCGACCTGGTCGAGGTGCGTTCGGCCAAGCTACGGGGCAGCACCACGCAGCTCGAGCAGTTCGGCGGCGGCGTCATGAACCTCCGCGGCGTGGGCGCCATGGAGCTGGCCGAGAACAGGGGGTTCGTGCTCGGTGTCGTCGACGGCGTGAGGAAGCTCGGCGCCAGTGCCGAGGCCACGCGTCGGGAAGAAGAGGAGGAAGGCCGCGATGGTGCTGAGTATGAGGAGAGTGACGATGATATGGGGTTATAATGACACTGGAGGTCGGGCCGTAATCCGAACGAGGGGAGCATGAGAAACGGGTGGTACGGCATGAGCCACGCGCTACGAACTATTATACTGGACGGTTTATGTACGGTCGGTCTGCCGCAAGACCAGGGATGGCGGCGGGATCTTGGGAATAGCAAGCATGGCTCGGCGTTTTCGATAGGTTAACCTCGGGAATCATATACAGGTAAATCAAAAGCTCAATGTTCGCAGCAATCTAATCCTCGCGGCAAGCTCCAGCTTCTTTTCTTCGACAGTGTTCCAAGCCACCAACCCCAAGTCGCCCGACCTCATACTCACGAACCGCAGCCCGGGCGACTGCACAGGAAGGGTAACGCTATCCAGACCACCAGTGGTCTACGACCATGATCGTCATGTCCGATCTATGGATCAACGTCATCGGTTTCTTTGTCATCGACAGAGTTGGCCTCCTCGTCGTCATCTTCCTCAGCCTCGTTCGCACTATAGACGTACATGGGCTCCTCAGGACTGAACAGACTACCCGCATCCTCCCACTGCGGCTTGATATACCGCACAGTTGTAACAACAAGCGGGCTGTCCTCGACGCTCACGGCTGGTGGAGAGTCAATGTCTCCCCCAATGCTGCTTCTTTGCGGCAGAGGGGCAGCATGGCCGTCCCCGAAGGGTTGTTCCACTTGGACTTCCAACCCCACGTTGCTCCCTGACGAGATGCCGGGCGCTGTGACGTCTGTGCCTTGCGGTGACTTCGGAGTAGGATTGCGGCCTGTTATTTCTTCTGGCTTGCCCTCAATTTTATCCACACTCCGTGATGGTTCGCTGGTGATTGATGCGCCTATGTCCCTTGGCATGCTTGCTTCCTCTAGCAACCTCTTTATATGAGTGCTAGGCGAGATGTCCTCCGCTGTCTCTTCTGTGGTGCTACCGGCTTTCTCAGTATTCTCGGTGGGGACGACAGCGACCGAAGGATTCATATCTTGGGGCAAGCTTGTGTCTTCTGTCACAGCGACGACATTGTGGGTATCTGGAGCCGTGTTCCTGACGTCTCCTTCCCCGACTTCCTCAGCAGTCTCCAACCGACCGGATCCCGGAGAGCCTGGATCCTCAGGCAAGCTGGAGATATTGGAGGCTATGGAGCTGCTATCCTCCGCATTTCGTACTTTGCAGGTGATTATCTCTGGGCTCGCTGAACGGGGGCTAGATGCCGCAGAGTTCGTCTCAGGCGTGAGCAAACCGGTTCTGTCAGAGGATGTCGGGGCTTGATTGTCTGTGTGGTCTCCTTCGTTACTGGCTTCCTCGATTGTTGCCGATTTGTACAGCTGAGCAGCCATGTTAATTCTGGCCTCACGGAAAGGGTTTGATTGTCCTTCCGCAGTGACTGTGGCAGAAGGGATGGTGACCTCGGACGCTCGTTGTTCTCGACCTGGGCGTTGCCGAGATGGGCTTTGACTGCCGCTCTTCTCCGGCACACGAGGCGTAGGTCCTGGATGACTTTCCTTCTCTTTCTGTTCTGAATTTCCCACTTCTTGACTCTGATCTTGAAGCTTGTCTACAGGAGATGCATGGAACTTCTCTACCTCTTCCACCCTTAGCAGGCCCAGAGGGTTTTCACGTGCAAATCGCTCAGCGTCGCGCAACGGGTCCAGTTCCGGGATTCTACAATTACTCTCCCCCAGAGGCTTTGTCATTGTCGAAGCAAATCCATCATGCTGGTCAGAGGGGAGAGATCCTTCAGTGGGCTTTCCTTCTGGGTTGTGATCCGGTCCCGCGGGCATTGACTTCGCGTCGCTGTCATTATCCGCTACTTCTGAAAGAGGTTCAGCCTGTCCTGTTTCAGATTCTGGAATGCGTCCACTGCCTGCTCCGACGTCATGCCGGTCTTCAGTATCTGCCATACGGGCGTCGTTTTTAGGTGTTTGGATGTTTGCCGTCGAAACGTCACCCTCCTCCGGCTCACTCGCCGTCTCACCCTCGGAGTCATTCTCAGTCAGAAATATGCCCTCGTACTTAGCCACAGGCTCTGACTGGAAATTTGCCTCGAGGACTGACTCGGTCTCTTGCGTTTCGCCCCGTTGAGCATCGTCTCGTAGCTGTCCCTCTGCGGTCTCACTGCTTCGCGTTTTTTCTAGCAAGATTTCTGCTCCTTCTTCGTCGAATTCATCCAGGAAAGCCGCGCGATCCATCTTGAGCTTGTTTCTGAAATGCAGTAGGTCACTCGACAAAGTTTGCGCGGCTTCCTTGGCTAGACTTGCGGTCAATCCAAACTTGTGCATGCCTAGGTCCCGTGCGGCTTCTTCGAGTGCTGTCGCTTCGTGCTGAGACTCCAATACGATCGTGGTCCAGGCACTCCTCCTCCTGAACCCCGGCCGAGCTGCTATTTCCTTGTCAAAATCCTTTTTCCATTCAGCCATTTCTCGTATTGCCGTCGTCAATTCGTCTGCGAGTGCTTCTGCAGCCCCGACGCTGTCGTCGGCTTCCTCAACTTGATCTACTCCGTCACTCCCCTGCTTCTCAGCCTCTTCACTCCCTTCTCCTTCCATCCCGTCTTCATCTTTGCTCTCCTCTTGTCGCACTGTTCCATCATTTTCTGCGTTCCCATCTTCTGTTGCCTTGGCCCCTTCGTTCTCAGCCTCATTGGTGCCTGTGTCCTGTTTAGGGTCACCGACGATGACTAGGTCAGCTCGCCATGATTCCAGTACGGGTGTAGGTATAGGTGAATCATCAGGGCTTTGCGCCTGGAGATCTTTGCTCCACCGTGCTGCCAGCCTGCGGACTTGCTCCTTAACGTGGTCCATGTCGGCCGCGGGCCGCTCCCACCATGTGAGGAATTCCGTCCTAGCGAGCCAGTGAGGCTCCATTCTCTGACGGGTCCCGTCTTCAACGACTACCTCACTTAGAATATCCCTGAGGTCTCTTTTTGTAAAGCGCACAAGGCTTGGACGGTCTTCAACCATAGGCGTCGCAGGTTCCGGTGTCGTTCTCGTGAGTCCTGCCGCAACTGCTGCCTGTGCGAGTCGAGACGCCGCAGCAATATCGGCTCTTGAAATATTTGTTTTCAAATCGCCGGGCTTCGATGTAGTGGATTGTGGTGTTGTGCTCTCTGGTATTGTGGCCTCTGCCGTTGTAGACTGTAGCTCTGCGAGTTGTGATACTGTGGTTTGTGGCTCCGTAGGCTGTGACTCTGTAACTTGGGGGTCGGCGGGTTTGGGCCCTGCGTGTTCCGGTTCCTTGGGCTCTGACTCTATAGATTCTGGTTTTGCAGGCTCAAGTCCTTCATATTTGGACTCTTTGGCTTGTGATTGTGCCCCCTTTCTCTTCTTCGTAACGGTCTGCTGAACATTGCCTATGATGTCTTGGTCTTGGGCAGGCCGTTTTGGAGGCCGCGTTGTTCTCGGACCCCGTCGCTTGACTCCCATGTCCAGCCCTGGGCTGAGTTCTACAGGTGTCCCTCCATTCTCGTTGAGCTTCTTAAGCATGGATCGAGTCATTCGAGGCGGAGTTGTTGCTCGCCGCTTTTCCGTTTGACCTGGACGACGAATGACTCCGCCCGCTCGCTTTTTGGCCGGAGACTTCATTTTGACCTCGATCGCGTCCATCTCACTCGAATCTTTCGAGACGAAGGGAACACGCTGGTCCTGAAATAAGCAGTGATAATTTTACTGCGGCCTCTGAGGCTCCCTCAAAACCCGAAGCCTGTCTGATTCGCGTCGTACAATTGCGAAAGAAAAATATGTATTGCTGCAGATGCTTATCTGGTATTTCATGATACTCGAGTCCACAATTGAGATCGAGTCAAATTGACCGCAGTTTCATGTTCAAATCGCTCTGCCTTTGTTCGAGTGTAAGCCTCTGCTGTTTTCGGGCACGGGACAATGTGTAGAAAGTCATGAGCCAAGCATGTCTGATGCCATGGAAAAGAACAAAGACTCAGCGTTGCGAATGTTTGTGGGGGCACACTTCAGTGCTCGAGGGCTGAACTCGTCTTTACTCGAAAGTTGTTTCATTGTGCCCGGAAGTCTTGCCATGTCCACCTACGATTAGGTCTACCTTATTCTCGTTGGCCTCCGCTTTTGTCAATTATCCAGTCGAACTTTCAATCCCTCAACATCGATAGCTCTTTGTCAATTATGCAGCCTGAACTGCACTGGTGATTGCCGCAAGAAGTCTGCGCCTGAGGTATTTGATGCACGGCTCATCGTGCCGGGCGTTCCGCCCGTCACCTTTAGAATGTTCAAAACTTTTTGCCACGTTAATTGCAGACGTCGCTCCGTGATCACATCCAAAGAGGAAAGAGAAAATCAAGCCAGGTTGCATTCACAGCATCGAAACGTCTATTTTAGTAGAATCTGAAGTTGGATACGTGCGGAATAAACGTCCAAATTGAAACACCGCGCAGGCTATGAAGCCGAGGTAACGAACACTGAACTTACCTGCAATGCAACGAGGCCCACAGAAACATCTTTGCCCTTGTTTACCTACCTTGGTCATTCGCACATTAACGGTAGCTCTTTGGGAGCTTTCAAACACACAGTATCATGTTTTAACCAAGTTATCGGCATTGTATGTTTTTCTAACGCTGGATCTTTGAGCATTCACCATTGTATGAGGGCACTGTGAAGGGCTTCGGCCGTATACGAAATAGAATCGAAATCAGTTATTAGACACAAGGTTTCGACCTACACACATACGATCCAGCATCGCTATGATTTGAATTCCATTCAAAAGGTCCAAGTCAAGTGGTACTTTCAACATTTAAGTGAAAGTGCTATGATATGGTTGAAGACGCCGTTTTCCTCGGCGGGCCTCAATCTCGCCACTCTCTTCTCATGTGTTCAATTTTCGTTTGATGTCGTTATCACCTGATAAGAACTCTCTATCGAGAGCAATATCCAGCTGATGGACACATGTAAGCGAATTAGAATAGAAAAATCTTCTGTCTATTTTGAAAGCTTTTAGGAATTTTTGACAATAGACCTACTGGTAGAAATCCAAAACCAAGAGATTCGGAGCAATGTGAGTCAGCGAGCCTGAGACTTTTGCCGCGCTCGACAGGTGCCTTTGATGATGACTGCACCATCTTGTATCAACAAGAACCTAAAGCCTTTCGAAATTCAGCTACAGTCCATTATGAGTTGATTCCTGAGGTATCTCAGGCAGGTTCCCTTGTTTGCACAGCCTGGGGGAAGGAAGCCTTACCAACACTATATATTGTATTGTTAATTTCCGTGTGCCAGTCATACAATCTTGGTTCAACATATTCCGCTTTTGACATCCAGCATCTCCTTCGATACGTCTCCCCTCTTCTTCTCTTCCCTACAAGAGTCCAGTCATCATGTCTTATCAAACCCCCAACAAATCGGGCATTCCAGCCCATGTCAGAGCCAACAAGGAAAACATCCCTCCCGTTCCGGCCTCACCAGTCCAAAACAATACACCAGGTCAAGTTGCGAATACCCCGTCCAACTGGACTTTTGTCCCGCCGAGAAACATGACAGACAGCTCGCCCCGGAAGCATCTGATGGATCTTGGTTGGCGAGCGAGGGTTGGGAACTTTGACACACCAACGCGCTTTTCTCGATACGACAAGGCTCATCGACATCTGATGAAGATTGCCGAAGAGCCTGGCCAGAAGGCCGTGGCGATCCCTGATGCCTTCAAGGACCAAAATGGGCCCATCCAGCCTTTCCAAGTCCATGATCCCGTTCGCAATTTTGTCTTGCCCATACGCCAGCCTATGCAGCCCAACTATGCTGGCATGTTCTCCGGTGGCGCTGTTACATCCGAAAAGGCAGCATCCGAAAAGTACTACTGGCCCATGAACAGCATTCATGGCATGGCGGAGCTGTCCCTCGCAGAGCAACCTGCCGCCATTCACCTTGGACTCTCTGAGAGCAAATATCCCAAGCCCATGCTGGTAAGCGACAACGCCCGCAACATTCCTTTCGATGCCGCAAAGAACTCAGTCCGTGCTGACGAGTCCAATGCGCCATCCAAGGTGGCTCTGGGATTCAGTCCAGAGTATCACGGAGATCCCAACCTGCCACGCAATCGGTCTGCCAATATTCCTGACGAGCTCAACTGCTCCCTTTTCCTGGTCAATCTGCCCCCGGACCTCACAACACATCGTCTCATCGCCGCCATTCATGCAATGGGTCCCACTGGCCGCATCTACGCGACTCACATCAACGCACCTGAGCCGGACCGCAAGCATTACGGCTGCGCCGCCAAGGTCATCTTCTTCGAGCTCATCGCTGCCAAGGCTTTCTACAAAGCCTGCGAGGAGAGAGGCTTCACTGTCGATGGCTTCGGTGTGCGCGTCATGTGGAACCGCATCAAGACGGCCCAGCAAGAGCACGCCCGGTCGACCACGCGCGTGCTACTCATCGGCGGCGACCCCGGCTTTGTCAACCAGACCACCCTTACCGAGTACTTCTGCACCAAGCTCCAGTTCCAGATCGACTGCATCATCACCCACAGCGATGGCCTCAAGGGCGACAACACCGACGCCGTCGTCGAGTACCGCTTCGGCAGCTTCAGGTGCCAAGCTGAGGCGGCCAAGATGGCGCTCGTCCGCGAGCACCCCGAGGTCAGGTGCTTCTTCCACTGCGACCCTTGCGATCCGGAGCACTGGGCGCCGTTTGAGCAGAGAATCCCCCTCGCCCCTGCCATGCCGATGCGCTTTCCCGTCGCTCCTCCCCCGACTATGCAACAACACCAGGATGCTGGATTCCGTGCTGGATCTCGACACTTCCCGGGACTTCCTGTCGTTCATGAAGCTGCTGAGGAGCAGCATGTCAGCAGCCGCCCACCGTTGCACCCTCTTTCGAACAACTGGTGCTCCTAGCCCCAGCGTGCCTGCTCCCCCGAGCATTTAGGATACGGTCAAGGTATAAAATAGGCTGTTGAGTACGAGAACGGCGTTGACTCAGCAGTCATTAGTGCTGAAGCTAAGCTCCTGTGTTGTTGGGACTGTTGGTAACTTATTTGAAGCCCATCAACTTCCAAGCTCATGAGCGGACGTGTAACTGACTCCTTGCCTTGATTAATTTATTAGATCCGCAACACGCAAAAAACTGGTTGTTCCAGTATTCAATTTTTTTTTATGTGTTCCGATCAGTGAATGCCTTTGCTGGTGTGCTCGGGGACTGGTAGTGAGCTCGATTTGGCAGTTCGGCAATACCAAGTACGGAGGCTGGGATTTGCCATGCGGTTGAGTCGAGAATGAGACGGCGATGTTGTCTGTCTTGAGACACATCCAAATTATTATGTCTACTGGTGTAGAAGTTGGCCGTGTTATTGGTGGGAGAGCTGAGTATTACCTAGCTGTTTGTTTTTCGTCGAGGCTTGTCATTTCTAGCCGAACACTATCTCGAACCCTAAGTACCTAGGTACTCACGCTGAACGTTTTTTGGAAATTGTTAAGATTTCGGAGCCTCCTCCCATGAGTTGTTCTTTTGGAGTACGATCTTGAAAAGCGGCATGGTTATTGCAGCTCACTTTCTTTTGCCAGCAGCTCTTCGTGACAATTGTATTCGCAGCAAATATTCTACGCCGCCTTCGCAGCATTATGGTAATGTTGAGTAAAGTCATATCTTACATCGAAGGTTCCCATAAGTAAATCCTTCAAAAACGCCTTGTCCGTCTTCCCCTTGGTTAACAAGTGCATGAATTCGTCCCTCTCGTACCTGGTTGCTGGGTCCTTGTCGGACACGCGGCGGAAATTCTCCTGCGAAATTGGGTCGATCACAGTCTTCCATTTCTCGATCCTCTTCTCACTGTACAAATCCAGTATGGAATCGTCGGCTTTTCCGTCCCATATCCCGGCGAGACAGTCGAAGAGGCCTCCACAGTCCACAAAGCCGCCCGTGATGCCGAGTCCGCCCCACGGATTACAGAGGTGTGCAGCGTCAGCGGCGAGCAGGACGCGGCCGACCCGGAACTTGGTTGCGCAGCGTTGATGCATTTTGTACGGAGCGAAGTTGATTAACTTGTACTCATCGGGCTTCGGATGTCCGGGGAGCATTGTCTCAAACTTCCACGGTTGTCTTTGTTTGTACTCTTCAGTAGATAGACCGGGCGTTTCGCCGTAAGTGACGCGGTAAAGTCCATCCCGAGTGATCTTTGCTGCCATCTTCACGTTGTGAGTTACACCCAGAAATTTGATGCGCCACGTGGTAGGGACATAAAAACTCACAAAAAAGTGCTCAGGGTGTATGATGAAGTTGGCATCGTCAAAGCCAAACTTTCCCTCAAAATCATAATAGGTCTTGCGTATTAATCGTCAGTATAACTGGCAGCAACAGCGAGATGAGGGAAGTATGTGCGACTACAGAGCACTTGAGCCGAGACTTACATTAGTTGCGATAATTTGAGCGTCCCATGTAAAGCCAGGGTAGTCATTCCCAAATAATGCCCTTCTGACAGCGCTGTTGGAACCGTCGCACCCAACGATGTAATCTGCCTCTAGCCTCTTCTTCCCATCTGGAGCCTCGACGTCAATCCACGCCCTGTTCTCATCTTGGCCGACGTCGACGACCTTGTGCTTCCACAGGATGCTGCCGTTGTACTTCTCCACAAAGAGGTCCAGCATGAGCTGATCCAGATCCTGCAGTGGAAGACACACGGTGCGACAGTCATTGCCGTCCACGTTGGAGATGACCTCGGCGTTGAATCCAGCGATATAGCCATGATCATCGGCGCGGCGCCAGCACATAGTGTCCAGGGTCATACCCTCAGACTTGACCTTGTCCAGAACGCCTGCTCGCTTCAAGTCTGGGGTAGCAGCTGGCCCATAATGTGCGGCGCGAGGCTGTTGGTCCAGCTCATGCGACATCTCGACCACGGTAACTGGAATGCCATGCTTTGAAAGCAGCAGGGCGAGCAAGAGCCCTGACGGCCCAGCGCCTACGATGATGATCTTTTCAAATCCCTTTCCAGCCATTTCTGGACGTAGGTGAGAGCTGATATGTTGAGTCTTTGGACGTCTTCTGGTTGATTAGGTCGAAGTGATGCAAGTCATCAGCAATTTAAGTACCAATAGTTTGAGCCAGGACTTGGAGTTCCGAAATATGGAGTCTCGGTGTCAAATGTACAGGCCGAACGGGTAAGACCTGACTAACGTGTCAAATGGTCAGTCTAGTGTGCCTCTTGCGAAGCGATTCCATCGCAAACGTCTCGGCATCAATGATCGCCAGCTTTGCGGGGAAGACGCCTCTTCTTTGAAGCCGGGGCAGGGTTAGGGCAGACGGAGAGACTCTCATCTCGGGACCGGCGGACCAGATCTCAATCACACGCTTGACTTTGAAGAGCAAGACATTTGACATCCACTTGAGTCGAGCGTCACGAACTTACTTGATCACCATTTGAAATCTCAAGTGCTATATACTGCGCAGATCAACTCGCACTACGCTAAACCATTCCGCGAACACTACTTGGCGGTTGTAGCTCAAAATGGTCAAACCCCGAGGGGCCAGCCCCTCTGCGTGGAGAATGCGCCGGAACGTGGCCCGCCACATCAGGCCGGGCCTTGACGTTTGTGGCATCTTGCCTCGGTACAAGCGGTGCACCAGATCCAAGACTTTCCCTCCTTAAAGTCCACAGCTTGTCCAGTGCTGTCTTGAAGTCGTCCAACACAAGAGTGTCCGTGAGACACTTGAAAACCAGCGCCAGCTTCCAGAACGGGTTCACGCCCGTGGGCAGGGCGTCCCCCAGGGCGCCTGTGACGGAGACAATGTCGAGGAGGCAGAATATAATGCTCAGTGCCATCGCGGCTAGCATGACGGCGAATCTCGGAGATATCACGATGACTTGGGTGAAGGTCATCTCGTAGTGCCGCTTCAGAGTCCAGATCAGCTTGATGCACGCGGCGACCCACCAAGGGTCACGGAAGATGGTCTCGATGGGCCTTGTCTTTGAGAAAAGGTTGCGGTTGGGAAGGTCGTTGAAGAAGGTGAAGGTCGCATAAATCTCCACTATCCCTGATGCTGAGGTTAGTCCTGCTACGGGTCCTAAAGTGTTGTATTCTAGAACATTCCAAAACATGAAAGACGGGGATCCGTTACAGGCGAAAGGTGATGCTTACAGTATGGCTGGACGAGGATGATTGTGGAAATAAAGATACGGCTGCTCCGCTTGGTCATGAAGGGCTTGATTTTCATCCACGCGATTACATTGTGTAAGCCATTGGATATATGAAGGCAGGTAGCGGCAATGGAGAGCCACCATCCGTACGTCGGAGTCTGCCAAAACAGGTTGTCTTTCCAGCGTTAGGGGTTAGCCATCAAAGACCAAAAGAAGTAGCTTAACAGGAATGTGGTGGGGAGCAGGCCACAAGGTGGTCATAGGCTGTCGTAGAATCTGCAGCCCATGAAGTCCTTGTTGAAAAGGTTGAAAACAGGGCACGTTTGTTCTTGAAGGGTAAAGATTGTATCTAGAAGCTGCTTACATCCCTGCCATCCGCCGAGAAGAAGCTGAGTGCATGCCATCTGAGTCAGTTAGCTGAGACTATGGGACCGTCGGAAGTGTGGTTTCGAGCACGTACTTCAAGGAGAATTAGTTTGTGAAGAAGAACGCCTTTGCGCATATTCGCGATTGTGATGCCCATCATGACGACCAACGCGCCAATCACTATATACGTAGCTTGTGTCAGTACTTAGGCTAGACCTAAGAGACGCAATGATGGCGCTACATACTGGACGTGAAGATTGTATTAGCGACTCGTAACTCTCTAAGCGCAGATGGCAGCATGCACAATTGATGGTCCGTCACTGTATCTGATATCTCGGACTGATGGAAGGGAACTGCATCTCACCTAAATCCTTCTGCCCAGCCCTCGAGTATGATTGCCGAGGGTTCTGACGGCGGATTCTTCCCATTACCCGCCCTGGACACCAGTCCAGCGGTGCCACCAAGAGGGCTCATGATGCACTCGACCGGTTTCACGTTGTAGCGGTACTGTATTGACGAGAGCTATTCGCGTAGCCATGGAATGAGATATTTCAGAAAGAAAAGTGGCCAAAACGACAACGTAAGAATGCTAGCGCACGGTCGTCGGATACCACAAGTCTTTTTATACACACCTCTATGTAAGACCCGAAGGCAACTGACGTAGCGTAAGCCTCAGAGGGGGGCGTGGGACACATGGCCTGCATCAGAGCACTACCGAAGATGACCAAGCTGAAAAGGGAGCTGCAGGTGTCAGGGTCGTACAATCGAAAATGCACGAACCAGATCCTAGAGCGTAAAAGAGCGGGCATGCAACCCGTGTGCGATCGCCAGGCTTCCTCCATCCTTCTTGTGAGACCGAGGGGTGGTGTGCTGCCCCAACCTTCTCCCCCACTCGGCTTGAAGGCTTGGGTACTTTTGTGCTTTACCCCGGGTGGAGGGTGGCACCGCTGGGGGAGGCCGGCACAGCTGTTCCAAAACCGGGGGTTTGTAGATGCATGTAACCAGCAGTTCATTGGACGAAGCGTGTAATTCGTGATCCGTGGCAGACGGGCCACATTCGGGGCTCGCAACACTTTTGGGTGGTGACGGACGCCCTCGTTTCAATTGGTTACCGAGGGAGGCCCGGGCAGTAGTGCCCACGTAAGGCAGAGCTTGTCAATCTTGTCTCAGCCAGGCCTGTTCCCGTCCCATATACGATAAGCCAAGGGAACTGCTGGTGGGAAGGAGTAGGTGATATTAGTAGACATGTTGTCGGAGGAATGTACGCTTCGGGCTCGTATGAGCCGGGGCTCTGCTTTTTTCTTGTGCTGGAAACAGAATGCGAACTGAATGCGATGTTGAAGAGGTTGTGGCACGTGAACCCGGACACAACATCATGCACACCAACTGAAGAATCTTCTCAGAATACTACCCTTCAGTGACTTATGCAGCATGACCAAGCAATACTAAAAAGCAGAGAAAGCGTACTTCCATAATTAGCACCGTGTAAGTGTAACAGTAGTATTACTTCCAGGTAACCTTTATATATCATACTATTAGATTAAACAATTTGTATCATATCATAAACTTGAAACGTTCCCATGATATGTTTATAGCTGTTTCCTCAGCCTGGTGTGGTGATGTAGCAACATTGGGCAATTATTTGGACTGAACTTCTTCAATGACTTCGTTTTATGCCGGAATGTAGTGAAGGGAAGGGTGGGGTACGGTGTTGAGTAGAGTCGCAGCTCCCCCATCCTCGAAAGGCCTCAATTTTCTGTGTACTAGAACCTCTGGAGGGCAGTAAGATATTGCTCGAATTCCAAGCCACCTGCTGGGAGACTCTGGTCTCGACCGACCTGTCTATTTTGCAAGCAGCAGAAAATTTATTTTCACTAGTGTCAACTCAGGCTTTGCTTTAAAACATCCACACGAATGATTTGTGTTGTTTCAATTCTCGAGACTCATGGTAGTGATAAACACTGTGCTTCAAGGACGACGACGAAGATGGACTAATAAAAAGACTAGGCTGCCTTGCATTCCAAGGTTGGAAGCCCTCGCAGACAATGCTGTGTCGTAAATATTAAGAGAGATCACCGGGGACGGACGTGAAACAGGGTAGTCATGCCATGTCCAATCTCTATCGTTCCACCACTAGCTACTATGGGAATGCCCTGAACCAAGAGCAGATCGTTTAATCATGTCATGACCTTTGAACTAGATCCTCAGATCCGCTTTGGTGTGAGACTACAAGTACCCCAAGCTATTCGACTAGGTTTAGCTGCCCCAAGCCGCAATCATAGTTTTATGCATCCACTAATTCATTGTAAGGAGCGTGTAATTAATGATTCTTGGAAGAAGAGGCCACCTCCAGCCTGTTTATAGTGCAGAGACGATCCCGAGGTCACCAATAATCAATGTTATTAATAAATGCCCAGCTACATGTCCTCACCACAGCTATGGACTGAATTCATGAGCATTCTCGCATCGTTTCAGCAACCTTGGATAACTAGGCATGGCCGGATCGTTCATCTTTTGTATCAGTCGCGCAACACCAGGATGCAGACCAGCCTCCATGGACTTCCTAAGCCACTCAGCTAGGGGCAGCACATCATATCGCTTACCCTCTTTGGCGTCCATATCTCTGATGCTGTCCATCGGGATGACCTCATCGCCGACCTGATTAACGTACTCGATCTTCTCGCTCCTTGCGGCGGCGCCCTCCAACACACGGCTAATCACACTGGCGCAGCAGGTCTCGGTACGGACAAGGTCCAGCGCGCCCCGGTTATACCGGACCTCTGGAGCAGCTCCAACCTTGCGTGTATACTGCAGCAGCGCGTTGACCCAATCCAACTCAGCCTGAGGCCCTGTTGCGTCGGCGCCCTTGCGAAGTATAGTCGAGGGACGGTAAATATGGACGGGAAGCGCGTACTCCTCGTGCACACGCTCGAGCAACCGCTCGTTGACCCACTTAGAAGACGCATATCCAAAGGAACCATCTAGTGCAGGTATTAGGGAATCGAGGCCCGTTACCGAGACGGGTGGGAATGTATCTTTGCTGTAGAAAATGCAGACACCAGCAGAGGAGACGTAGTGCATGGGTATTCTACGCGGCAGACAGAGTCGAACCAGGGCAACTGTAGAGCCAACGTTGACCGTGCGGAGCTCGCGATAGAGCTTAACGTGAGAGGTATTCGCACCGTTGTGAATCACGGCGTCGGCACGTGCAAAGATAGAATGCGCAGTCTCTTGTGAAAGACCAAGGAGGGGATGTGCTAGGTCGCCCTCGTAATACCTTACACGGGAACTGATTGGTAGTTGCTTCATCCTCAGGCGCTCAGAAACCCTTCGGACTGCCAGGCAACAGATATCGGACTCCGTATAGGTCAAGAGGTGCCGAAGAAGGTGGCTTCCTAGATGTCCCGTTACACCTGTCACCACTACGAGCTTTGGAGGTGTCGATATCGGTATGTCGATTATCAACGCGCCCGACAAGCCAGCCAGATCCACGGGAGGCGTTGATTCCGATTCCCAATCTATTGGAGACTGCTCTTTCGGGCTATTGAGACTCGACAGGACCGACTCTGTCATGAGACCGAAGTCTGTCGAAGTCGCTGTTGTAATGGAAATGTCATCTGTGACTTCGTCTGTTTCAAAGGCGACAGCTATGTTTGGTGTCATATCTGATGGTACACTTTCCACAATATGACTAACCAGATCCTCCATACTGTCGATGCCCATAATTTTGAGGACTGGGATGCTGGCGTTGAAGGTTTTCAAGCACCAGGACCGCAGATCGACTGAGATGAGTGAATCGAGCCCGAGCTCTGAGCTCCCTTTAGACAGGATAACATCGTCCACCACGTCTCGTGGTATCATAAGCAGCTTGCGCAGTTGCTCACTCAGGAAATTTCGGACGAGGAGGGCGAGATTGTCGAAGGTGTCGCAAGACTGAAGGAGATCATGCATCGATGCCGCTGCTGTCTGCTCTGTCATTTCCTCACTGCTGGCCGTGTTTTGTACAATGAACCGCAAAAATTTGGGGTCCCGATACCATTTTGGTATATTGGGGGAATCTGGTGGGATTTCAAGGAGCCCAGTCGTAAGCTCTGACAATCCGTCGGGAGAATCAACTCGACCGGCTTCTATCGCTTCGGCTATCATCTGGTGGAAATCATCCTCGGAAAGTCGCATAAGCGCCATCTTCTCCACGGTGAGGTCGAGAGCTCGGTCCGTCTCGCGCGTGATGTAGCCCGCTCCGATGATGGCACCGCCATTGAGGGCTACAGCGTTGAGCCCACGTTTTCTGCGATTTGCTGCTAATGCGCACATGTGCATATTGGCCGCTGCGTAGTTGGCCTGGCCAACATTTCCCACGACAGCAGTGATTGATGATATGAGAATAAAAAAGTCGAGGTTGGTATTGTGGAATATCCGGTCCAGGTGAATACTTCCTAGGACTTTCGGATTCACGACGTCCACGACATCTTCGTAACCCATGTTCGGAATGGACTTATCGCGAAGAACCATTGCCCCATTCATCACTCCAGCAATAGGAGGCATTGTCTGACAGATGTCATTGTGCACGGATCGCAATGCCTGCTCGTCCGTCACGTCGCTGTGTAGCAAAGACGTCAGATCAGGCTTTCGACACAGCGGAAGGGTGCGTAAGCTTACCAGCAAATGATTCTGATACTCACACCTCCTCGTAAATGACTCTGTGCCCACTCATTCTCAATCTTTGGATTCCTGCTTGTGATCACGATGTGCCTGGCTCCTGACTCTACCATCCAATCACAGACGGAAATTCCCAGAGCGCCGGACATACCGCACACCCAGTAAGTCTTGTTGTCCTTGAATAGAGGCATGCCGCCTGGTGCGTCAAGCCGCGAAAGACGGACTGGTATTGTAGTCGAGCGCGTCCAGTCCACGATGGCCATAGAACTTTTGGGGCGCTGATCGCCGACAAGGTTGCCTAAGCTAACGGTCTCTGCAACGTGTTGGCCGGCTTCATTGAAGCTTTCAAAAGTGTGTCTCATTGCCTCTTTCAGATCGTGAAGCAATCGGCAGCGACCGCTTGAGTCTGTCTCGGTATGCTCCATGGAAAATATCGTAGCTGAAGTCTCGTACTTGCAATTGCCCGGAAGAGTTGAGATGATTGTTGCCTCGTTTTGCTGCTGCAAGACTTCGAACGCGGAAGAAAATCCGACAAATAGCGCAACCTGCGCCGTCGGAAGATTTTCCAGAATTTCAGAGCGGCTGATATATGGCGGTATCACCTCCCATGATCCCGATTCCGGCCCAGTGACGTCGTCACTGTCTGTTCTGTATTCCGCCACCAAGACACCTGCTCGTGACGCCTGGTAGTGCATTGCATCTGCTAGGGCAGATGTCGCATTGTGCATGATGACTCTTTGGCCAGATGTAACCGATGAAAGTAGGCAGGTAACAACGAGATGCGCAGCAACGGCAGTGAGGAAGGAACTCTGGTCACAACCATGCCCAGCAAGACGATACGCTACAGAACAGTCTTCGGATATTTCGAGGAAGTTTGACAATCTGGGGACAAGGCATAGATGCTGAGAGCCCATTTGATCAACACCTGATACGAGGAATTGATGCCCGGCTTGTGTCTTTATAGCAGAGAAAACAGCATGAGTGGTCCGCAGCATCGTCGTTTTGGTGCGTCTATGATCAACATCGCGCCTAGAAAGCTGCCTAAGATAGCATTGCTCCCACGATTGCTCGAGTACCAGAGTCGACGTTTCCAGGCTGCATTCTCGAATGACTGAGTCGTGTGCAGAGTTGTAGCGAGCGTTGGTTGCGTCGATAGGCACAAGGCGTGGCACACGGTGGTTTCCTCGCTGGTCGATGATGATCTCCGTCTCTTTGGTCCAGAGCAGATTATCAGAGGAGATCATGTGAGCTCGCAGGCGAATAAGTGCTCGTGCGATCTCTCTGGAGTCAACAATTTCCATTGACGCAAAGTCGAGGAACTGAAGGTCAAGACCCGAGGTCTCATTCAGAGCAGTGCGGCCAAAGCCAACTGGCATGTTGGCCCACGGTCGGTCTGCGAGCCGCCCAGTGCTGACCCATAACAATGTCTTTGCCGTCTGGAATAGATTCTTGAAAGACTCCCAGCTCGGTCGGGTCATGCTCTCAAACGAATGGAAGTCAAGCTCAACGAGTGAAATGATGGCGTCTGATTCGTCCAGCGAAGCCGTGTCAACATCTTTTAAGGCTTCATAATGCTTGACATCACGGACTCCTAGTAGATCTTTGAACATTGCTTGGAGCTCTGATACAATTGCACCTGTTGCTTCTGTCATACCACCTATCAAAGTAAGTGTTGGAATGACTGGGTCAGAACCCTCAGGGATTCCAGTCAAAGCAAGCGGTTCACGGAGGAAGGACAATCTGGCCTCGTCTGCCTGAGCGACGAACAGGGCAAGCCCAAATATCTCTGAGATCTTCGAAGGCGGGGTACTTTGGATTCCAGAAAATCCAGTCTCTCTGAGCAAGGCTTCCCATTGATCCAGGTTGATGAAAGGAGTCCAAGTTCTCCCTTCCGTGGCGCCAAGCCACCAACCAGGCAGTGTGCCGAAAATGTATCCGTCAGCGGCTTGCAAAGGACCATCGCTGGTTCCTTCGCCGATAACAAGGTAACCCCCGGGGCGGAGGAGCTTCCGAAGATGACGCATCGTATTACGCAGCCTAGAAGTGGCGTGGATCACGAATGAAGCAACAATAACATCGTATGCAGCTTCTTTGAATCCTTGTTCAATAGGGCTCTGCTCGAGATCGAAGACCTTGAAGATCATACGATCGCTCCAAGTCTTGAGGTTTTCAGCGGCGTCACCAAAGAAACTAGAAGAAATGTCGGTAAATGTGAAGGTGCTGAAACTGTCGCCGATGGTGGAGAGAATATCTTTGGTGGCACTGCCTGTACCTGCGCCAACCTCGAGGATGTTCAAATGTGGATGGCGGTCGGTGATCTGTTTCAGACTTTGGCTGAGCCATGCGGATGACTGTCTCATTCCAAAACCATTGGAGTAATATTCGTCCAGGAGACCTGATGTCCGCATGTGTTCGATCATTGTCGTCTCGCGCCTAAAGACATGCGGCATTGTCTCTCCTATCAGAATCGCCAATCGCATGTCCGGGCGGCCCTCAAAGCTATAAGTGTGATTAGTTACACGTCGCGAATACCTAATTACGCCCAGACGGACTATTACATTTATGGATCTCAAGACTTACTTCGCTTGTTTTACGTGCTCCATAACTTGTTCAATTGTGTCGCTCAGCCATTCCTTCTTGCAGTACCTGTGTTTCCCACTGTAGACCAGGTCTGTCATATGGCGAGCGTAGTCCAGGTAGCGACCGAGCACGTCGTCCTTTCGCGCAGGAGAGTCCTCTGGCACGTCCGTATCGAACCGTCGAAGGTAGTATGCTGCAACACGGCTCAAAGCCGTATGAAATTGTTTGTCCTCATTCTTCACCGCAATTCCGGACGCTGCTGAAGTCCCGTCCGGCTCTGAAAGCACCCAGTCGATCTTGTAAAACAAACTGCGATCCGCCCTGGCTGCTCCTGCGAAGGGAACAAACTGAACCCCTTCGGCTTGTAGGACGGCATGGGAGCATTGTGTAGCGTACATGTTGAAGCTACCCCTGAAGCCTGGAACAGTGGAACACCTGTCCTCCCGGCTGCAGATCGAGTCAATATCAAATCCTTGAGGGCCAGCCTGGCTTGACGACGAAAGGTTGGGGTTTACTCTCAAGGTAGAAATGCCCGAGGGTAAATGCAAACTTTGGAGTTGGCCATCCCCAGGATAGCTATAAGCGAGCATAATAGACTGGAAGGCTGCGTCAACTTCGGCGGGGTGGAATAGTAGCTTTGGGGCATGATCGTGATGTAATGATGGTGCAGACGCTATGCGGCATGAAGCTCGCCCATGTTTTCTTTGCAGGTGTTCAAGCGAGCGGAACGAGCCAGAGAAATTGTAGCCCAAATCTTTCATGCAGCCATACAGGCGTGATTGCTCCAATTCCAGGAGATGAGGAACTCTGGGCCTTCGAGCAGGGAGGACTTTGAGCGATGAGGTGCCGAAAGTGATCTGTAGGCGCCCCTCAGACACTAGTGAGAGGTTTTGCGTTTCCGAGCGGGAGTCAAGAGATGCCGAGTAGGTGAAATGCGCGCACACAGTATTATGACTCTTCTTCGTGATTTGAGTCAGGTCAACCAGTGCTTCCACGGCCGATGTTTCGGAGTCGAAAGTGATGGCTCGATGTATCACAAAGTCGAGGACCTCTATCAATCGAATTTCTTTATCTTCAGCCAAGGATCTGGCCGCCTCAAGCGCGCTGGTGATATATCCAGCGGCAGGAAAAACAATTTGAGCTTGAACACGGTGCCCTTCAAGCCATTCCATCTCGCTTGGTTTGAGAATGTTTCTCCAGCAACGATGGTTGGAAGAGCTGTCAGGAGACTCCGCACCCAGCAACGGATGTGACACTCCTCGAAGTCGCATCCGTCTCGACCTCCGTGACTCGTGCCAGTAATTGACATCGTGTTCCCATTGGTAAGATGGGAGACCTTTAATGAGACTAGGCTGCACTGTACTGGAAGCCCTGCAAGACAATGCTGTCTCGTACGCATTGAGGTCTATTCCACAACCCGCTTTGGCATGGGACCACAAGAACCCCAAGCAATTCGACATGGCTTCAATTGCCCCCAAACCACGTTCTAAGCAGCTGTGGTAAGGTGCATGGCGGCCGATCTCCTGCATTGTCTGGAGGCTGGGACTCCTTAGTGCTGGATGAGCCCCTACCTCCAGAATGGCGTCGAAAGGTCCCTGCAGGGCCATGGCTGCACGTAGTGCCTGGTAGAACATGACCGGCCGAACCATGTTATCAACCCAGTAAGTGTGACTTGGACCAATTGCGTCGATCGGTGCGCCGCCATGGACACTAGAGTACCATCGACATCCAGGAAATGGATGGTGGACCTTCACGTCAGCACGACGCAAAGACTGAAGATACGCATTGATGCAAGGCTTCATATGTGGTGAGTGATACGCCCGATCGACCCAGAGTCGACGTTTAAACATGCCCTCGTCAGATAGAACAACCTCGAGCTCAGAAATTGCGTCTTCATCTCCAGAGATTGTGACGCTTGACAATGAATTACAAGCCGCCACGCATACTCGACCCGCGAAAACATCGTCTTCACAGAGTTTCTGGGCGTCATCCAAAGTAGTACCCACCGCGAGCATAGCGCCCTTGATTTCGCGGCCGTTGGGGCTGGCTGCAAGACCACTATACAATCCGCGATAGTAAGCGATGGCCATGGCATCCCGTGACGTAAGAAAGCCAGCCGCGTACGCCGCAGCGATCTCTCCTGAAGAATGACCAACGACAGCATCAAAGCGTACGCCAGCGATTCGCAGTAGATCAATGATCAATATCTGGATGGCGGTACACGCTGGCTGCGATATTGCTGCCTCGCGGACTCTGGACGTGGATGTGTCTGCGAGTAACTCGCCATATAGTGACCAACCTGGTCGGTCCTCGTGAGGTAGTTGGGCTAGGTGTCCTTCCAAGTCTCTTATTATCCGTTCAGCTAACTTGGACTTTTCAATAAGGGTAGCCCCCATGCGTGGATACTGGGCTCCTTGTCCTGTGAAGACGCCGAGAATTTTGTTGCAGCGTACTGTGGATGCCTCGCCTACTCGAATGGTCATTCCAATATCGCTACCAACGTTTGAGACTGATTCCAATATTGCTCGCTGTAGAGCCTGAATGCTTTCCGCTGTAAAGGTCACGCGATGTTGGAAGAGGGAGCGGCGTTGTTGTAATGTGTAGAGCAGGTTGTGAATGTCGGCAGGCGTGAACAAGTTCGCGACATACTGTGCCAAGTATGTCGCGAACTCGTTCAAATAAGCTCTCAAAGACTTTTCTGACCTTGCGGAAAAGACGAAAGGAGTGAAGACCTGGGAGACAGTGCTTTTCACTGGCAATTTTGGAGCCATCTCATAACTCTCGAGGATGGCGTGAGCATTGGTCCCGCCGAAACCAAAGCTGTTGACGCTTGCCCTCCTCGGCCCACCAGCAAGAGTTGGCCAAGCCTTGGCTTTTGATTCAACTTTGACTCCTTTATAGAAAGGTAAGATTGCCGGGTTGAGATTTCGAAAGTGAAGATTTGGAGGTATTGTCGCGTACTGGATTGCCAATGATGCTCGGAGAATCCCGGCTATCCCAGCTGTGCCTTCTGTGTGACCGAGGATGGTTTTGGCTGAGCCCACACTGAGCGTATAGTCTGAAGTATTCGGAATTTCCTTTTCTGCACCAAAAAAGGACCTGCTGATTGCCTCCGCCTCAATGGGGTCACCAGCAGGAGTTCCCGTGCCATGGGCCTCAAAGAATTGGGGGCGGTCCTCTTTGTTCCTGATATCCAGGCCAGCCTTGTTGTAAGTCTTCTCTATAAGGGCCTGTTGAGCAGCAGCGCTGGGCATAGTGATGCCAGGTGTAGAGCCGTCTTGATTGACTCCGGTCTCTCGGATGAGGCATTCGATGTGGTCTCCGTCCGCAATCGCCAGACTCAACGGCTTCAGAATGAGAGCCGCAACGCCCTCTCCTCTGGCGTAGCCGTTTGCGGATTCATCCCTTTCTCTGATCAGTAAATCTTCGTCGCATTCGGGACTTCCCAAAAAGGTTATAACTTACCACATTCTTCCGACCCCATCGGGGGATAGCATGTTCAGCTTGCTCTCCATTATGAAGTTTTCAGGGCCTAATATCAAGTTGGACCCGCAGGCCACAGCCAGACTTGAGTCTCCAGCCCGTAATGCCGCAACCGCTTGGTGCACTGCAACCAAACTCGACGAACAAGCCGTATCGATCGTGAGGCTAGGACCGTGCCAATCGAAAAAGTATGAAATTCTGTTGGAAAGCAGACTGCGGGCAGTGCCTGTTGCGAGATAGGTTGGTATCAAGTCCATGTCTCGGAGTTGGAGGGCCTCGTAATCAGCACACATAACGCCAGCGAACACGCTTGTATCGGTGTTTCTAAGGCTCTGGATTTTCAGACCGGCGCTCTCGATTGCCTCGTAGACTGTCTCCATGAGCATTCGCTGTTGGGGGTCCATGGCCTTCGCTTCGACCGGTTTGACATCGAAAAATCCTGCATCGAAGACAGTCACCTCGTCTTCTATCTAATGTGTTTGACGGCCACAGTCAGCAACGACGATATGTAAGCACAGCTTCTCAGGCATCGCAAAGTCTTACAAGGTACGAGTGCAAGACGTTGCTGTGGCCATGTTGAGCCGCATTGGGATGATGAAAGCCTTGCTTGCTGAATCGAGTTGCAGGGATCTCACACCGAACGTCTCGTGGATCTCGGAGGAGTTCCCAAAGCTTTGAGGGATTATTGGCGCCACCGGCGAAGTGACAGGCACTGCCAATGATGGCTATAGCCTCGTTTGGTTGGCTGGTACTTTCACGCATTTCGAGTCCTGATTCTGTTTCGACTACGATTTCTATGGTCGTCCGAGCGCGGGAGTACAGGTGTAGTGAGGATACTGAGCAGCGCATCAAACCTCTGAGAGTGTGTCGGAATTCTGTTCTCCTGTTTCTTTATAGACCCACCTCTACGTCTGCTCCCATGCCGGGTACGGAGTACAAACGACAAATGCCTATCACTCAAAATGGGCCAATCGCCGTGAGTCGCATCATCATACCTAGGTACTCTATGAAGGGGGCAATACTACCTCGGGCAGGTACATGGGGACTTGCAGATCGATGCTGAGAACGCGCACGGTCCAATGTGAGTGCTGTTGGTTGTTTTCGGCCAGCATGGGGACACGGTCAGAAAGACTCAGCCCACATACTGTCCAGATACCGCCTGACAAGACGGTGGCGCGGTGGGTGCTCTGGTCAAGTTACCGAGGCTGAGGGAATTGCTGACCATTACCTCAATGTAACGTAGTGTGGTTCACTTCCGAGGCTGCCATGGTTTTGGGAAAATACTCAGGGTAAAGTCCGGTCTGGAGCACCTCAGCTTGTTCAGTCAGTCCTCCACAGCAACATCACAACCTTGCAAAGCTGTTGGTTGCTAGTGCAATGCCAATCGGACATGGCTAATTCCACTTCTAATCTCGCATTGTGGAGATAGCACTGTGCATGTCCTGATTACGACAGAGTTGGAATAGGTGTTGCTGGCTTGAGGATTCCCAATCCAATCCGGAAAAGACACATTTCCTCCTTCTGACGGACACCATCATGAGCGCCCTCCAGAGAGCCATTGTCCAGTCCCCTTCGGTGGAAGGTGCGGTCCTCCCGTTGACAGTGTCAGGCCGGGTCGCCATACCGGAGATCACAACGCCTTACCATGTTTTAGTACAAGTTACGGCCGTGGCGCTCAATGCGACCGATTTCAAAATGTCAACCAGATTTCATATGGAAAAGAACGTTGTTGGATGCGACTTCTGCGGCGTGGTTACGCGGGCAGGTACAGTGGCGTCGGATAGCGCGCCAGAGGGCACAAGGGTATGCGGTGCCGTCTTCCCGTATCGTCCGGACAATGTGGATAATGGTGCTTTTGCGCAATGGCTCGTCGCAGATTCGCGACATCTCCTCAGGGTTCCAGAAACATGGACAGACACTCAAGCTGCAGCGCTGGGTGCAGTTGGCTGGAGCACCGTAGGCTTGTGTATGTCGGACCCCGAAGCGTTGGCTCTCGTAGGCCGACCTACGTGCCCGGTTGAGAAGCCCGCCCCGGTCCTTGTTTACGGGGGAGCGACGGCGACAGGACTGTTGGCAATTCAAATCCTGAAAATGTGAGTCTTGTCTGCCTGATCTACGCGGATGGGCGTCGACAGGACACTAACTCTGCTACAGATCGGGATATCTACCAATCGCGGTGTGCTCGGATGCATCTGCTCAAATCGCGACTATGTTCGGCGCCGTGGGCACAGTGTCTTACGACTCAAATAGCTGTGCTCAAGACGTCAAGGCGATCGCGGGCGGTGTCCCAATCAGACATGCGCTGGACTGCATCACCGACGGTCAGTCCTCTTCGGTCTGCTTTCAGGCCCTGGGCCGGACGGGCGGCCGATATGTATGCCTAGAAAAATTTCAGGATGCCTGGCGGACTCGGCGTGCGGTCAGAGTCAAAATGGTGATGGGCTACGAGATATTGGGGGAGAATGTTGATTTTGGCGACGATGTGTACACGCGCAGAGCAAGGCCTGCGATGCACACACTCGGTACGGAGTGGAGAGGGGAAATGCAGAATCTACTGGATACTGACGCGCTCCTGAAGCCGTTGGTGCGAGACCTTGGAGAGGGCTTGGAGAAAGTGATCACTGGCTTGCAAATGCTTCAGGATGGCCATGTGCGAGGGGGCAAGATCGTCGTCAGATTGCCCAAGCAAGAGAACAAGATGACCGGCACGTAGGAGCATCAGATGTTCGAACAGCTGAGTAGCATCTGCATTTGCACAAAAATCCGCGTCGTTTGCACGGACAACGGGGAATGTGGAGACAACCCAGGAAGGGAGTGGGTCGGAGCCAATCGTTCAAGGAACCAGATTTGACATCAATCCTCCAACGGTCTACTGTGGTCATACCGCAATAATGGAGACCATGGGAACGATAAGTTGTGACTGAGGTTGGCGTAGAAGGGGCAAGACCTCGGGAGCCAACAGCGCACTGGAGACGCACAAAGCGTCTCGGGTAACCTACTTACTTAGCACGCTAGGCTGACAGAGAGTAGCATTCGGGGTGGTACTGGAGAAAGTAAGACCGGGCTTTGCCAGCTTTGCTCTCGAGCTTTGTACACAGTGAGAAATTCTGCACCATCCAGTGAAGCGGAAATAAACGAGGGCATTCGCACTCGAATCCACGAGCGCTGATCTCAAGCATGTTGGTTGTTTTTCCTCACTCTGGTCCAGTCAATAGCCCCCACTTACGGACTCCATTGCGACCCACGTCTGGTGCAACTTTCTCTGTCGAGGTGCCCACCAGACAGTGCGACTCAATGGTGTGCCGGCGATCCCACTCCGGCGATCATCTTTGCTCAACTCCAATACGGCTGACATGGCCGTGGGCGAGAGGTCTGCCATTTTCTTGGGTTTCCAATGGCTATTTCAACTAGATTTCCTGTCCCAGCACGAGCATCAAAGGAAGGCCCTCCTCCGGTCTGTGTTGCAAATATCTGTCTCGCCAGTCAGGTCTCCTTGTCCAGATCAACCCACCTCCTCAGACACCAACAGCTTTCCTGCCCTCCTTCTCTGCCTGGGACTCAACCGGCGTCGCCTCTTGGCCAAGTAGGGGACACCAAAATGAGCTCTTACATCGCAAATTTGTATCGGCTCTTCCACAGAATCTTCACCAGACCCTCACCCAGCCTTCAGCTTCCATCACGCAAACCCGGGTACAACATGATAGCTTACACTTGCGTCGTGTCTGTGCATGCTGGAACTGCCCCTGAGGATGCCAACGCGCACCATGTTCATGACAAGAATGGGCGACTTGCATCTTTCGCGAACCCACACGCTTCCGCAGGAACACTCAGGGATACTTCACTCCTTTATGGCTTGTCTGTATTCATCCGGTAAGTGACGTCGGCCTCATTGAGCTTGGATTTCAACTATTATTTCATACACACCCGTCTTCGTTCTAACCACCTTACCCATATTCTAGCCACCGTCTCGCAGGCAGACTGCCGGTTCCAGACACGTCAAATGCCAAGATTCCCATCGTGAAGCCAAGCTTTGCTGCATCTCGGGAGGGCGGAGCTTGTCTCCGGACCACTTGGCTTGGCCATGCATCGTACCTGGTGGAGTTCCCTTCGGGCTTCCGCGCAATGTTCGATCCCGTGTTCGAGGAGCGTTACAGTGCAATTGGACCCAAACGTTTCACGCCCGCTGCCTGCAGTGCGGCTGATATTCCAGAGCTCGACGCGGTCTTCATCAGCCACAATCACCACGACCATCTCTCCCTGCCAAGCCTGAAGGAGTTGATTGGAAGGTTCCCTAACCTCCATATTTTTGTCGGCCGTGGCCTGGCCAAGTGGTTTCATGACAGCGGATTCACCTCCGTCACTGAGATGGACTGGTGGGACGATGCTGAGGTGGTCTTGCAAAAGCCCACGGGGCCTGGAGCAAGCGATAACGGCAAGGAAGCCGCCGGCGCGCCTGAGCAGATTAAAGCCCGCATTTCTTGCCTGCCTAGCCAGCACGGCTCTCTGAGATCTGGCTTTGACTATGGTCATACCCTTTGGGCATCCTGGGGAGTCAGCTCGGGCGGAAAATCTGTATGGTTCGCTGGCGATACGGGCTATCGCTGGGTGCCCGAAGGTATTGAGGAATTAGGACCAGGCTTCGACGAGCTGCCTCGGAATCCACAATTCGCGCAGATTGGCGAGCTTCGAGGGCCATTTGACGTAGGGCTCATTCCTATTGGGGCATATCATCCACGCTTCATGTACAGTGGAGTCCATGCCAGTCCTTACGATGCGGTTGAGATATTTCAGGACACTAGGTGCAGGAAGGCTCTGGCAATGCATTGGGGAACTTTTGCTTTAACCAGTGAGCCGGTTGAGGAGCCCCCTGTGAAGCTGAGAGAGGCTATGAAGATCAAAGGATTGGACGAGATCGGACTGTTCGACGTCTGTGCTGTCGGGGAGAGTCGTAGCTTCTGAGCGATGACTGGCAGTTCTGTTCAGAGAATCTTAGGGCATATAATCGGATATTTGATCATCTCATCTCATTATCTTTTGTGTTTGTACGTGGTGAATTCTGATTGGATAGCAGGCCATTGGTGATACACAGTGAATGTGCAAGCTCTCAAAATGGCCCCCGTATCCTGTTTTTCTCTCTGGAGGTTGCAACCATGATCTTGTCAAAAGCTTTATCTTCAAACAGCTTATGAACACATGAAACCTTTTGGTGGATTTGAGTTTGCGCTGACATAGTCTCAAACAGGAACCAGCCCGTCATCTCTCACAAATACACAGAAGGATTGGAAAGGCGCTCTGCAATCTTCAATCAAGTTGAGGCCTCATATAATCTATGGGAGAATATGGCAAGGGGGGGGGGCGAGGAACGAAACGACGGGGATTCACACCACACTGGGGCAGTTAACCTGCAAAATCATGGTTTGTACTGGTACACGTTTCACCTTGTGCACGAATTTGAACCAACTGTGCATTCGCCACAAAATTATTGCCCAGATAGCGTGACGACACTAGCTACTATGCCACATCAAGTGTTCTATCCCCACTCAGCAAGAGAGATCTTGCCTTTTCGACCATTTTCAGTGCTTCGGCGTCGAGTTAAACGGCCAGGTACCTCGATTCCACTCTGAGTCTTCTCAACCTTGTCGTCGCTAGTACCTAGGTGGTCATCCGACCCCAAATCCCTGCCTTCCAGCCACTGAACTCGTGCATGACTGTGAAGCTCGTGGCGGTGATATGCCAGCAGATCGTTGCGTTGCTTCTGAGGCTACAGCCACTACCAATGGTATTCAGCTTAGAAGCCGGCAAAGCCACCCCTCTACCTAGGTAGGTGATGCGGATGTCCGTTTTCATGGGAAAAGACTTAAACTCGATCACTGGCCCCAGTGTTCGTAGTATCCTGATCTTTGTGCATGGAAGCACGATCCCAACTCGAGGCACTTATCTGTAGGCTGTCAAAAGGCAGCTCTTCTTTCACTGCCTCTTTGGAACCCGAACTAGAACGCCTGCCGAACGTTCGGCTGCCAAGGGAGATGAATTTGCTGAAGATGTCAAGGCTTGGGAGAATCGATTTGTAAATAGGGACACAGCAGCAAATCACGCTGCATGCCTGCTGGATGATTGCCCACAGAGGATCGTAGAGTGCGACCTCGAATTCATCCATCTGGCTAAAGCCTTGCCCAATTTTGACGAATCCCAGTATACCCGCCCTATTTCCAAATCGTCAGTACAGGTCTATTGATCCCAAAGAGATTCACGTGGCCAAAATTCGAGGAGCGACTCACAAACCACCCAAGGCAAAAATTACAGACAGCTTGGCTTTCACTGCTGTTTTCATCTGAAGTGAATGGACCATCCAGATGGCGAGCCCCACGAGCACGAAGTCGATAAGCGAGTTAATTGTCTCGCCAGCTACCAAGAATGCCACGGTGTCGGTGCACGTGCCCGGGATGGTAGGGTCCCACAGTCTCGGGACAGGAGTGCAAACAAGCCAGTGGGCAACGTAGGTGCCTATGGACCAACCCACTTGCACAAATCCGACAATATAGACGCATATGACGAAGGCTTTGTTGGTTTGGAAGATCCTGTGATAGAGAAAGAGAAGGCTGAGCTTCGCGAAGAGTTGCTGGGGGCAGAATTGCGCCGCCATCACGTAGCCGGTCTGTATGCGCTCATATGGCGTCAGAACTTGGAATCTTTTGCGGAACGGGACTTGAAGCTTACTTTGGTCAATATGACGAGCTTATCTGGTGGAAGCTCATACACTTCTTTACCATTCAATAGAGCCAACACTGCAGATCAATACCCGTTAATAAATCTTGGAAGACTTCATGAAAGAGAGTATCGATAACATGAGCGACCAGAGAGTGAATTACTAAAGTATGGACTCACTGTAGAAGAATGGTACAGCATAAAAGATGTAGAATAAGGTCGCCAATACGGCACACCAATCTTCCCATCCGAGCCTACGAGCAGACCGCTTCGTGGCTACGAAACGGAGAACCGTAGCTAAGATGGCCAATACCATGCCGACTATGGACATCGCGAGGCATGTCCTTTGCAAAGGGTGATTTGAAATATTGGTTTCCATGCTGCGGGCAATGACACGATGTGGTGCTTTGGGAGCGAAGACACAGTATTGACGTGTAGCAACGAGTAACAATTCGATGATCGAAGACTGCAGAAAATGTCAACTGGTGCCAGCTTGAAAGGACGTGACTGAAAACGTGAGGTCCGAGTCAAAGATTCCAGCTGCTCTAGTACTCTTTTGATTTCTCACATTTTCATACCTCGCTCACTGTTCACACAGTCCTTTGCAACCGCTCATCTCTTGTCACCCAACGTGGGATCGCTCCACCTAAGCTGAGGTCGGAGTCGCAGCCATGAACCAACAGTCTGGTTAGGTGACAAATTTTCTCTTGATAAGGAACTATTAAAAGGCGTGTGGGTCAAGTGTTGACCAACAAAGGCCTAAAGGGGCCAAGTAGCTAAAGACGTTGGCTGGCAGCTCGCAATAGAATGACCCACACGTGCAAGAGACCCTGCGCAGGCACCAACACACCAAGGATTCTGACGGCTCGCTCCACATTCCGCTTGATCCGATGGGTCTGAGGAAGCCGGCGATGGCTCAACTTCCCCGGTGGTGGCTCGTGCATGGGTTAAAAGAAGCACTGTGTTGCATCTGGATGGGACGTGCTATCAAACCCGATTCTCATTCAGTGACTGATCACCACATCAAGCGTTGAACTATCCTAATGGCCGAGGCATATTGTTGAGCCCCTTGGGGCCGCGTCTGTGTACACGGCGCTGTGGATGCAACCATAGAACCAGATTGGCCATTCCTGGGGGGGGGGGGGAATTGAAACTTAAAATGATTTGGAACACCGCATTCTAATGCATTGCATTCGGACTTGTCTCTACGCACGAAATTCGGAAACATTTCTCCTCACGAAAAGACGATGGTATCGAAACCATTCCGACGCGAACATTCATGGGATGGCTTGCCAGTCTGTGAAAATTTGTCGTGATAGCATCCAAAATGGGACCCGGACCAAGCTAGCAACCAACGTGTAGCAAATGGCTGCATCAGGGCAAAGCAGTGATGATCACCAACACATGGTTGAATGCAACTCTAGGCGGAGCACAGTTAGCGCTTTAGGTGGGACATAATCTCGTGGCCGCCTTTTCCGGTGACGGTGATAGGATGAAAGCAACGCGGCATGTTCGCACCGAAATAGTGGCGATCGCATGCTTTTGAGATACTAGAGTCACGATCAGACTTAGGCCTGGAATTCGATCAATGCAGCAATCCGCTCGCGTGTCGGGCAGGAGGATCTTAAGCCCGAATGCACAAGCGACGCGAAAAAATTGCATAAGGTGACTATGATTAGAGCCAAATACAACTTCCGAGGTCTTCTTTACACGCCATTTTCATGGACTCATGTGCCTTGATGACAACCAACCCACTGATTGCCTATATATGCTGCGACTGCTAAGCGAAGTGGCGCTGGAGGAAGTACTGGCCATTGAACCAGAAGAGCAGACCTTAGACTCCGGCAATAGTATTCCAAACACTCGCCTTCTGTCAATTTGTTGGGTACCTAAGTAGCTAAGTCTGGATGAGCAAGCCGGGCTTTCAGTCTGGCTCACAAGACTACACAGAAGTATCTCCCATTCAACCCGTCGATCACTACTCCGCAATCCACATTGAACGCCGGCGTTCAAGCAGTCTATCAATTTTTTACAAGTAGGGGAGTGGTATTGCCCATGTAAGGCATCGTTTGTCAATCCTATCCATCTCACCCTGCCCCTTTCCAATACCATCTAGGTCGGCCACTGCCTCTGATGGCAGAGTAGAAATATGGTCGAATGAATGAATACTTCGCACTTGTGCAAACCGGGGTTACTTTTCGAATCGGAAACTGAATGCGAATTGAATGTGACGTTGAATACTGTGCCACGTGACATTGTTACTGTACACAGCAGCACCCTGGGCATGCATGGCGACGGGAGAACTTTTCAGACTACCTACCTATTAGGTAGGTAAGTACTTTCCAGGTTAGTAGGTACTGCCCCTCAATCAACTCACCTGCGTGAAGTTCGAGATGTTCTTGGTGATTTGATTCCATGATTAATACGTCTACACTGAGATTGTACCACAGCGATATCGTTTCGGGGAAAACATACAGATTTCATCCACTATCCTAATCAAGCATTAATACATATACATTATCAAGGCATGCTTATGCAATTTTTACAGTGACTGTCTCAGCCCGGCCAATACTTTCCAGCGAGATGCTCTCCTCTTCCAGCGGCTCAATATCTCGTCCTCCCCAGCCCATTGACGAAGGATCCAACCTACTAGCCTCAATATTTTTCTGTACTGTCACTCTGCTCCTTCGTAACATCTCTTCTTGGTAGACTCCTATCGCTTTCTTTGTGCTGGACCCACCGTGATCATTGATGACATCAATGTTGGCAATGCATTCTGCGAGGTTCAGTGCATCTCGCATGGCGTGAACGCCAGCCTCTCCACGAGCTAATGCACGGAAGAAGTTGTTGTCAGTGTGCTGTATCTTCATCGTCTTCTTGTGACCTGCCAACGAATGAAACTTTGAGCAAGACTTACTAGGGGGCATGCAATGCGCCGCATCTCCGAGAAGCGTCACGCGCCCGATAGGTAAATCCGGTAACATGAGTGCACGCTGTGGGAACGGGCTCCCACGCAGAGTGTCGACAGGGGTGAGGTCGATTATATTCCGGAACTCTGGGGATATATGTCGCGTTGTTTTTGTGATGAAATCGTGCAATTTACTTGGCGACGCTGATTTGGTCCAGTGATCCGGGCCGCTGGCGGTTTCGTCCAGCCACATGGCGAACCAGTAGTACTCTCCAGAGCGCTCGTCGGGCATCACGCGCTTCAAGGCGCTGAAAATGTGGACGGTTGGTACCTTTGGGGTTTCCGGCTCGGCGAAGAAGTTAGAGCGTGACGAGTGACCTAGCCGCAGCTCATTCTCGAAGTCGCTACCAGACAATATGACCTCGCCCCCGATGGTGGCAAGAGGGAGTACCTGAGGCTTGACTTCCGGGCCTAGAATTTGGCTCCTGACTAAACTCGGAAAATTTTGCGTCAGATCGTGTGGAACAAGAAACAGCGAAACGAGGAACGGTGGCCATGCCCGGACTTTCCACTTACTGTTGCTATTTGCTCCATCCGCACCAACCAGTATAGTTCCCGTGGCACTGGTCCCGTCTTCAAACCGTACCGTCACGGAATCCAACGATTCCTCGAAAGCTATGGCGCGCCTGTTCATGCGACATGGTATCTTTGTAGTCAAGTACTTGCGTAAGAGGACGCGGTCAGCACGAATCATGTCTTGTGGCCCTCGCGATGTTACTCCATATCGCACACCAGGCCTATCAGGCAGGTAGACCACAGATTGCGATGGCAGGTCGAATGGAAGTAAGTGATCCGTACGTGCCAGATCGGGCACATCATCTGGAATACCGGCTATGAGTTGAGGGATGATACTGGAAGGTACTCCTTAGTCAGAGCTGTTTTGAAAGAGAGAGACGCGTCAATCTGTTGAGTACTAGTCCTGATGGAATTTCATACCTGTGAATGTAAATACACCATCCTGAAGTTCGCCAGTCCGGGTCGCGCTCGAATATCTCAAAGGAAATGCCCCTCTTGCGCAGGCATTGAGCCAAAGTGAGACCTCCGAGGCCTCCACCAACAATCAGAACGTGTGGATTCTTGGAACTCATGAGTGCCAGGCAATGAGCTCAACGCGGTGATATGGCGGTGACCTGACAAGAAGCTTTGGTATTGGATGAGGGTTCAAATCTGTTCATTGAGAGTAGGAACACATTTATATGTCTTCGAAGTTCTACTTGGGCCCGTCTGCCATTCAATCGACTTCCGGATACGGCACATTGTACATTCACCGCGCGGCTCGGCATCGGAAGAGTATAAAGTCGCGAGTGGCACAAAATATGGCTCTAGAGTCTGAGATCGGGTTGCATCGAAGCCCGCTACGGCGAATCAGCTACCTAGATAGGTGGAGCAGAGATCAGCTGCGATATACATTCCCTCAGTACCTGAAGATGGGGGCTGTGTGCCCAGTTGCTGCATACACCACATTAGCCTGTCCAGTACGACAGCCTGGTGGACTGGCTGAATATACATTGAAAACTGCGTACGTGCTATTTTCACGCAGGATATTCTATTCCCACTTTATCTCAATGTGCATCGCATTCGATTGATCAGCTTATCAACCTGTTCACACGGTAACGGCCTCTGAAAAGATAACCATCGTACTTCAATCATAGAGTCCCGTCAGCGTCGGAGCAAATGGAGTCGCGTACTCGACCTCATGCTTCAAAACCATGTTGTCATGTCAGCAACCAAGTCTCTAAAAGTCATATCTCTGGCTAAATATTATCCCCCAGTTCAAAGGGCCTCACTGAATCGCGATGGGCTTGTTGCATTGCGCAGCTCCACCACATGTGCATTGACGCAGAGTGCGGTGCTGCTGCCCAATATCTGACATGGAAGCCGCGAACTACCCCACAGATGCAACATCATCCGCTGCTCGGCTTTCACAAAGGTCCGTCCGCACGGAGGCCGAGTAACCGACTACACCTGCTCAATGTCTCCCCGAAGCTCAGTAGCACGCAAAAAGTAGGGCACTTAAAGTATTCTTACAGACGCAAGACTTAGTGTCTCTGTGTCCAGAATCCATTTCACTAGTGAACAGAGTGGTGTCTTGTGATGACGCCTCTCAGGACTGTGAGTCAAGCGTGTTGACAAAGGCTTTCTAGAATGGCAAGAAAGGTTTATCACGACCGTTGCTTCACATTCAGAGGCACCCATCTACGTAGGTTAGTATGAAAGGCTAACTTATAGTATAGTGAGTACAGTCACCTAGTATGAGACCTGTGTTCTGGACTCGCTTCTCGGACTGTCAAGAATGTTGTCCCAATGCCCAACTCCATCTTCCTATTTACACCACGCCGTCAACTCAACTTTGAAGAATTCTTGAGCTCTGACCATTGAGTATTACTATCCATCTCAGTCTCTGAGCCTGGCCAGTCAAAAATACTTCCAGCGTATCCTGTGAAAGCGTGCTCACTGAGTAAAAATGTAATTCCAGGTGACAGCCGTACTTCCGCATCAGGGATGCAAGAGACTGTGTCTTCAGGCTTACCCCAATGTGCAGACTATAGTTGATTATTACATAGTTCTTATGGCATGAGTAAGGAGCGTGGGGGTCGGGAGCAAGGGAGGTCAACCGAGCTATCAAACCCATGTAGATCTAACAAGTCAGGAGCATTAACACTGTAATCGATTCTCAGGCTCTCAATGGAATTTGTCAGGATTTGAACAGATGATGAGGAACAGGAGGCCAAACCCAGTCGCAATTGACTGGAACAAGCAAGTTCCACGTTAAGATGCGGCCAAGAGTGAGAGCCGCGTCAGTCAGGCGGAAGTCACTTGAGAGGGCCAGCGTGGGATGTTTACAGGGAAGGTACAAGCATATCTGGATAGACCTCCAACGGCGGCCGAAGTGGGAGGGCGACCAAAGTCCCGCGGACTCGGCTTGCTGTCAAGTTCGGACCGAGCTCTCCATGGTTCAAGTGGAAGCCGACAGCTCGGGACTGGATCACACTGGCTCTCTGCCGGTAGGACTTTCTCAAAGATCATATATCCACAAGGCATGTGGAAGAAGAGGGACGGGTGGGAGGGGACAGCTTGTGTGCCTGTTTTGGAAATGAGACCTTGGAATGTGCTTGGCAAGGCAGCTAGCTCCCGCGATCCAGAGTCACACGGGTTAGGTTAATGACAATGGTGGTGTGAGTTGTTCTGCATATGGACAAGGGTGACGGGGGCCTTGATGGTCGCGGTCTGCCGCCGGACTGCAAGACTGCAAGGATATGGCCGTTCACGAGATGCGACTACACCCGTATAGTGTTGTTTTTCGGGGGCAGCAAAGAAGGTTTCACCAATGAATTTGCTCGCCTTGACAATCTAGGGCGTCGCTGCTGGGTGAACACAACATGGGCAAAGCTTCACCAGGTTATCGGCGCACACCGCGGTTGCGCGGGTACGGGTCTTCTCATTGCGTACAACTGACCCCAGGCGACTGTTGATCCATCCAGGTGGCTTGGTCATACGGCACATTTCCGCCCCTTCTCTCTGTTTACTCTCACCTGCAGTGAGGCGATGAATCACACGTGGCCTGCACCGCGCTGAATCGAGCTCACCTCACCCTGGTCGTGACTGCCCCCGTGGGGGTACCTCGACATCGTTTAAAACCCATCCATTTGTTTTGGCTGCTTGCTTGTAGCCTCCCTCCTCCGATATCTTTGTACGCTGTACAAACAACCTGCAGCCATGACCGTCGACACGAGACAAAATGGGCATCACAGCAACACCGTGGAACGCGTGGCCACAAAACTCCCATACCACCAAGACGCAGCCGAGCGCATCACTCTTGGCATCCTGGCATTATTCGACAAGTTGCGAAAGCTGGAGACCCTGCAGCCAGACCCAATCAATGGAAGACTCTTCAACCAACTGTTTGATCTCGTGACCATCTCAAAAACCACCACCAGTCAAGAAGCACGGGTGAATGCCCACCCTCCCCCTTCAGTTAGCTCAGCCTCTAATCCAAAACCGCTAACCATTCTGGACAGATCCTCTCGGACCCGCGCATACAAGCCATCATCCCAGAACTGCGGCAGGTGTGGGGCGACGCCGAGTACCTCCTCGAGCTCGACTTTGCGCGCAAGGTCATCTCAGGCGCGCCCTCGATACCTGACTGCCGGCGGCTGTACGAGAGCTTTCCATACCTAGACCAGTACCGCCAGCTGGCACGCATGGAGACCAACACCCTCGACACCGCCCTCGGCGAAAAGGGCTTACCGCCGGTGCGCAAGATCGCCTTCCTGGGGTCCGGGCCCACCCCGTTCTCAGCGCTGTGTTTCCGGGAGAGGCTAGGTCGGGAGGTGGAGATTGTCAACATCGACCGCAGCGAGGAGGCCATCGACAACGGCCAGCGGATGGCCCTCTCGCTGGGGCACGACTTCTCGGGAAACATGACTTTTGTGCGTGCTGAGGTCGCCGTGGCGCCTTCGAGCCCGTCATCGTCCGAAGCTGGAAATGACGTCTCGGTCACCCCCACGGGCACGGAGGTGATGGCACTCTCAGATCTGAGCGACTGTGATCTCGTTCACTTCGCCGCGCTGATCGGTGAGACGGAAAGGGATAAGAGGGATCTCCTCATCGCGGTAGCCAAGGCCATGAAGCCGGGCGCACTTATCATGCTGAGAAGCACTGACAGCCTGCGGCAGTGTCTGTACCCAAAGATGGACGTCGACTGTTGGGAGGTCTTGGACGTGGTCACTCCGGTCCTGGCGACAAGATACTTCGGAGCGTCAACGAGCCTGACCACAATTGTTGTCAGCGTAGATGGTTAAAGGCGCATATGTGACATTTGGGCGTTGGCATATGTTACAGCATGTGGCAGGAAGATCATGGTGTGGTAAATCGCCAAGCTAGCGGCACACACAACACAGACGTCCACTTTTGGAAGGCATCGGTCAAACAAGAATCATGAAATCTGGATCAGTGCCAAAACAGATTTTCGACTACATGATGATCTGTTGAAGCTCGGTGAACAGGTACAGACTGGGGCCAGATCGGCATATTATAGATTATAAAGAGAGCGGCTGGTTGTGGCTATTTGACGTTGACGATCAGCGCCTGGGTCTCTGGCACCGGAATGTATGACAGTTGCCTGGATGGGCATCGGTGGGTTCTGCGTTAACTTTACAAGACCAGAGCCGAAAGAATATCAAGTCGAATTGGGGTGTCTCTCGTCTAAGTCTTTCTCCCGCTGCACTGAATCTGGGTAGGATCTTGCCGGTACAATGTGAGATCTGATAACCGTAAAGCTAGGCGCACAACAGAGATGATCTGCTTTATTTTGCCGACCGCATGCTTTTGCCAATAGTGTCTATGTACTAATCTCAGATTATGCCGCAGACAACTGGAAACACCGAATAATCCAAGCCAATGCAACGCCTAAGCTTGTTCAGGTGCATTGCAAGCGCGGAAAGAGATAAACGGCGGAGAGCCGTTTAACTTCGCCTCGGTGGGGGTGATGTCACGTATGACGCAGGGATTTTGATGGCCCGACAGCTGGCAGTGCCTCACGACGCGCGTGTTCGGGGACTTGAGCCGCCCTGCGGTAATGCGGAGCAGGAGAGCATCCCAGCTGGCTTGGCCGCACAGCAGGTTTAACTGTTAGCACGACGGCGCTAGTAGGGCTCGCCAGCAAATCGAACAATGCACAGCATGAAACTGCGACGCCTCTCAGCCACGAATTATAGGGGCCGATGGGGGGCATGGTCGCTAAAGCCTGACTCGGCCTGAAAGGTGGGGATGACGCTGCGGTTAATTGAGCTCCAGTGAGCCGACGGCATGCATTGAAAAGGGCGACCAAGCCCAGCCCTCATTCCAGCGAGACCGGTTACCGTCCTACTCTCTCCCAGCTTGCCATTCCACCCGAAAGCAGCAGGTACCAGAAGACGAAGTGCTTGCTCTACAAAGCATCCGCCTCTAGTCAAAGGAAAACGCAGCGGCCACCTCTCACGGACCACTTCTCCCCACAGCCAACCAACCAGCACAATGTCGCCAGCGGAGAGCCAACCTCAAGCCAACGTGGTCGACGAACAGAGCCTCCCCGCGCCGCCCCCGAGGATAGAAGTGACACAACCAAGGGTCTCCCCACCGATGGGTAAGATGCTTCCTCTCATGAAGATGCCATCTTCAAGTGACGCTCAGAGCTGACCCGGCATGCATAGATCCTCAGCGACCGCACACGATCGCTGATACGACTCCTCGGATGCGAGGTGGTGACCGCAGCCGGTGTTGCCCGGGGCGCTTCTGTTTCTGCGTTCCGTGCCCCCTGCCTTGCGACTGCTGCATTATTTGAGCGGGTGGGTGGTCAGAGGACGGCTAGGCGTGGTTTTCTTCGGCGTACAGGTTGATGTTTCCAGCGAATGGGGTTTGTCATTGACGGTCATAGAATATGGCCTGTTGTGCCACCAGTCACAGCAATACACATGCGCTGCGGGTCCTGCAGCCAGGACGATTGTCTTATTAAGACTTAATTCACGATGGCAACATGGTATCAGAGTTTGAAGTCGCCATTTGCCTTCTCCCACCCTGACGTTGAAGGCTCCAACGCAGCCACTCGCTCCACGAGCTTGGTCTTCAAGCTCCTTGACCTATCAGTGCAAAGTTCGAATATCGTCGCCAGGTTGAACAGCAGGGTATGCGAGGAGAAACCGCGGTCAACCAAGCTCTCCAGTATCTCGCGTCCCTGTCATCTGTTAGCCTCGGTGCATGCAGGTGAACAAGAAATCAGCTGTACCTCTTCCATTCTACCCGTGTAGAGCAGACATACAGCCAAGTTGACTGCAATCATCTCGTCGTCGCCCATCTCATCTCGGAGTTCTTTCCACGTTGAAAGGGCAGTCTCGTACTCGCCATCAGCCATGCCGCACAGAGCTGATATAATCCTATCGCCGGACTCGCCGTCCTTGATGCACTGTCTCGCAGCATCGGTGTTGCCGAGATGCAGCCACAGAAGGGCTTTGGCGATGTTCAGCTTCCCATCTGGACGACTCTTCAGACCTGCAAGATGATGTGCTGCGCCTGCAAGGTCATCCATCTCGATCATTGCGCCAGCCACCTTCATGCCCAAGTCAACCAGCCGGTCTTTCCAGACCTCACTGGCTGAATTGTTGTGGTTAGCCAGGGCCGTCGCTATCTCAGCTCGAGCCTCCCTGGCAAGATCGTAGTAGCTCATGATGGCCCTTCTAGGGTCGCCGAAGCCCATGGCCTGCAGGCGGACGATCAAGACACGTAGGTCCCAAGGCACGAGGTGGGTGCCAGATATCTCGTCCATGTATATGGCGCTATTGACATCTTCGAGGGCTCGGACCTCTTGGGCTGCAATCTGGGTAGAATCTATGAGCGTCAGGCATGATAAACGCATGTAGAGCAGCTCGAAGATCCTGGAATAGTCCGTAGGTGCCGGCGCGGGTTGGCCTCCGGTGCCTGTCAGCGCCTGGACGGCTGCGATGGCCGCGGCACGGAAGTGGCCCTTAGAAAGCAGCTCGTCGATTGGTGCATCTGGAGGCGGCTGCTTGCTTGAATTGCGGAAGGGAGGCGGGATTGTGACGGGCGTCAGAGGGTGGTAGATCTCAGGCCGCAGCAGATAGGAGAAGTCTTTGGGCGGTAGAATGGCTGGACTGGCAGCCCGACGGGGCCCTGGTGAGCGAGGGGATGCGAGAGGCCTGTCGACAGAAACTCGTGGACTGCCGCGCTGAGACAGTGGGCGAGATGGAACCAGATGCTTCGCCTGCTGAGGAGACAGGGGCGAAGCTAGGGGGTCGCTGTGCTCCAGGCTTCAGTCATGGTACAAGCAAGCAAGCTCTGTGAGACTCACTCATCAGCATCGAGTGGACCCTTGGTCGAGGATCGAGGCCTCGATGCTAGACATCAGATCAGCCAGTGTCCTACACCAGGGACCAAGTATGTGATGTGCATGCAGCTTCATGGTGCAGATCGACGTCACTGGGGCCACGTCTGTTTGGGTCTTGATTGAATGCCCATGGCGAATGACTTACGTCTGCCCGTTGAAGACTTGTTCCGAACGTGCCCGCGTATCGGCAAAGTCTGTGACTGGTCCATGATGATGTTGACGAAAAGGGGTGTTATCAGTGCATGTTGGACTGAGCGGACCGCTGTCGTAGGCATCTTGAAGCTTGGGCAGGTGATCCCAGTAAGACCAGCTGGGCCTCAGCTGCTGCCAGCTGGCGCAACCTATAGCACTCCCCAGAGTTCCCAAGTTCAACTTTCTTACTAGGCAAATGCTAGAAACAGGGCAAGATGGGATATTAAAATGGTATAAAATGATATAAATCAAACAACTGCAACCGATCTGTGTGGCCTAACCCTGGCCAATTGTGGACTGAGCCAGCCATATCTGGGCTCACAGGTCAGTTTGGGAGCGGATGGAGCCACGGAAATGGGTCAATCATCAGCAATCCACCTCTCTAGGAAATTTTCCGCGACTATGATAGCTGAAATGAATTCCGAAGTACTGGAATCAATGCCTTCTGCGGTCAACTTGCGTAGCAACTCATGACTTATCCGGACACCGGGAAACCAATAAAAGTAAATATGGGTCCTCGGTCGTGAGCCCAACTTGGGTAGGATGCCGACCCTGAAAGTTCATGTCAAAACGCGAGAGCGCATGATAATTACTCATAGGAAGATGTTATAGTGTAGGAGAAACTTACAACAGTCATATAGGGCAGCAAGAGCTCGAAGGGGGGGTTGTCAGAAACATGCACCACAGAATCAATAGAGCGGTCATGTTCAACATCCCCGTCGGCATCATACTTGAGCGACCGCGTGGATTCTGCCTCGAAATCACCAAAGTGTTCGGTACCTATCTTTTGTTTATCTGACGAGATCTTTTTCATCTTCCAAGATTGTTCGTGCCTCCTTTCTGCGGTATGTTGACGAACTACTGGCCACTGTATTGTCTTAGAACGATCGGTCACATTGGACTATGCTGAAACACAATTCATCCGGAACCGAATTATTCAAGCAGAAATAGGGCTAAATTTCAGTGACGGCCTAGATTGCTGCTGCTGCGTCTAGTCCACAGCAAGACTTCGTATAGCGGCTTCAATGTTGGATGCATGGCCTATTTGCAGTGGGCATTCTTGACGTAATGTAACTTGAACCAGTATGTTGAGGTATTTGTAAATTCTACGATGGCTCGCAGAAACTGGCTCTCAAATCTATTGTGCTCTGTTGTGTTGGGTCCATTGAGTATATTCTGAAGATCGTCCACAGCTGGTAGAGCCCTGGAGCCATCCCTCGGATGGCCGGAAGCGGTCACGAAGCATCAGTCCTGACTGATCCGTGTATGTAATTCAATATCGCGACGGCCGCATGGCCCGGCATCACTTATCACCCTGGCCAAGAAGACTGTCCGTCTCTCCGTCGTCATCCTCTCGGGGCCCAAGAGACGCATATGAGGGCGGGTGTTCCGGCTCATTGTCGCCACCTCCCGGGGCATCACCATCCTCAGCAGGTCCAACAGCCCCCATCTCTAAGTCCTGAGGCGGCTCGCCGTCACCGTCGGCCTGTTCCTTATTGTGAGGGAGTGGTATGCCGCAGCACGAAGTCGCGGAGCTGAAGACCAGCCATAAGCCGGAAAGGATCATGACCAGGATGCCGCCCGCTAGAATGAGGGGCCAGAAGATGGCCGGCAGGAGGAAGAAGATCGGGAAGAAGGGCATGGCGCAGACGTCTCGACGGGTTATACCCGGGACCCAAGGTTGATCCCATTTTATTTTCGTGGTGTCCGTCTTGCTGTCGTAGCCTGAGCCGAAGATGCAGAATGTGGCAAAGAGGAAGCCGATTACGTAGACGACAATGAGCCAGAAGTTCGACATCTTGTCGAAAATTCGTTGAGTTTGCGTTGAGGATTGGTCTAAGAGTGCCTCCAATGCCACTCTCTAGTTGACGCGCTCCACGGGTTGGTATGGGTATATCGTCAGTCGACAGGGTGCTTACACTAAAGGGTGGCCTTCTGTCCAAGTCTGGTTGGCAAGGCGAAAAGATGAGTCGTGCTGCCCAAGTGCGATGTGTCTATGGGACAAGGCGGTAGTGGTTCTCGTACTTTGGTATTTCATTCTCCGCCCGGTGGGCGATCGATCAGCAGAGCACTGCTTATCCGGGGAATCCTGCGCTGCTCGGCTTGCATCCTTCAGCTGACTTGTCCGCAGCTTGTCCGCTTACTGGAGCCTAGGCAAGGCTGATTCGTCAAGTGCCCAGCAAGTCAAGTGCTTCGCCGGCTATTGCTCCCTGGGCTACTTGTTTCAACGATTCGAGTCGACGGCGCCGTCAGAAGTAATTCTCGCTAGCCGTGACTAAGGCTCGGGCGCATGTACCACTGATTGTTTCTTCCCCCCCCCCCCCCAAAAGAAAAACACAAAATTGTCGTCTGTACTATATTTATTTTTAATGGGGGAATTCACTACTGCAGAATGGGTCCCTACCCCCCTTCGAGTGTATGCGAATGAAGAACGGACACGTACATGTCGATGAAAAAGGTTTCAGGGCAGTGTCGATCTGCACCTGCATGAGCTGGTCCGGAGCCCGTGACATCGGCCACGCCTTCAAAAATAGGTACGAATGCGAAGTCAAGACATCCAATATGTGCGAGAGGGCTTGTCAATGGTATTGGGAGGTCAGTCTATTCATCCAGACCCAATAGTTAAGTTAAGAGGTGTGCTCAGGAGAAGTTGGCATTAGCAGCAGTATTCTGGATCAAGATGTACATGTAATAGAAACAGCCAACGGCTGTGATCATAGCCAAAAGATGTCGCGCTCCCAGATTCGTTCCCGACATATACGCAGACCCAGTGACTGAGCACACAGATACCTTCTGTAGCTCCATCAGGGCAGAATTATAGGCCTCATCGACCGCGTATTGAACTCCGAGAAAACCGTGGTATTGTTATTTCATAGCTCTTGACCACCATATGATCCTACAGCAACGCCAATCCAGCGGCGGCCAGCCCACCGAACAACTCCATACCCAGTGCGGCGGTCTGCCTCGGCGCCCAAGCCTGGGCAACGGTGGCAGCCGAGCTGGTAGCACTGGCCGAACTTCCGGTGGCGGTGGCAGTGGCGGAGCCGGTCGCGGAGCCGGTGGCCGTGGCACTCGCGCCCGAGGCAGTCGAGCAGCTGACCTGATCGGGGACGTCGACACCGTTTGCGCTGCAGATCTGCTGGGCGAAGGTGATGGCCGACTGCTGGTCGGCCTCGCTGCAGGCGCCGACCAGACAGCAGGCGACGTTTCCGATGAAGTCCTGGTTCGCGCAGATGCACTTGGGATCAGTGCCGCAGCCGCCGTAAGAGCCGCCGGAGAAGAACTCGGAGGCGCAACCTTGCTGTTGAGGGATTGGATGTCAGATGCGGCGAGACTGGTGCTGTTTGCGGTTGGTGGCGAAGAGGCTCGGGGGCCATGCGCGGTTGTCGAGAAGGGACTCGAGCTAGGGAGCAAGTGAGGGTGGTGGTCAGACTTACAGCACAGGTGGGCAGGCCTTGGAATTGTGCGACGGTCAGGCCAGCAAAGATGGCCGCCGAGAGTGAGACAGTGGGGAAGAGCATCTTGGGTGGCTGTGCCGGCTGTGCCTTGTGTGCAGGTACCTAACGTAGGCCGGTATACGGAGGTAATTGTAGGATGGCGATGAGATCGCAATACCTGAACGTTGCACAACTGGCGATACTCCGGGTGAGGTTGGGAGACGTATATAGAACGGAAGTGACCCTGCCAATGGAGAAACTTGGAGCTGAAGAAAGGTGAGAGGAGCGAAACCTCACCGAAGGGCGGCGGCGCCTCTGATGTTGGAAGCGTTCAAGGGCGGGTGGGGAAGGTGTAGCTTCTTGGAGAGGACCAACGCGCCGATACCCTTGTAAAGCTAACCCAGCTCGGGAAGCAAGCGAGGAAGGAACAGGCAAGACGAATTGGGAAGTAAAGTGGCGCCGGTTCATGCAGCGCGCGGTGTTAGTGGTAAACTACAGGTTGGCAGGCGATAGCTTAGTCTAGAATAGAACCCTGGGCCGAGTTTGTCTGCTACAGCCACCACAGCATCAAATTCAGAGTGCTGCAAAACGGAGACGGAGCGGCCGGAGAGACTGGTGAGTTCAGATGGTCGACTTGCCGGGCTCAAATCCGGCCTCTGAATCATGAAGATTGGGTGGGCAATCCGCCGTACGAGCCAACAAAGGCAGCAAGCCGCCCGTCGATTGCCCCCCCCCCCAATTGGCCAACTTGCTCGGGAAAAGCTTCTCTCGCGATGCAATGCCGAGCCTGCTGCTGCATGCTGCTGCTGCACGGGCAATGCTGTGCTGGAGCATTGTAGGGAAGCTTTTCCTGTTCAATGGCACGATCAAGAAAGTAATTCGGACTGCTCGGCTGAGGTCAAGAAGAGCAAAGACCAAACAAATTGACAATTTCCAGCTAAACCTTATTGATTGACGTCTCCACCCAGCCACGGGTCCCACTGCCCCACTGAAGAGACTCAGCTGTGTTTCCCTGGAGCTTGGGCCTGCCCTCGACGACTGCTCTGGGACTGCTCTGGTACTGTGCGGCGTTGCTTTTGTCTCGTCACGTCTGCCACATCAAGAGATCAAAAATATCTGCCGAATGGACGTGGCAGCAGCTGGCCAGGGGCTCCCCTCCGACAATCAACACGTGAACTTTCCATCCGTGTCGATCTTCCACGCCACTGCCGGCATGGCAACAAGAGAGGGCGGAGAAACAGGCGCCTGCAGCCATATTCACATAGATGAACCAGCTGCACCGTGTGTCGGTTCCCCAGTGCTGTCACATCGGACGGCTGCTCCACTTGCAATGGGCTGACCACGGGGCCCACGTTGATCAGGGGTGCCTGACATGCCCGACTGCCGCCCATGTTCTGGCTGTCTGGGCTGTCTGGGCTGCCTGGCTTGTCCATCCCCCGCAAATGGCCCGAGCAATCAGCCCGTGAGGCCGTTGTACAAGCCCATCCATGGCCAGACTTGCTGACAACCACGCACGAGTACGGCACGGCACGCAGAGTATCGTGCCTGTGCGAGGGACGGAGGGATCTCTGTCCCCTTGGGTGTGTGTTGCACTGCACTAGCACTGCCGCTCGAAGATGACGGAATGATGCAGCGGGAGAGCATCGCATGCTTGCCATTAGAGTTCTGAGAGGTGAACTGAGCATGCCTCTCCCGCCCATCACAATGTGCTGCTGCAACTCTAATGCTGTGGCAAGCAGCATCAGGTCTAGCTCCAGCCAGTCGGCCACTAACTCTGAACTGGAGAGAGCCGGCGCCAAGACATGCAACACCCAGCGAAAACACGGGACGGACGCCTATACCTTCCCGGCCTCGCCCACGACTCTTATTGACCAATCCGCCAAAACTGCATTCTTTCCCCTTCTTCCCTGGCAGTGAGCTGTCGAGGTTCGCTGGTTGTCCCAGCAATCAACATGCTTGGTTCCTGACAACCTGTAATCATTGTGAATATAACCGATTTCTCTAGGACAGCTTACCATCTACCGTTAACCCGCCATGGGTCTGGGAATTCTCGAGGACAGGGTCATGGACCATGTCCCAGGTACGCGCCGTGCCCGCGCCCATGCATCCCCGACCTCACACTGACTGTTGTTTCCAGGGACGACCCGCTATTTTGACGATCCCGACCGGCCGCAGTATGCCTCCCAAGGCGTCCACGGCCTCAAGACCGACAACAGCGGCGCAGTGCCCATCATCCTCGTGCCCCAGCCCTCCGACGACCCCAACGACCCCCTCAACTGGCCCCTGTGGAAGCGCGACCTCATCACCTTCATCCTCTCCTTTTCAGCCATCTTCGCCACCGCCCTCGGGCCCATCCTCGCCGCCAACACTGTCACCGTGTCGCTGTACATGAGCCATGACTTCACCGACGTGGCCGTGCTGACCGGCTATTTCCTGCTCGGCACCGGTTTTGCGAGCGCATTCTTCGTGCCCTCCAGCCGCGTCTGGGGCAAGAGGCACACCTTTATCTTCGGCATGATCGTGCTGGTCGCCTCCAGCGCCTGGGGCGGCTATGTCGGCTACCAGAAGGACTACACCAGCTTCCTCTGGTCCCGGATCATCCAGGGCGTCGGGTGCGCGCCGTACGAGGCGTTGGTTAATGCTGCCGTCGGTGACCTGTACTTCGTCCACCAGCGCGGCAGCAGGATGGCGCTGACGAATCTGGCCGTGTTTGGCGGCGCATTCTTCACGCCTATTGTCGTTGGCAAGATCACCCACGAGCTGAACTGGTGGTGGACATTCTATCTGACCGCCATCTTTTGCGCCTTGTGCCTGCCGGCCATCATCTTCTTCTGCCCCGAGACGGCGTACAGGCGGAACACCAACCTCAACACGGACATGCTCGCGCAAGAGGACCCCGCCGGCGTCGCAAACGGCGACGACCACCCGCTGTCGACCCGTGACAACAACAGCCAGGATTCCGAGAAGTACATGAACGGGGACGGCGCCGAGCCCACAGTCGGCGGCAACGCGGCACCCGTCCCGGCCAAGGTTAGCTACCTGCGGTCCCTCGCGCTCTTCAACGGCCGCAAGACGGACGAGTCCCTCTGGAAGCTCGCGCTGCGGCCCTTCCCGCTCTTCCTGCAGCCCGCCTTCCTGTGGGCGACCCTGATCGGGGGCACCCTGATTGGCTGGACCGTCTTCATCGGCGTCATCCTCGGCGCCTTCTTCCTGGGCTATCCGCTGTGGTGGGACGAGGTCAAGACGGGCTACGCGTACACGGCCGCCTTCATCGGTGCTATCATCGGCTTTCTCATCGCCGGCGGGCTCTCCGACTGGTCCGCAAAGGTCATGACCAGGCGCAACGGCGGCGTCTACGAGCCCGAGTTCCGCATCGTCCTGGTCATCCCGCAGTTCGTGTTCGGGTGCATCGGCGTCTTCGGCTGGGGCGCTGCCTCCGACGGGCTGCTGGCTGGCAAGTATGGGTATGCCGTGCCACTGATGTTCTTCGCCTTTGAGGTCTGTGGCATGGTAATTGGTGCTGTTGCGAGCAGTCTTTATATTGTGGATGCGTATCGTGATCTCGCCATTGAAGGTCTGACTTGCATGATCATATTCAAGAACATGTTCAGCTTTGCTCTTACCTTCAAGGCCTATGAGTGGCTCATCACCAACGGTACCAAGGCGACGCCTCTCTTCAACGCCCTTGGCGCAATACAGGTGGTCATCTGCGCTTCTAGTATCCCAATGTGTATGTATACTCTATCGCTCACTATCCACCAGACGTCGCTGACTTTCTGTCTAGACATCTATGGCAAGCGGAATCGTAGTTTCTTCCACCGTCATGACATTTTGAAAATGCTCGGTCTAAGGTGACCACAACTGAGCCCGATTACTAGGTGGCTGTTAGTCTAGTTGCCTACGTCTGAAGAAATCTAATGGCATATTTAATACAAAGGGCATGCAGTGAGGAAAGGATTCCATCTCAACTCTCAGTACGCAACTTATGCATTATACCACCACATACAAGCTGTAAACAATTGTCCCAGAACGATGGTCACAGGTGACATTCTACATGACAGACTTTCCGTAATGTGGCCTTCTAAGGTGACTAAGATGGAGCTGAAGGGTGTCCAGGGCATCACTGGCGACTAGTTCTATCAAGACAACTACATGTAAAACTGCTTTCAGTTGCTCGTCTCCCGTGGGGTTCCCTCCAGCAGGATCGCCTCTAGGGGTAGACACCCTCTAGCGGGATACCTTCGTACAGGACAACCTCCTAGGGAACAACCTCTAGAGGGACACCATCCAATAGGATAACCTCCTAACCCCCTACAGGATACTCTCTCATAGGACATTCTCCTAACCCTCTATAGGATAACCTCCTAGGTGGTAAGCTCCCAATTGCGAACAGGATAACCTCCTATGAGATAGCCTCCTAACCTCTGATGGAATAGCCTTGTACGAGACAGCCTCCTAGTCTTCCAAGGGATCACCTCCTAAGGGATAACTTCTATTGGGATACCCCCGTTGGCTAGCCTCCAGTGGCGTAGACTGATCATTAGTTTGCGGTGGAAGTAACTTGTATGTAGAATTTTGGTGATATCTATTATACGTAGGTAACTCTTCGCCGTGATATGCATTCTAACCCCACGTGCCACCACCGCCACCTGATCGACCACCCCTCCTCTGGGCACTCAGCCGCCAGTCGTCTTCTCCCTGGTATTTGTTGTACAGAGGCTGGATCCTCTCGGCCTTCTTCCTCTTGCTGAGCTGGTCGGTGGGGGCAACCTTGAAGAAGGTCGGGGCCGCCTCAACCAGCCACTTGGGCTCGATGGCCGTGGTGATATGCATGTACTCCTTGGTGGTCATCACCAGCGAGTGGTAGATGACCCACTCGGCGTTCTTACCGAACAGCGCAGAGCTCGGGTGCAGGTAGACGTTAGTGCCCTCGATCAGCGTCTTGTAGCCCTCCTGCGGGTCCTTGCGGGCCGAGTTGCGGAAGAAGCCAGAGCACAGCGCCCGCCGCACCTTTTCCGTATCGCGGCCACACGACGTTATGGGGTGGCGGTACCGCTGCATCATCTTGGTGAGCTGGTCCCGCACGTCCTTGGCACGGCGCACACTCCGCGCCTGGATAAAGTTCTCGAAACACCAAGGATTGGAGAACCCACTGTGCTTCCATGAGTTGTACACATTGAGCAGCGTTAGGTGGTCGCCGTGCGGGTCGTGGAATTTGGCTTTCTTCTGGTCCGCTTGGGATTGCTTCTCTTTGGGTCGGTAGAACACGGTCTGGATGTTGAGCATGGAAACGATAGTGAGCATCTCATCGGAACAACCCAAGTCAACGCTGTACACAAGGGCCTTGGCCAGTGAGGGGTCGACGGGAAAGTCTGCCATCTTTCGACCGAGTCGAGTGAGTAGTCCTTCGTCATCCAGGGCGGATAACGCGTATAATTCTTCCAAGGCCGTAAGCATAGTATTCATGGGTGGCGGATCCATGAAACCAAAATGTAGTAGATCGTTGATACCCGATGCTTTTAACATCAAAATTGTATGTGCGAGGTTCTGCCTTTGGATTTCGGGTATCGTTGTAGGGAGCATCTCGGACTCGAAGGCTTGCTGGGTGTAAAGCCTGAAGCATTTTCCTGGGCCAGTTCTGCCTGCGCGTCCAGCACGCTGTTGAGCACTGGCGCGAGAAATCGGCACAACAACCAGGGAGTCCATGCCTAGCTTTGGGTCGTAGGCGTTCTGCTTGACGAAGCCTGGGTCAACGACATAATAGATGCCGTCAATGGTAATGGACGTCTCAGCAATATTGGTGGCCAGAACGACTTTCCTGCTTCCCGGGGGCGCGGGATCGAAGATCCTGCTTTGCATTTCGCTTGGCAGTGCCGAGTAGACAGGCAGAATAATGAGTTCAGGCACATTGGGGCCAAGGGCTTTCATCCGCTCGAATAGGACTTCGCAGGCTGTGTCGATTTCTTCTTGTCCCGTAAGGAAAACGAGAATGTCTCCAGCCGGTTCTGCGAGGTGGATCTCCATGACCGTGACCAATGCGGCATCAAGATAATCGCTCTCTGGCTCTTTTGAGTAGAGGACTTCCACGGGGAACGTTCTTCCAGGGATCGTGAAGATCGGTGCCTCGTTGAAGTACGACGAGAACTTGTCCGCATCCAGTGTGGCGGAGGTGACAATGATTTTGAGATCGGGCCGCCGTTTGACTGTCTTCTTCAGCAAGCCAAAGAGCACATCTGTCGCGATCGTTCTTTCGTGGGCCTCATCTAGCATGATAACCGAGTATCTCTGGAGGTCAGGGTCCATGATGATCTCTCGCTGAAGATGACCGTCTGTCATATACTTGATGACAGTGTCTTTGCTGGTCTTATCTTCGAAGCGGATGGCGTACCCAACCTCGGCGCCAACCTCACATCCGACTTCTTCTGCTACACGCTTTGCCACGCTCATCGCTGCAACTCGACGAGGTTGCGTGCAACCTATCATGCCTCTGTCGCCAAAGCCAGCTTCTGCCAGGTACTGGGTCAGTTGTGTGGTCTTTCCCGAACCAGTTTCTCCGACCACGATCATGATTTGATTGTCCTTAATCGCCTGTATGAGTTGGCTCCTGAAGCTGAAAACGGGTAGAGACTCTCGTTGCTGCTTGATGCTCAAATTTGATCGCTTGCCCATGGATGCATCTTTGGGTGCAATCGCTTTTCGCCAGTCCGGAGCCGCATCCGTTTTCTGTCGCATGTTGGCCTGCCTCATATCGCTGGCAAACTTCCGCTTGTCTGGATCTGCCATCGGATCTTGCCACTGAGTCGCCAAGTCCACTTTCGAGTCCTCCTCCTTGGCCGCCGCCTCTTGCTGGCGCATCTCCTTTCTTTCTTTCGCAAGATTCGTGCCGGACATTGCTGCTCGGTTGAGTGACCCATCTGGTGCCTTGACGATCCGGATTGGTGATAGCTCGAGACTCTGTTTTGTCTGCCCAGCCAGGAAGGGAGGCTCCTCGTCCCGGATTTCAATGTCCACATCCTCCTCAAGCTCCATCTGACCTTCGCCGGTAAGTGTTGCATTGTAGTCCTCTTCGAGATCGGGGTAATCGGAAGCCTTTACAACTCCAGATGCTATCAGCTGACGTATTTCCCATCTCTCAGGCGACGTCATGCGCTTTTTGTGCCGCTTTTGCGTGCCAAAGCCGTTGGATGGGAGGCTCGTCGGCATGGAACCCGCGCTGCCCAAAGCCATCGAATTAGCCCCGGACTGTATTCTTGCTTGTGGCGCGAGGTCATCGCCAGTCTCCTGGTCCACATCCTTCATGGAGAGTCCGATACGGTTTCCCTCGAGTTTGGTGACTTTGACCTTCACGCTCTGGCCTTTCGAAACGAGATCGGAGGGGTGATTAACCCGCTGGCCCTCGACCAGTGCTGATACGTGTACGAGACCGTCAGCCTTTCCTCTTATCCCATGGATATTAACAAAAGCGCCAAAGTCTTTGATGCCTGTGACATGCCCGTCGTAGACTTTGTAAAGCTGTGGGGTATCGTCAAGTTCCTGCGGTGGAGGTCGTCGAAACTCGTCGTCGTTTTGTTCGTACACATCGTCGTCGTCGTAGCGCCCACGCCTCCTGTGCTTTCTTCGGCTGTCTCCGTTCGTGTCATCATACTTTCGGGAGCGTCCCCTGCCATAATCATCCTCATATGGGTCGTTGTCGCGTTCTCGGTAACGATCTTTCCTCCGCCTGCGTGATCCGTCGTCTTCCGGGCTTCGGCTGCGCTTTCTGCTTCTCGTCTTCCCCTCCAGGCCTTCAAGGAGAGCCATTGTATCGTCGATCTCGTCTATCCCGCTGCCCACTGGATCCTTGTCTGGAAGGCTCAGGCCCTTAAATATCTGCTCCTTGTCCTGGATCGTGCGCGCCGGCCTGTTATGCTCCTGTTGAGCTTTACCCTTCATCTTGGGGTGCATTGTGCAGACGAGACGATCCACGCTCTCAATCAGACTGTTTGGTAGGGAAGATGCGCCCATGCTGGGCAGCATCTTCTTAAAGTCATCGAGGGTTTCGCATTCTAACCGTTTCGCGATGACGAACTCGGCGAGGGTCTTACGGGCATCGTTGTCGGGAATGCCCAGATGGTTTTGCAGCTCTGAAGATATCTTGGAGACGAGCGATAGCTGCTCCAGGGACTCGAGGGCTTCCAACTCATCCATGGTGGCGTGGCGCACGGCGGAGACGGCGAGGTTGGGAGATGGATGGTTGACAGATGCGACCTGGGTTTGAGGTTTTGGCGGGTCAGCTACCCTGCGACCGTAGAGAGGCTTGCAGGGATGTGACTGATAGATCTGCGCTAGTAGCTAGCTTATCCGCAAACCTCTAATAGTAACAGCCGTGATGAACGCCACCACGCCTTTGGAAGGTTGAAACTCGTCCCGTAGGACGTTATCCCGTGAGAGGTTGTCCTATGAGAGGTTATCCTGTGTGAGGTTGTCTTATAGGAGGATTTCCTATGGGAGGATTGGAAGGGGATGGTAGATGCCGTGGGCTTGTCAAGTAAATCAGAGCAGAGATTGACTAAATGAAGCAAAGCCAGAACTTGTGCACATGCACGATATAGTCAGGGGTATGGCGCCTTTTATAATGGTCTATCTTGGGCATTTTGAAGGTCTGAGTCGCTCAGCGAAGGCACTCTGATAGACTAGCTCGTGTATAGTGATAGCTTTAAGCTGGATAGCCCACATGAGAGGCTGCTCTAGGATATGCACATAGGCAACTAGGCAGATGGTAGTCAAGTCATGGACTATTTGTATTCTTTGAGTTCCTCTATTAAGCCGGAAGAACAGTCAATTCCCCAGAAGGGCAAGGCAATGTATCTTCAAGATAAAACAGTAGGTTTCCCCATGCAGGGAATTTGACAGTGACTTTCCAGGTAGTCAAGTCATATAGGACTTTGTAAATGATAATGTTGCAAGAACCTTGGTATTACTTGAGCGTGATGCCTATTTTGATAACCTACAGCATGGAAGCTTACCGTTTAGACTGTTGGAAACGATGTTCAGGCAGGCTCCATAGCGTCTGTTCAACTGTCGGGTGGTCATTATTGATGTTGCTCTGAAATCTCGATTTGGCACCAGATTCTTTTTCGGGGCGCGCCTGCCATCGGACGTCATTCTAGTCGGCATGATGTTTTTGAATTAGACACTAGAGCCCACCAAACATTGCAGACTGTGATTTGAATAGAATGTTCCCGGGGGACCAGAGACATGTAAAAGTGGAGTACCAGGAGCTGCACGTCGGGAGAGACAGTAGATGTGCCATATCGTCAGTCTGTCTCATGGTGCGTTTACATGATCGAGGAATGGTTGGTTGAGTACTGCTGCATATTCCGACTCCGCAGCGTTGATAAGCTCCAACATCTTCGTCCCGCTCGAAACCCAACACGGCGTAGATGGGCCCTTCAAGGTTTGCAGACGTATGTGCCAAGTCTGTGCCTGGAATTTGCTAGGCAAACATCCTTGTACATGATCACGACCACACTGCTGTGCATACACCGTCAAGAAAACCCACCACAGAAGGCCGTTGTTCTCGAACAAATGCAGGAGAGAGCAGGCATGAGACTTCAGGCCTAGTGCGGCCAGGCTGTGGGTACCTAGGCGCTGTACGGAGCACAAGCGTCGCTAATGAGCATTCTGGCATTGAACCCCTTAACCTTAAGCCGCCCCACTTGCGTACCCCCGGCTCAACACTGCCACCCGCGAGGAAACATGACCTCAGTCCCTCCTTCAGCCTGGACTAGCTCGCCCCCAGGGAGGTATTCCAGCCTGGTTCTGTCCAACGGCAACGCCCCCGTCGGCCCCCAACTACGTACATTCCGCGGGAAGATGTTCACGGGACTTATGACTGCACCCCAGTGGCCCCATTTGTTCTCGACTCTGGACTCTCGAGCCGCATTCTGCCTACAGCTCCCACCTAATCTCTCTCCTACAAACCCTCCTCCACTCGGCTCCGAATAACGCAGCAACAACTGCACATCAACAGCAAAACCGTGCTACTCGTAACATTTCATCCTCTAGCCAGCAGTTCAACTTTGACTGCGCACCACAATGTGCTCCTCTGACATCTTCCTTGGCTTCCTCGCCATTCTGTTCCCGCCTTTACCTGGTAAGCACCCCCCTCTCCGGCCCCCACCAGGCGGCACCCGCTTGTGCTACTCGCGTGATTCAGAATGCTCATGCGAGCCGCATATTCTCACGGCGAACAAAGCCATGACTAACCAACCCATCTACAGTCTGGGTAAAGTGTGGAATTTGCAGCGCCGACTCGGTCATCAACATCCTCCTGTGCGTCCTCGGCTTCCTCCCGGGCCTCCTCCACGCCTGGTACATCATCGCCAAGTTCCCCGAGCCCGACTACGGCAACTACGAGCGCGTCGGCGACTCGGAGCACGGCCGCGTCACCTACATTGTCGTCTCGCAGGATGAGGACGGCCGCCGGTCCCAGCGGCCCCGCGGCCAGGGTCAGCAGCCCAAGCCCGCCCGCCAGGGAAACATGAGCTACGGCACATCTCAGGGCGGTGGTAACAGCCACGCCGGCTCGTCCTCCGCGCCGCCACCGCAGCAGGGCCACGCCAACGGAGGCGAGGGCTCGAGCGACGACCAGCCTCCGCCAAGTTATGCCCAGGTCGTCATGGGCGACAACAAGATCCAGGATCAGACTCGGTAATAGAGCGGCCGACAAAAGAAATGATTGGTCTTGGGCGTTTCATGACGGCATCAAGGGGCGCGATGGTGGCTTTTGTTCGGTGCGCGCGAGAGCCAGGTAGGGGCTCAAGGAGTTGCTGGGAGAAGCGGCGGACAGGAGAAGACCAGACCAAGCCGGTTGGGGCTGCGTCTCTTTGCTCACGGAAGATAAGGGCGAACGGCCCAATTTTGCACTCAGTGCCAGCCTGTTCAGGCTTCACGAATCACTCGTTTTATGAGACATACACGCATTTGTATTTGCATTGGAATGGCGTTTCCGGGGAGGCCGGCATAGGGATTCTGGATGTTGGTTGGGACGCAAGTGTTCGGCACGAGGGCTGACGGAGCAGAACTATGACTTCCTGATGTATTTATCTGTGCCATCACCAAGTTTTGATATTATGAGGTGGCCCAAGTCTAGGAGGTCGAGGCAGTCGACGCCTCGATTACGCCCCCGAGATTCCTAGCAAGAACACACACCCGCTAAGCACGATAGCATTTGATACGTTTTTCGCCTGTTGAAGAAGAAAGGCACTGCTGGTGCGATCTATTTGACGGTCCTAACTCTGAGCTTCCCATTTGGCGCTCGTTCCAATTTACCCCCGTCAAGGTGTCTTTCTCCTGGTTGAGGACTTCCTCATCCGGCAGCTGTGAAGCTGTCTTCCACGCGATTGTGGGAAACATAGTCAACTCTCCAGAAGTTTGCCGATCATATTTACGGACTGTCTAGCCCTTCAAGAGACGGGAAAACCCAAGTCACCACGACCCTCGAGCAGAATCAGAGGTATCTGCTGATCGTGTTGGATTCACTCTTCCACTTTCACTCTCTCCATGACCTTTAACAGCGCCTCGGCCTGCTCTGCCTCCGTCATTTGTCGGTCCAGCTCGGAGTTCGCACGCCGCTCAGCCTTCTCGGCCTCCTTGGCGTCCGCCTCGGCCTCCTCGCGCAAGGCGCGATCCTCAGCATCAGGATCATCCACCGACGGCGGGGGCCGCTCGCAGAGCCGGGGCTTCTTGTAGTGCAGCATGAGCGATTGTGGCAGGAAGGTGTGGAAGCTGGGCAGGACCTCGGAGCACGCCTTGATGAAGTGAATGCCGTCATCACCGCTCCCGTTGCCTTCATGGCCGATGTTCAGCTGGCAGATCGTCAGGCGCAATTTCATGCCCTCCTTCAAGTTAGCCAGTATGGTGTTCTCTAAATAGAGAGATACGGCCTTGCCCTTGTCGCTACGCCCCTCGGCCATGGTTGGGTGGTTGTCCCAGCCGTCCTCGATGATTGAAGGGGTCAGAACGACGCGGCCGACAGGCTTGATGGTGCGGGTCTTTCCAACCTTGTTCTTGACCCCATTGTAAGCGTTGGTGGTGTCCTCGTCGGGGGAAATAATCTCCTTGACGTCGAAGGCGTCCTCGTACGTCTTGATCACACGAATCGGATTATAGGTGTGCTGAAGGACGCGGTCAATCAGGCCGGGCTCCCAAATAGAGATGGTGGCTTTGAGGATACGCTCGGCGTCGAAATCCTTGGGGACAAGTATGCCCGTGTCCCAGCAGTTCGTATCGCGGTCCCAAGCGCTCGTCTCGTCGGGCACGTTCTCGGAGTCGGTAGAGCCCGGGAGGCCGCTGCCGGCGTTTCTAGCGCTGCAGAAGAGGACCTGGCAAGCAAGATTGAAGTCGCCTGGCATGGCACGGCTAACCTCGCCGATGCAGGGGATTTCCGCACAAGAGAGGTCACAAATCTTCCGAGCCTGCTGGAGGTTGTCCGCATACTCGGGGCAGACGTCGTGGTGCTGAATGTATCGCAAAAAGTTGAGGATGGTATCGGCTGCGAGCTCATTGTCGTGAACCGAGAGGCCCCATGTCCTGGGAAGCCAGTCGCCACTGTTCCATGGCCGTGTCTGTCAGCATCTATGTCCATGTCCCTGGTGTTAGCAAGTTCAGACTCACAGGAAACCAGCCACAATGCCAGCGAAATCTACATCCCAGTGCTCAGGAAAGTACGGATTGTAGTATTTTCCCACCTCTTCCCAGTCGCGGGACAGAACCTCGTTGGCCGTCACCTCGCGGAAGTTGTCAGCGTCATACTCTTCGTCCTCCTTCATATCCTTAGCGTGCTTCGCGGTACCAGTGAACTGGCGCTGGTCTGTTTCCACGCCACCTAGGGCTAGGTACTTGGTGAATAGAGCCCGTCGTTCGTTGGTGAGGCGGCGACGCGACATGTACCGCTGGATACACTCCTCGATTCGGCTGTTCAGGCATTGTTAAATCAGTCAAATGGCTTGGGAAACTTGATAAGTTAAGAAGTGCTCACTCAGGAAAAGGTCGGGCCCTAATTCGACATTAGCCAAAGCCTGCTCGACAAAAGGATGTAGGACGTACGGGTCATAAATCCGCCTTTCAGCAGCATACTCCACCGGAGTGACAGGGGGATCAGCGAAGCCATCCTCGAAACCTGAGGGACGAGTCTTGCCCTTGCCCTTGCTCTTTGCGCTCATGGTGGATTGGGTACAGGAAGGTGGGAAGCGAAGGAAAGAGAGTCGTCGCAGAATGGGAGACAGATCGACGTCAGATCGCTCTGTTGGGTTGGCACTGACAGCGAGATCAACGAAAGGCAGGTCGACCGAAAAAAAAGAGATTTTAAATGGAAAGCAAAGAGGTTGATGTAACAGGCAGTCAGCTGAAAGTTGAACAACGGTTATGGAAGGAGCGCTGCCATTCAAAACGTACAAACAATGCCTTCCAAAATTCAGATGGGATGGCCAACTCTTGTGGTTTAGCATTGTTTGGAGTTGAATTCAAAAACCCGTCATGCGGCTATCCTTCAGCAAACTGTCCACAATTTCCAATCCACACTGGGCTTTCTGGGGTGCCAAATTACAGCAATGGGGGCATTGAGCCCTCCTGGGTATGAGGTTAAAAGACCTATAACTGTATTTCACCAACTGCAGTATATTTAACTGTGTTATCCTTCTACACCTAGTTCTTCCTGCTTGAGCCTCTTTTTGAGCCCTTCAATCCTCTTCCAGTCTGAATTTGAAGGCATGAGCTTAGGACTATCAAATTTACATTTAATAGTCTCAAAGGGTTAAATCAATTCTAATTTAAGCTCATATTCTTTAAGAAATCTTAAGAATATATTAATGATCCTCTTATCTCTATTTTCTTCTTCTAGGTAGTTGTACTTAAGGGTATTCTTTATATGGATAAAGACCTGGCTGTTAATCTCTATTTCTATGGCTGTTTGTGAGCTATTAGGTTTACATATCTAGATAATGGAATGTGGTTAACTTACCTGGTAGTTATCTCAGCTTCAGTGGTGTGGCAGGCTGATGATTACTTTTGAGTGGTCTTACGCAAGAAGGTCGTGATGGGTGTATGTTTGCAGAGCAGAGCCAGAACCTCAGTCGGGGCAATGGCGGCTTTTATAATTGCCCATTTTAGCCAACTTGAAGGCCTGAGTCACACAGCAATAGCATTTTCACATAGTACTTAACAGCATTAGACTAGGTTGCTTGCGGACCGTAATAGCTTCAACCTCGACGGTGGAGTTAGCAGTGTTAGCACGAATAAAATAGGTATAGCCCAATACTATAGCTAGAATACTAGTTTGTAGAAGTAAATTAGAAAGTTACTGTCAAATTCTCTATATGGGGAAACCTACTGTTTTAGTATAAAAGATATATTGCCTTGCCCTTCTAGGGAACTTACTGTTGTTCCGGCTTAGTAGAGGAACTCAAAGAATACCAATAGTCCATGGGGGCATTGAGCATCTGTGATGCTCAATGGCGGACCAGGGAGCACAATGTCAAGATAACGGGCCAGCATATTGAAATGAGTTGTTCTGAAGACATGCCTTGCGGAAGCATCCAGAGTTCACAAGATTCACAAGATAGAAGATCATGATCGCCTTCCAGCTTCTGAAGCGATACACAATGGAAGGAATGCTATGCTAGAACATCCTCCAGATGCAATCGATTCGAATTGCCCGGGTTAAAGTCGGGGACAGACATTCTGCTCGAGACTCTGAACACAGTAGGGAGAGAGCGCTTTGTCGCAGCACATTCTCCTCTGCCAGAAATTTCACCAGTAATAATAAGTATGCAACTTACCGTCTTCCAACAAATTTCAGAAATCAAGCCTGGGAAGTGCTTTTCTATTACTTCGACACCCACTCCAATACAAGCGGTCTAGAACTTTTGCTTCAGCTTCTGTCACACCTGATGCGGAAGGATAAAGCCCCAAATCAGCCTGATGGGCAAATGCAATTGTGCTGGCGAGGCCGAGTCTATCTATTTGCTCTGACCGCTTGGTGGCTCATGCAAGTGTTAGTAAGAGAGAGTGGCTGGCGATTCTGTCATACGGTGAATCTGTCGTGAGACTGAGCCATTTGTGTTCATGCAAGATCAGGGCTGAACACTTTATCTGCATACGAGTGACACTACGGTAATTCTCTTCGCAGCCAACGTGCAGAGTGGCGCACTCGGGCAAAGATCATGCGAGTGAAGGATTGGTGGAACCGATCTGCCTGCAGCGCAGTGAGGCATCCGACCAGCCCGACCAGGGAGAGCAAGGGCCAAGGCACTCCCTGTATCATCGACGACCCGTGGGCCGTCTGCAAATCCTACCTCGTGGGGCGGCGGCAGGGCCAAACACTGGACAGTACCAAAACTGGACCTATTTTGCATGGCGCAGGACCAAAAGGTTCCCCGGTAGGAAGCGGCGATGATGGACGCGGAAACCGGCACCAATTCAGTCAAGGGAAAACAGAGCTTGGTGGGACGCACGGTCTTGCCTGCACGCCTAGCGTCGTTCACCAAGAGGTACAACGAGACCGCACCCGAGTCCGGCAGTGCCGTCTGATGGGCGATCTGAGCTTCCTGATTCCCGAGCTCTGTGCAGGTGTCTCTGTTCAGGTGTGTCAGTTGGCAGAGGGCCATGATCAGCCCTTGGGCAGGTGTTGGACACCTGGACTGTTCTGATTCGCAATGGCCGGCGGCGCGTGTTTGTCTCGTGTTGGGGCGTTGTGTAAAGGGGGTTTCACTGCGTATATGCATGCAGGCCGCTGGTTGTGGCAGGAAGAGGCTTGAGTGCGAGGGCTGCGAGGGCTGCGAGGGCTGCGAGGGCTGCGAGGGCTACGGGCAGAGTCCATGGGGTCTCGATCTTGCTGCCCGGCTGCTCGACTCCGTGCTGCGGTCGCTCAGGAGGGGGCTCAGAAGTAGAAAAGATTGGACGGACGGCGGAGAGGACGGTCGTCAACTGGATCTGCCGTGAGATTGTGCCACCCTGCCACACGCTGCCACCCTGCCACGGTGCCATGCCCTTCTTGCTAATAAGGGTCGGGAGTGGCTGAGCACAGGCTGGGGTCTCCGAGGAGCCTTCGCCCCTCCACCTCTCCCCCATCATCCCCTCTATCCCCTCCAACAAGGATGGAGAAGACCCCTGTGCTTCCACCGAGGCACGCCTGGCACGCCACACGTAAGCGCCGTCAGGCCCTGCAGCTTGGGGTTGTTTTTTTCTTCTTTTCCATTCTTATTCCTGTGCTCCTGTTCCTTTGAAAGGAGACCCGGGTCCACATCGTGGCATTCTTGCGCCTGGGTGACACGCACGTCCCAGCTGCTGGCGTCAGGCGGTGACAGCGGCGTGGGTAGTGCGTGGGCAGGACGTGGGCGGGACGTGGGACAGTGAATGACTCTCTCGCGCTGCTGATACTGATGTTCTGAGTACCTAGTCCGGAGTCTAGACACTCACTCTGACACTTAACCAGGCATTGTGGCAGAATGCCTATTTGTGTGTAGAATGCCTGTCCGTTGCCTCGCAGCCACCATTCATTTTGACTGCAGAATGCGGAGTGAGTGGGTTGCCCAGCTGCAGGAGAAAGGTGACAGAAGTTGACGGATGGACTGGACTGGGAGCAATCAATTTCACAGTACTGTACCGTGGACAGGGCCCGCCAGGCAGGCACGCTGTCTCCAACAGTCTTCGAGGTGCTGTGGTTTGCCTCAAACTCACCTGCAGCTGTCAGAAGATCGGCACCCCTGCCAGCTTGGCACGTTGGCTCCTAGCGCCATTTCGCTTCGGCTAGGCGTGACGCGAGCAGCCTTGGAACTGAGCAGCGAGCTCTGGTACCGCTAGCACACTGCGCGGCACCCCAGGTAGGTGCATGGGCATGGGCTGCTGCACGGGTGGCACAGCAGTCTAGTGGAAGAACAGGTGGAAGGCACGGAAGGCCGTGTGCGCCTTTGCTTCCGCCTTGGGCACGGTCGCAAGTCCCATCCCGGGGCCCATGGTCAAAAGTCGCTGCTCAAGCCCAGTCATAATCCACTACTTGCGGACAAAGATCCATGACCCCCCCTCGGACACGCTTGCCTGCGAAGGCTGTACCTACGTACTCGTACTTGTTGCTCCGTCACAATCTAAGCCCTCCAAGGTTGCGATCCTCGTCTTCGTTTTCCCTCTTTTCACTCCTTCGTCTGTCCCCTTTCTTTCCACCTTGTCAACCCTCCTTGATCCTCCACTCTTGTGTGTCTCTTCTCTTCAATACCTTGCACTACCTCTCTCTGTTTTACCCTCTCTTCTTCTACACGTTCCGCCTCGACCCGGCCCATTTTCTCATTCCATCAACCTGACACCGATTCCGACACCACGTTGCCGTTGTCTACAACTACGTACCGTTTTGGGTTCCCGGCCTTCGCAAATTGACCCTCGCCACAGCTTAATTAATTTTGGCGTCCCCTTTTAACCCCCCCCAGACGCCGCTCCCCGTCTCGTTGCCCAAATACATGCGCCACATCCAGGCGCCGATAGTCGCGAACTCTTTCTTTCTCACCCGTTCTCCTGCCTGAGACGGGCCCACCTCAACATGCAACGGGCGACACATATCAGAATGCCGCTTTCGCAAAAGCAGATACCTCACCCCTCGGAACTCGTCGAGTACAACTATGCGGTCGCTGGACAGTGAGTTTGCGCAAATCTGCACGGGCCCAAGACCCGTGTCTCCCCCGGCCCTTTCGTTCGCTGACAGCCTTTTGTTCCCAAAGTGATGGAACGCTATGCGACACCGAGGGCGAGCTGTTCATAAAGCCATGCACACAGGCCGAGATCGACTTCTATCAATCTTTGCCTCAGAACCATTCGCGCATGCTGGAAATCGTGCCCGAATTCGTCGGCAGCCTCTCCTTGAACGCTGCCACCGACATCAACTCCATCACCGAGCAGCTACCCGTGGTAGATGGAGATGTCATTCCCGAGATGAAAGAGCAGGTCCTCGAGCTGATCTCAGAGAAGACGGCAGAGCTGGCGGAGATGGCCGCTCCCGCGCCGACGCCGGTCCCAGCAAAAGACTCGGCACCTGTGGAAAACGTGACTTGGATACCGAATGCCAGTAGAAAGATCCCGACGGACAAGGCGGTCGTGCTGGATAATGCAGCTTATGGGTTCAGGCGCCCCAACATTGTGGACGTCAAATTGGGCAAACGCCTCTGGGCCGACGACGCACCACTGGAGAAGAAGCGCAGGTTCGACAAGATCAGCGCCGAGACGACCCACCGCGAGCTCGGCTTCCGAATCGCCGGCATGCGTATCTTCAAAGGCTCAGACAACCCCCAGGATCTCGACGAGGAGGACTATCGCATCTACGACAAGGACTACGGTCGAAAAGATGTCAACTGTGAAAATGTTGTGGACGCGTTCCGAAGTTTTCTCTATAACCGCAGGGCTGGGATCGACGACGAGTACGCCAGAGCTGTCGCAGAAGCTTTCCTGCGAGACTTGAAGCACGTTCGGGAGGTCCTCGAGAACGAAGAGACCCGCATGTACTCTTCCAGTCTGCTGTTCATCTTCGAGGGCGACGGCCCCGCGCTCAAGGCAGAGATAGACGAGCAGAGCCGGAGTACCGTCGCCTCCGTGAAGGCCAAGACGGAAGAAGACTGTCTTCCTGGTCGGACAACGAACCGAATCGATAGTGGCATCGGTCTTGACGACGAGGGCGAGATTGTCTTCCCCACACAAGAACAGTATGGCGAGATGTCTGAGAGCGACGAGGATGCCGATGAGCAGCACATCTGGAGATTGAAGCTCATCGATTTTGCACATGCCGCCTTCGTCCCGGGACAGGGTCCCGACGAGAACATTTTGCTGGGGGTCAGAAGCTTGATCAACATTTTCGAAGAGTTGTCGAAGGACCCAGAAAAGCCGGTGACCAGTCGGAAACAGAGACGGTCATCTTGATGAGGGTGTGGACAGGCGTTCCGGGCATTACATGGTAGACATTTGTATTGATGACATTCGGGCAAGAGAAAAAAAGTTCTGGGCAGCATCAACAGGTTCAGGCATGATTGGACACGGCAAGAGACGTGTTTGATCCATCTTGGTTGTCCATGACGATTCATCATAATACCCCCATACAAGGTCTTGTCGCGCAAGTAGCTTTACCGGTACCTACTTGACTTACAATAGGCGTTCGGAAAAAGGGGCCCTTAGTGGCCCCTTGGTCTCACAATAAATTTGGCTTCTCATATCAAGCGTCTGATGTCCCCTGTTCTTTCAGTATGCCATGTGACTTATGACCCCGGAATACCTGATGTTTGCTGTTTCCATTCTCTATCACAACGTGGAGGCAACTAACCCAGCAGGCCCGACCTGGCCACGCGTACACATTCGCCGAAACATCAACACAGACGGTCAAACATACTCTGCCCTGTCGCAGGCACATGCTGCGCCATACTTGTCTTGTCATGAGCCAGGAAGGCTTATTTATATGCGGCGCAGCGATTAAAGGCAAATCTGGACTGGTCTGTGGTGCACTTTAACCGTTGCGGCCATCAAAAGTTAAAAGGGCATGACGTCTTCCTGCAAGTCTTCCGTCACCAGCGACGGACCCTCTCGACTGCATCTCGGCTGCAGGATTGGGCCATTGTCTGATTGCCTTGTCCCGAACTCAGGGGAGCTGCACTAGCCGGACGATGCGCCTTAGGTGTGGGGGGATCTCTCAGTGGGTGGTGGGTGTGTGGAGTGCCTTCGGCTTGGCCCGTGGCAATCTGTTGTTACCCACCCAGAAGCTAACTCCCCAAAAGCTGTTGTGCAGGTAGGTAGGTAGGTAGGTACCTGGGTACATGCCGAGACTGTTTTCTTGGGGGCAGATCTTTGCTGCAGCTCTCGATGTCTGCGGGCCGCAAGCAGCAGCTCCACAGTCCCGTCCCGCCTTGAGTCGAAACCAAGAAGGCTGAGCTGCTGCGATCCTCGGCCCTGTCCTTACCACTCGAATAGTTGGGGATGAGCATTCCAATATGTCAATTCCTGGATTAGGGCAGCTGCCTATCAAGGTACGCCAAGTCGAACTGGCACCTCCGGAACACCAATTGGCAGAGCTCAGCCTGCTCGGCAGACTACAAACTACCTAGCTAACAGCTTCCTCGAAACTTATACAGGCAGCCACCACCTCCGCCCGCAAGATAAACCTCCGGCCCTTCTGGGAATGGCGCTTCGAGATCCCTCATAACAACACCGTGACCGTGCGGCTCGTCTCCGGCACCGCAGAGCGCGACGGCACCGAGCTCGCCCTCAACGTCACCTACAAGTTCCGTGGCATAAAGTCCAAGATCCTGACCTGGCGCGGCTGCGAGCTCGACATCGAACCCTCGGGCGACTTCGACGAGTATGTGGCCGAGTACGCGGGTCCCGACGAGACGCCCCAGGTGTCGTACCTGAACCTGCACTTCCTGCTCGACGGCCTGAGGAAAGAAGCCAGGGCGAGGAACGCCACGGGCCCGCGCGTCCTGATCGCCGGCGCCAGGAATGTCGGCAAGACGAGCTTGGCGCGCACGCTGTCGGCGCTCGCGGTCAAGTCTGGCGCGCAGCCGGTGGTGGCCAACATGGACCCGCGTGAGGGCATGCTGAGTCTGCCGGGGACACTGACTGCTGCCGTCTACGCCACGATCATGGATTTGGATGGCGAGGGGACGAATGGGTGGGGTGGGACGCCTACCAGTGGACCATCTGGCGTGCCCGTGAAGCTGCCCATCGCGCAGTATTATGGTCGCCAAGACGCGACGGACGATATCCAGTTATACAAGGAGCTTGTGTCGAAGCTTGCTGGGGCCGCGACGGCCCGCATGAGCGGCGATGTAGACGTCAAGAGCTCTGGGATGATCATCGATACGCCAGGTATCGAGTTCTCTGGCCAGATCGAAGCAGGCACCTTGGACGCCTTAACGCACGTGGTCGACGAGTTCTCTGTCAATATTATTGTTGTTCTGGGCTCACCCCAGATACACTCGGAGCTACAGAAGCGCTTTGCTAAGGAGAAGACGACACTGGGCGAGCCCATCGCGTCGGTAATGCTAGATAAGTCGCACGGTGTCGTCGAGAGGGATGAGGGGTGGATGAAGCTTATGCAGGAGGCTGCCATTAAGGAATACTTCTTCGGAGACAGCAAGAGGACCCTGAGCCCCTTTTCTCAGCAAGTGGATTTTGATTCCGTGGCTATATACCGAATCCCTGAGCGTGCGTCCTGGCTCCCTTCTGTTCTGGTGTGATCAATGCTGACAGCAACGAGCAGCGAACGAGCATGGCAGTGAAGGGCGAGGACTTGAGAAGATCGAACCTACGCCAGCCCTGTCACACTGGACCCTGGCGGTTATGAACGCTTCGGTCGGCGACTCTCCGGAAAGCATACGGACGGCGTCGGTGCTGGGATTTGTCTACATCTCAGACGTTATCAAGGATAGACGAAAGCTAAGCATGCTAACGCCTGTGAGCGGTAGGCTCGGCCAGCGGCCATTATTATGGGGGAACTGGCCGGAGCAATCTATCAACCTGTTGGGTTGAGCATGGCGTCTGTCACGCAGGTTGGCTTTTCAAGGGCAACAAGTTTGCCAACTTCTGGCCCGTCTTGGTTTGGGCTTCAATCTTGCATTGGGACCGGCGTTCACGGCGTCAATTTTACGTACTGTAGACAATTAGAGGACTTCAAGAAATGTACAAGGTGTCGATCATACTCTCAGCTGAGGCTGTCCTGAGGGCGCCACGCCCGCCGAGGGAGCTCACGCGCTGTGGGCCTTCGTGTTAGCACCCGCCCCCCCCCCCCCCCCAAAAAAAAAAGTTCATGATTTCTGAGAGCTTCGTCAGGCCTTTATTCTTTTATTGTGGGTTTCCACCATCAAATCAACAGTCTCGTCAATAGTGCTCGGTGCAGAATACCACCACATAGCTGTTCTGCCTCATGTGGATCGAAAATAAACCCAGTGGTGATGTAACACGGACCTTTTGTAGAGGTGATTTGCTTCTTTCTCTCAGCTCTGCTGGGCGACGCCCAGCGCGTGCAGGCCAGGGCAAGGGTGTTCAAGTGCCCACCTCAACTCTCGACAGAAGCAACAAGACCCTTTGGGTAATGAGACCCTCGCGGATGAAGCCACAGTCTGGGCCTACCTCGCTGATTTCATGATGGCCGCCCGAAATGTTATTAGACCCAACCGCTAATTACCCCGTGATGGGTTCCATATGAAGGTGTGTATCGTTATATTGGCTGTAGAAACGGGTTCCTCGGCTGACGCCAACGTTTGCCTTCGCAGGAAGATGATCATTCTGCTCCGTCTTTGCTTTTTCGCATCTCGCATGACTGAGCCTGGACATTCCACATACCGAGTCTCTTGAGCCGTGTGATTGCTGGAAACAGTTCAGAATGACTCGGATGTTACGCGGCTCGTTGCTTCCTCATCTTCGGGGTCGTGCCCATGATTTCGACTGATATAGCTGAGCAGGAGCACCCGGGTTATCACGATACGGTACAGGGCGCCATACCATATTCTCGTTTCCGGGTTCTTGCAACTTCACATCAAGAACACGAATGTGCGTCCAGCAACCAGAGATCACCTCATCCTCTTACATTATGCCCATTTGATGGGCTCATCACTTTTGCGGACGGCATAAGGTGGCAAACATCGCAACATGCCGGAGTGGTTCGCGCCCCTGACAGCACACACAAGGTCTGCCAGACCAGAAAATGTGTCGACACTGGAGTCTGGAATGGATCGGTCCGAGGCTCGCAGTCTGAAAACAATCTGCCTCGTGTTCTCGTCTGTTAGTCTCCTTGCCGGATCTCTGTCCATGTACTGGCTTATCCGGATGCGCCGAAGTTTCCGTCACGAGTGAGTCGGCATGGTTTGAAGCTGTCATTTATGTGGCCTTTTTTTTTCTTCGAGCATCCTCTACTCGCGGCATTTGCAAAAGCTAACTTGGGCTTAAGCCTGATCATCCTCTTGATCTCGAGTGACCTCGTCAGGTCCTCGTGGCTCGTTGTTTACTCCTGCGTCACCATCATGGACTCACTGTCGACGGACTCTGCAACAACATTTTGCCAAGTCAACGGCTTCTTCTTCGCCTTGGGCATCGAGGCGTCCGACGCCGCCGTGTTTCTCATTGCGCTTCATTGGACCGTCTACATCTTTCGATCAAACAGAGTGGCGGGCGAAAGTGGCATTTATCCTTACAGATACCTCGCCTTTGCCTTCTACGCTATTCTGCCTATACTGATGGCTTCTTTGGCATTTTTCACGAGATCCCCTGCCTACGTGGATACGGGTCAGTACTGCTACTTGCCTACAAGTCCATGGTGGGATCGTATGGCCCTTTCCTGGATCCCACGATACATAAACGTGACTTTGATCATTTTGATGTATGGCACTTCTTATGCATACATCAGCACAAAGATGAAACTTTTCAGCAGACAACACGCATCAGTTTCCATGAGCCATCGAGAAAGGCAGACCCCGGACACGCCCCCTCTCATCTGTCATGGATTGATCCCTTCACCGCACGAGTCGAGACGGATTTCGTTCCGAATCCCTCCCAGTGGAAGCTTGTGTGAAGGGAGCCAAGTGATTCATGATGATGAGAGTATCGTGTTCCGAGATTCACTGCGATCAAGACTGGACCGACTCAGCGTGAGCTCAGCGAGGCCAAAAGCCTGGCCTTGGGAGGGTACGGACTGGGAGCCGGGAGTTAGAGAACCCACTCCTGCTTCAGGTTTGGTGTCTCCGAGGACAGGTGGCCCGGAACGGGTGATGGTAAACGGAGGTACAGAGCACAGGCTACAACCACCGAGACCCTCGCTGTCAACAACGAAACTAGACGGAAAAGTTGAGAGTCTTCCCTCGCGGCCGTCCGTCCCTTTATGTCTCACCTCGTTCGAATGCTATCGTCGCCCAATATCCATAGCTATGGGAGAAGAGGATGGTACATCCACAGCCGAAAATCTCAACATCGGCACAAGCAGTCGCTTGAAAGGCCCTCAGATGCACATCTTCACGATGCTTCAGCAAGGTCCCAGTCAACAAAATGAGATCATAACCAGGCAGAAAACTGTTATGGCTTCGCTGGACTACGAAATACTTGCATCCGACGGAGTCTCTCGAGGCCGCGACAGGATACGCCGCCAGCTACGCCTCTTGTTCATATACCCGACAGTCTATGCATGTGTTTGGGTATTCCCTTTCATTAGGGATGTGATTGGATTTGATGAAGACGATTATCAGGGGCCGTATTGGATCTCAGTGGCTAGTCTCGTCTCGCTGTGCGTTCAGGGACTGGCAGATTCGGTTGTATTCTGCATGCGTGAGAGGCCGTGGAGACATATGCACGGCGGTTTCTGTAAGCATCACTTTTCACCTGTTATGGATCCCCGCCTTTCATGTTTTGGAATGTTCTAGAATACAACACTTTAGGACGCGTAGCAGGACTAACGTCATCATCAGGGGAGAACATGGGCAGCTTCATCAATGGCTTGAGCTTTGACTCACGCAATGAGATTGGCAGGACGAGGGAAGAGATGTTCCACGAGGGATCGAGGGCGAGGTTGAGAAGAGAGGAGGAGATGGAGCGGGAGCAGCGAGCCAGCAGGTTCAGCCCAAGAGGCACGTCTCAGGCGTCCGTGTCTAGAAACTGGTGGGATGTTGAGCTGAACAACGACATTGAGGTAGAAAGTCAAGATGGCAAGGTCGACATTGACGAGTGGCGGGAGCATGACATGCTCAGAGAACGGCACAGCCCGCAGACCAATTAAACGTGCCATGCGCTGAGGGGTGTCATGTTTGCTTGGTGTGCATCATAACCGAGATACGTTACTATGATTACAATTTGATTTCGACCTCTAGGCCTTGACAGCTTCTTGGCCCTGTATGAAGCGCAAGAAGGCTTGTGCTATCATGACACCATCGTGATCGATGTTTGCCCTGTCCACGCCCGAGGAGTACACGTCGTCAGTAAAGACCTTGGTGTCGTGACGCAGCTCAAGGATCTCGCTTATGATCTCGCCCGTAAATTCTGGGTGCCCTTGCACCGTGATGGCCTTGCCCGGGAGCAGGAAGCCCTGGTTGGCACAGATGTCGTTCTCGCCCAGGTTCTGCGCACCCTCGGGATTTGAGAAGACGATGTCACGGTGCATCTGGTGTATTCTCTGGGATACGGCGTTAGTGGATGAGAATAGGACCACGTCGAGCCGGGTGGCGCGCTGTCCGCTGTTGCTGTCTTACCAGGGTGTCGGACCCAAACACCGCCCTCCCCGTCTCACTCAGCTTGACCTCGGTCACACTGACCTCCCAGCCCTTGTCGTTGCGGTCGACCTTGACGCCTAGCGCCCGCCCGACGATCTGGTGCCCAAAGCAGACGCCCACCACCTTGACCCTCCCGTTGGTGGCCAGCGCCTTGCGGGTGAAGGCCACCAGCTTGACGATCCACTCGTCGTCCAGATACGCGGAGTGCTTAGACCCGCTGATCAGGACGGCGTCCAGGGACTCCAGGTCAGGGTAGTTGTCCGGCTCGTTGACGACGTCGTAGCCGGTGATGTCCAGATGACCCTCGAGCGGCTCCGGGGCGACGGCACGTCGGAAGAGGTCAGTGAAGACGCCCCTGTAGCCGTGGTACTTGGCATTTGCGTTGGGCACGGGCGTGTCGGCCTCAAGGATTGCCAGGCGGATGGGGGTTCTCGCGGCCGTCGATCCCATGTTTGCGCGTGCAGGAGATGTGAGATTCAGGTGTGGATATAGAACGATATATTCAACCTCGGCGTCGGGAGACGGGCGGCTCTCAACAAGGGGTGAGACGAGTTTCAGCTTGAGTGAATGGAGCCTTTAATTTCAAGCGAGTTCAGGGTGCTAAGTTTGGAAAAGCAATGCTTCAGAAGCGTGTATGGTGAGCTTTTATATATACACGCAGACGATGACAGCTTTGAGTCCCGTTTGCTCGTGTGGACAAGAGGGCGAGGGCAAGGGAGAGCAAGTGATACCCATGTGTGACGTCCATCTTGACTCGTAGTCGCGATAAGCGCCTCGGTTTGGTGGTCCACAGCCGCCGCCGTTCTCGGAGGCCCCGGCAAGCGCCATCCTGGATGGAACTTTCCGTCGGTAGTTTTGAGTGCTTCATAGGGACCTCGGTGGGAGGTTTTGGAGTGAGAGACTCACTGTGAGCCACAGACTCACTGTCAGTGTAACTCGGAAGTCTATACTCTGTCGTACGTCTAGTGGAGGCTTGCATGCAGGTGGCTGATCTGCGCATGCGCTTACAGTATTTACCCTTGCTCGCGTGGTCTCTTCCTTGTTCCCTCAGCCGCTGGGAATACAATGTCCCTAACCCTCGTAACCTCAGCCGCCACTCCAAGATCCTATCATCCTCCTGCGCTGCAGCTGGACTTGTCCCGTATCAGTCCCTCAGTTTCCAGGCATGTGAAGCCTTGATTTGTGACGCAAGTATCATGAAGCTTTTTCTTTCACTCGATGACGTGAGATAGGCACCAAGCCACGCAGCAGAAGTTCCAGACGCTTGAGAATTGGGCAACCACGATGCCGACCGACGGACTTTAGTTGCAACCTCGTCAACATGGACACGCCACAATCACCCGGCCTTATTCTGGTCACACGCCGATGACTCCTTAGCCACTCATCATGAGCAAGTTCCAGGGTGGAAGGTTCCGATTCATACACTATCTGTGATACTTGACCCCTAATCATTCCTTCTCAACGGTACTCCGATTTTACCTCCCCCATTAGTCGAATCGTGTGGTATTGAACAATCGGTTTCCAGTGTCTGTATGCCCCTGTCCTTTGAACTCATTCTCAGAGAGACGCATCGCGACAAAGCCGACGTTCCAATCGACCCCTATGTCTGTGGGGGGCTTCTTGAAGAATCTAGCTTGACAGACCCCGGTAACGACAACAATACGCACACCCTTCTCGATGCTGCGAATGTGTTTGATGAAACCAACAACCGTATTGCCACTGTTCACAACAGAATCCACAAGCAGGATAGTGCTCTGGCCTTTGATGTGCTGCTCCGTCAAATCGTCCGGGGCGTTTGCATGAACGAACATGGCGGCCGGGAAGGCCTCGCTCACGCCCAACGCCATCGGCTCCCCTCCTCTCATCAGGGCGATAATGGTTGTCTTCTCTTCGTCACGGAGTCGGTACCCCTCAGTCAGGTGATTCTGTACATGAGGTATCTCGGTCCCCTCGCAGCCGATCATCTCTGATACATGTTGTGTTGCTATCCACCACCCTGCATTTCGATGTGCCTCTCGCAGGCTTGGGCCAGCGACGCCAGCATCTCTCATTGGCGTCATGAGGAGTTTTGCTGCCGTTGAGTCGGTTGTGTGGACGCGGCCGAGCTTTGGGGTATTTGATCGTCGAGCAAGTATGTTGGTGGTGAATGCGGCGTCCATTTCAACAATCGGAACCACGCCTTCGGCCAGTCTGGGGCGTGAGCCTATGGGCAAAAGTATCTGTCTCGGGCGAAGACCACTACTGATAGCATTCAGTAAGGCTTGATCCATGCTCTTGCTCCTGGTTTCAACATCTCCTGTCACAACGTAAGGGTGATCGGCCGCCCTCAACATCGGGATGTCCACCTCGCTGTCGCCAAAAGCATAGACTTGCACTCCATAGTGCTTGCGGAGGCGCTCGACAACTGCTGCTTTCACCTCAGGCGTGACAACGAAGCTGTCTGAAATGCGCCCACCACCAATGATGTCGACGTGGGCCAAAGACTGCGTACGTTGCAAAACCACCTCCCAAATGCGCTGAATCCCACAAGTGACGACCACAGCTCTGATATGCCTCAATTTCCCAACAGAGCTAATGAGCTCTACCAGTTCAGGGTGCAAGGCAACTTCCCCAGCGATGACTTGGCAAATTCGCTCAAAGTCAGGCTCCGGAATTTCTTCATAAAGCCATGCAGCTTGGCGGAAAGCCTTATATGAGTAACCCCAAACCGAATGGCCAAAATACTGCTTCAGTCTGTTGCTACCGTCTTCGCCCATCTTCAGATGTTCTCCCCAGAACCTAGCCCCAGTATCCATGGAAGCCAAAGTCCTGTCCGCATCCAAGACAAGGACAGTCTCGATCTTGTTCGACGAAGGGGCCACAATGTCGTCGAGCCTGGCCAGTGCTCGTCGCAGGTTTTCTCGCTCAGAGTGATCTCGAATGTCTCGGATCAGACTTGTGGCACGGGAGATACCACGTTCCAAAGGGAGCCGCAGGTTGATAAACATGATGCCATGTTGGCGACAGAGAGTCTTTGCTCTCGATTTCTCGCTCCACTGCCACCTGCGCAAGTCTTCCACGCTCATCTCGGGGCGATCTCGCTTTTTGTCATTCAGGCGGTACTCAGAAATGGTTTCAGGAGGTGTGTCGAGGTACAGAATATGAGTGTATGTGTCGAGGTCGGCTTGTGTATGTATCTCCAGGGCGCCAGTGCCAGTCCAGAGAGTGAGGTGTCCAGCGACAATACCCACTCTCTGGTCTGACTGGCACTTTGCTGCGATGTGTTGAACGGCGATCTCACGGTAGACAGCCTTCTCAGAGTCAGACTTCTGCTTGAAAGCGGCCAGCCCTCCATGTACCAGTGAGCTGAGCATTTGAGAGCCGTCAAAGAAAGCAAAGTCTCTCTCGCCAAGAATCTTCTTCAGGCGTTCGACAAGTGTTGTTTTTCCGCACCCGGAAACACCATATATGCCGACTATAACGGGCTTGTCCTCGCATGCTGACATCGTTGCAATACTATCTGGCGCCGGGGCTCGGTGCGGCGTCCTGAATCGGGATTTGATGAATTCTTTCCGAAGTTAAAGGGCTGGGAGACTTTCTGGGCAGGGGAAAGGTCTTGATGAGGGATGATAAATTTGATGAAGGTATGGACGGCGTTTCCCCCCTGAGTTATTGTGATTGCCCACCAGGAGGAGTGTGAACCTCAGGTGCAAGCGACTTACGTACAGCAAACAGGATTCTCAAAATACGTCACTCTGTTTTCCCGTCAAAGGAATCGTGAAACATCGTCTCGGATCGTTTTCACAGCAATCATTGACCATGCTGGTTTCAACCTATCTCAAGTTTGCACACTCAAATGCTGGGTCTTTGAGCATTTGCCACTGTATTAAGGTGCCACGTACATTTTATATTATTAGAATTACAAAAGAGACACGCGTGGACGGCTTCAAGCACCGCTGCACCCACAAACACCACAGGGACGGTGCTCAAGTATCTACCTGTTACATTCTCATGACATTTTGGGACAGGCTAATCCCACTGTGTCAGCTCAGTAACCCCAAAGCCTTTTGCTTCTCTTGTTACAGTAAATCAAGAATATTCTCAGGAACACGAAATATGATTCCATAGCGCTGTGACCGACTGAACTTCTAACCATTTCGAATTGTTCTGATTGATGATTATATCTCCTGGAAAGCTGTTCAAACCGAGGCCATAGCCAACAGATATGGTCATGAAATCAACTGCGAGTGGTCTGATGTTAATTCTTCGACTCTGGCACCCCATGCGCATGAAATAGGCTCGCCATCATGGACCTCTCTACTGTTGGCCATTGTAGTGAAAATCAAAAGGAACGACACTGATGACAGTACAGGATATACTCGTGAAGAACACATTGGAGCTCTACTAATAGTATATCCGTACATACTAACCCAGACGTTAATGCAATATCAGTTCTAAGTGGTTGACGCCATAACGTCTAGGTAATGGCAACAGCACTGAGCCGCGACTGAACAGGATTTTGTAGCCTTCCTACGGAAGACTATTCGACTGCAGGGGAGTGTTGCCCAAAGGTTTATGCCTATTCGCATATAATGGCTGAACGAATAATATTCCTTGCTCCGATGCAAGCCATTGTCACATCAATTTGGAGTTGATCCCAAGCCCAGATCGGTACCCCGAGTTCAACCACGACCATCAATGGGCCTGATAGGTAAGAGAGACTTTACGCGAATTCTTGTCATCTGACTCCGCTGAGCTTTCAGGTGCACGTCAGACTTGCTAGATCTGAAGAAGTGGTATTGCTGCTCAAGTGCACATGTGCCCAGGTGGGGCTTATGCAAGTCGGAGCTGTCATCTTGTGCAATTTCGTGAGTCCATGCACCAACGCATCAAGAGGGATAGCGAGCTGACTGCATAAAAGGTTTGACCTGCGACTTATTTGATCGTCGAATTTATGCTGCCCCTCTGAACTCGATGTTGTCCCATCAGAGCAAAGCGGGTAGCACTGCCTTGAATTACCTAGGTACTAACAAGGTCAGACCATCACAACATTGAACGAACCACTATTGAAACATGGCACAAAGCTTACTCCACGATGTGGCTACGGCCGATTCGCAAAATGCCCTCATAGGGGCAGCATTATTCGGAGTCTTGTTCCACGTCTCTATTCAGGCTGTTGAGTTCGAAAGGTTCATGTTCCATTACCTAGCAGCTTTGCTGGTAACGTTTCTATCAATGACGATAGTGTTTTCGGACTGTGGCCGTCTTGCTTGGGCGCAAGAAATTTCGAAGTCAATTTGCATTGAGGCGATTTTCAACATGAGCTGCATCATCAGCATCAGCGTTCACCGTTCACTGTTGCACAGATGCGGAAGATTTCCGGGACCGACGGGAGCAAAGCTTAGCCGATTCTGGACTGCCTATATTTCGGGTAGGAACCTGCAATACTACAAAGAGCTGGAGAATATGCAGTCAAAGTATGGCGACTTTGTGCGCACAGGTATGACAACATTTGAGCTCCAAGAAACTTCATACGATGCAGTGTAATCTAAGTTGACCGATCGTAGGGCCGCGCGAAATTACCATCTTTCGTGCTTCAGCTGTCACTAAGATATACGGGCCGGCATCAAAACTACTGAAGTCAACATGGTACGCCCAGTCAGGACATGATACGGACAGGGTATCACTGCACATGGTCCGAGATCCGGTGAGACACCGAAATTGATGAAGGGCCTGGGACCGAGGCTTTGCTATCAAAGGTATGTGGCATCGAAGGCAGGCCGTAGCAAAGCTCTTGGCTAATGACATGCAGCCCTTGCGAGTTATGAACAACGCGTCAAAGACAAGGCTGATATCCTGTCGAGACGAATGCAAGAATCCGCCAATGAACCAATCAACATCACGAAGTGGGCCATGTTCTACAGTTTTGATGTCATCGGTGAGGTTGCATTCTCAAAGGACTTTGGTAATCTCATGACTGGTACTGAGCATTCAGCCCTCATACCAATTCATAAGCATATCAAGGCCTTGGGGGTCTTGAGCCCTGTACCATGGTTGATGAACCTTCTCACCTGCTTTCCGAGTGCTTCAAATATCTACTCTGAGATTTTCGCCTTCTGCGCGGACGAGATCCGTGCTAAACAGAAGGTAACCCTCCTCTGCGTGGACTAAGGTCACATCGGTGCTCTGAGCCATTACTGATCTGCAGGCCGTCAAAAGTCGTGGAACAGTGAGAATTTTCCGAGCGACATTGTATCCTGGATGGTGAAGGCGGTACATGACAAGGACCTCTCGGCAGCCCCAACTCCTGAAGCCCTTGAGTATGACTCCAGACTAGTTCCACTGGCTGGCAGGTTGGTGGACCGTTCTCTGAATCAGTGGCAAAATTGGAAACCGCCCTGCTAACTCGAGCTCTTGCATAGTGATACAGCGTCCAGCACGTTATCCAATGCTCTGTTTTTTCTCTGCAAAAATGTGGGAGCACAGACAAAGCTACGTAAGCAGCTCCGACAGGCCATGAATGATCAGAGCCGGCAGTGGGAGTACGAGAGAGTGCAACTCGTCACATTTCTGGACGACATTATCGCCGAGACACTCCGGCTGAAGCCCGCAGTTCTTGTTGCCGGGTCCCGTGAGACCCCAGCGGCAGGTCTGCTGATCGACGAAGTCCACATCCCAGGAAACACAAACGTCCTAGTGCCTGTACACAACATTCAAAGAGACCCACGCTATTGGCTGGAGGCTGATGAGTTTATACCTGAGCGGTGGGGGGCCAGAAGATCAGAGATGGGGACCGACAAGGCGCCGTATTTCCCCTTCCTGGCTGGTATGACAAGTCCGATGAGTACTTAGAAGCTCGGTCTAAGTGGCTAACTCGGTTCTTAGGTGCATAGTCATGCCCGGGCAAGAATCTCGCTTACCTGAGCCTGCGCATTGCGCTTTCAACACTTGTGCAGAACTTTGAGATTTCATTTGCTGAAGGAGAAGACGGGACTGCATTCGAGAAAGAAGCCCTGGACACATTTGTTGTAACGCTTCCGCCACTGCACATCGTCTTCACTCCGCTTTGACAGGTCGGGCCACACTTGAGCATTCGGTTGATATCCAAAAAAAGACAAAAAAAAAACACATGTACTTTCACGTGGCGAGACATCTATCGCATCTCCCCAGTCACATGCGACCGGTTCCTTGTCACTTGTCCCTACAGAAAAATGACCGAGATTCCTCTCTCTAAGAAATCAGCCATGCGACTTTTACCGGACATTTCCGCCAAAACGAGAACTCGAACCTGCTAAATGAGTCCCCCCTCAAACCTGCATATGTCCTGCACATCGCACAATACACATGCTCCAGCAGATCCGCTAGGTCACTGGACATAACCGGTAGATGAGACCAGGCTAGAGCATTCCACCCAATTGTGGGTCGGTGTAAGCTTCCCAGCAGGCCCACGTTCCTTTTCTCCGCACAGCTTGCGCACACCTTGGGATCGTGTGGACGTGATTTGCCCACAAGGGTTGGCGTACGACTGCCAAACCACGCTTGCATGCCGTGACATACCAAGCGGCCGGAGTTTCCCCCTGGTGGGCAACTAGAACAACCCATCAAGACGCAGTAAGCTGACACTACCACACCATCCCACAACCAAAATAAACCACTGAGAGGCATTCTCAATGTTCAACGCTCCACTCCAGTATTAATGGAAACCGTTGTAACGACCAGAGTCCGAGGTGAGTGTCGACTACTGTCGTCCTCCCTTGAACTGTGGTCCGCGCCGTTCCGTCCAAAAAATCCTCTTTTCTCCTGAGGCAAGGCTCTAGCTCCAGCCCTTGGCCCTGACAGAGGCTGCGCTGAGGGTGTGAGGAAAGTGATGTAAGTACAGTCATAATTGGATCGCCGGCCGATATATAGTAAATGGCTCTGCCGGGGCCCTGATGACTGAGTTCCCGATCGCTTTCGAACTCAGCTCCCCCAACGTTTTGTCAGCCCTTATATGTGTCAAATTTACCCACGTGTGCACCCGAGAGCCAACGGCGATTTTGTGTAGCATCGTTTACTTCCCCACAGAGCCCGGCGCTATCAGGCGTGCATCAAACTCAACATGGGCTTCTACTTGCACGACCAGTTCCTCGGCGTTTTGATCTTCTTCAGTGCACTTTGCACAACCACCGTCGGACTCCGTGTGTTTGTTAGGACTAGGCTCACGAAAGGAGCATTCGGCTGGGATGATGTTTCCCTCGTCATTTCATACGTGAGTTTCTTATTTTCTTAGTGTAGACAGCAACGCCTGGTTTGTCCCTGTTAGCTTGGGATAGACAAAGCTAATGGAGCACGTCTTCGAGGTACTGATGATAGTACTTGCGGCTCTCTGCATACTGTCCATGGAAAGTCAGGTGGACTCATCCGAGGACGAGCCGTGGCTCAATGATCCTTCGACCAGTAGGGTGAGTCTTTTGTCATGGAATTTTGCCCTCAATGACCGGTTCCTAAGACGACTTCTAGTACGACTTCGCGAAAAACGTTGTCTGCTTCGTGATATCCGGAGTGGTCAAGATAAGCGTCGCATTGGTACTTTTCCGTCTGGACAGCCGTCCGGCAGTACGCACAATCATCATCATCGACATTGTCACATGCATTCTGTGGAATCTGGCCACAACCCTGGTGCTCTCACTCGGCTGTTTGAGGCTCAGTCCATATGTTATCAGCATGACAGTGTGCGCAAATACCTTCTACGCACAGGATTCATCCTATGTCATTTACGACGTCTTCCATGTGCTTTTGCCTATTTACATTCTATGGAATGTACAAATATCGAAGGCTCTTAAAGTGAGCGTGGTCGGACTGTTCAGTGTCGGACTCCTGTAAGTCTGTTTGGTTCTTTGACTACCACAATTCCTTCCCCAGTCCATTCCATCGTGAATCACCAAACTCCTACACTTCCAATCCGTATCAATCACTAATGTAAGCTACGTTCTCCAGTGCTGCTGTGGCGGCTATCATGAAGCTTCAGGTTCACTACGAAACATTCCATCCACGAGGCAACGACGATCTCACTATATGGTATTTGACCATGATATGGGCCTTCACAGAGCACGGGCTATCGATATTTGCTAGCTCCGTGCTTGCCCTGAGACCGCTTGCAAGGATGGTGTCGAAGGGATGGCAATCCATCTCGAGCAGCTTCTATGGCGGCGGCAGCAAAGGCGCCAAGTCCTCCGGCCAGGGTACCTCGAGTCGGGTCTCCAAAAAGACGAACTGGTCGGAGCCGACAGAGTCAAATGAGCTGGGCACCATTGGTGTTCGAAATGAAGTTTCGGTCCACAGCGAATACACTGCTGAAGGCCATGCACAGGAACCATTGTACCTTGCGGAAGCATATAATGGTAGCTCCGAAAGCCACAAGAGATTGGTCGAAGCAAAAGCACAAGATGTGGGGGTAGCGGCTTGAGGCATGCAAAAGTGTAAGCGAGGTGAAGATACCTTGGCTATTTTGTCTTGTTTGCATGTCGGCTATCTCGTTGGGTCTCCCCGAGGACATTCAGTCGATCACATTGGCGTTGGCGGAAAGCTCGCAGGTTGGCCTTTCAGTGACTAGATCCTATTTAAACAACAATTAATGCTAGCTTCCACATCTACGCACGATATCCGTGTTTGAGAATATGAGCCGTGGTCTTAGTCGTTTCTCCTCCGCCCATCGTCTTCCTCCGACGGTGAAACTCCTTTTGTGCGGAATACGCTTGGGTCTTCTGACATGTTACGTCTGCCTTGTTATGCCGTACCGGCGATTTGAGCTCTAGAGCAGTATCTAGGTACCTGGTCAACAAGCCCTGCAGTACATCTCGCAATTGCCTGAAATCGATGCGGCAGCCATCCTGTTTTCCCTACATGATTGTGAAGAGACATGATCTCACAGAGGATACTTTTGCCACTGCATGTGACCCTGACGTTTACGGTAAACTTCAAAATTCTGAACCTGAATTGGTGAATCCCGGTTTGGGCTTTCCATGATGTCCAGCAAAGCTTGTACCGCGCGAACAAATTCCAGGGACTGCACTTCAACAGAATCAGGATCTCCGGCAGCTTTCACAAGCCTGCAACGATGAACCGGAGTGCCCGCAATCGCATCCCACATGTCGGCGTCAGCCAAAGGCACAGCAGGATTCACTACCATGGACAAGTTCTGAACCTTGGGGAAGATTGTAGAGAAGTTGTTATGGAACCTCTCCAGAGCATCTCGGCTGTTGTGGGATTTTGACCACACGCCAGGCTCGAGGGCGATGGTTTGGACTTGACGCAGGGTTTCGCGTAACTCATTGTAGTTGGACGGCAGCTCGGGGTTCGGTCCATGCGGTCCAGGATTTGAGAGTCTTCTGTAACCAATTCGCTCTCCTGGATCACAACAGTAAGAGGCTTTGCAGTAGGACAGCGTGGAACTGGTCTTTATCTGTCCATAGCCGGCCTCTAAAGCGGCCGATTCCCAAGCTCACAATAAAGAAGATTTGAGGCAGACGATAGCGTGGATCAAAAGTGTGGCAAATATATGAGTGAAGAGGTAGACACCAGCTGGATGTTAAGTAGGTACTTACTTGCTTCGGCCCAGTTGTAGGAACCAAGGTAGAGTGTATCTCTCGTTGGGTCGAATGCGCGGCAAGGCACATTGGCATTCAAGACCAGACAGTAGCGGAATCTGACGCTACCAGCCTTCGAGGTCAGGGCTTCTCTCGAATCACGGCAAGTCTTCATCAAGCTGAGGTCGATGTCGACGGTCGGCTGACCTCGGGGGAAGCCAGGGAAGCCGTTTCTTGGGCTCTTGGTCATCAAGTGAATGCAGACCTCAGGCTTGCCGTTGGCCGAGGCTTCGATCCAGATCATGTTTCTGATCTCCTGCGGAAACAGCATGAAGGTGGTGAAGGAGCCATCTTCTGGTTGGGTCCTTTCTGAGCTAGAGGTCTCTTGGAAGACTGGCCTCATGGCCCCACGCATGTGCAAATTCGATGAGGTCTTGATGTGTTGCAGATTATCAAACCAGAGAGCTGAGAGCTGGGTCACTTGGCATGTTGTTTGGTAGGAACTGAGGTGGGCAGGTATGTTGGGAGGTTGGGTTGAGGGGCAGCGTCTGTAAGTTGTTGTGGTGCTGGGCGGCTCTGGGTGTTGGGCTGCTTTGGTCTGGGTGAAGGGTGTGGGTGAGATGCCTTCCGGGACTGACAGGACACACAAGTGAATTTGGGTCTTAAGGCGGAGTTAAAACGAAGCCTGCACCTGGTGCGGGCATTCACAGTTGGGATGGTAAGGCCGCATTCGCCCAACTCTAGCACCGTGGGTCTTCTCTGCTGTATTCGAGTCCCAGGGGAGAGTGTATGATAAGAATTCTGTCAACTTTTAGCTTAGCGGGGCTGGACAGCATTAAATCTGAAATGCAATCATAACATCGTGGCTCTTGTTGCTGCTAAGTGAAATGGTCCTAGTAGCAATGGTCACAAAGTGAATGCACCTAGAGGCAGTGGGTGGAGGGAGATTGGTAGCACAATCAGAGACGTGTACTTGTGGTGTCTGAAAGGCATTTGTCTCTCCTCTGTGTTATGAAAAGCCTTCATTAGCAGAGTGCGAAAGAACTACTATGGGAAACCCCCGGCATAAAACTGGGTCGTTAAATAAGAGTATCCTTGCAGTTGTCCCAAGCTTTTCGCTGGGATTCCCTTTGTGGAATTCATTCTATAGAGGGACCATTTTGAGACTATTCTAGTCTTGCCGTATAACTGCGTCGCCGCCTATTAGCCCTTGGGCTACTTGTGTCGACGATCAATGGCACCGTCGGGAGCGATCTTTCCTAGCCTTCCAAGGTTATCTGCATGGCACGCCACGCGCATTGTCTTGTACTGTTACTCATATCATGCTTTTTAAAACGCTAAGTCTCTGAGAGTTTAACACCGTATGAAGGGACTGTACGCCTTTGGGATGTAGATGGGTCAAGAACAAAACCGCCCTTGTAGTTGTCCAATCTGGAGCTATGCCGCTGTTGAGTTGGCAAGAGTGTCTTAGCTGCCAAAATGTCTCTCAGTAGAAGATTGTTAATGCTACCTGAGCTTCTATTTGATTTCAGCGCCTACAGCACAGCTGGGTAGAATTGAATCTGGCAATCGGAGTATCTATGTCTCAGCATTAAAGATAATAATTATTTTGCAACATCACATATGGTGATGAAAGGAGAGAAGGCACCTAGTTAATCATGTTAACATGCTTTTGTGTGGACTTAAGGTCTATACGTACCGTCTTCCCGTTTTCGTGTCGTGAATCACAGTAGTCGTTCCTGGTAAGACGTTCCCGTCCTTATCTTCCAGGACCTTTTCTGCTATGAGCTTGCCCCCAGCATTGCGAGAAAGCTTGAACACAGAAGATGATGGAAAATAATTACGCGGGTCCTTGGATTGCTTCAAAATCTCGATGCCCCTGGGTATAACTGCCGCCCAGATGGTACCATCTTGATCTTCGGAGAGGTTGTCGATCGCATAAGGCAGTCCTATCTCATGTACAGTCTCCAGTGAGTTGTCTGCAGTTGGTCGGAGCACCGTGATCCCGCCTTGTGAAGCCTCAGGCACGTATAACAGTCTATCCACACGACTCAGCATCAAACCATTTGGATAGCCGTAGCCTTCCGAGACGATTCGGCACGGACTAGAAAGCTCATCAGGGCAGAAAGTGACGTCCCCGGTGAGTAGGACTGGTGAGAGATGGTTTCTCTGCATGGATTCGAAGGTCGATGTCAGCATTCAACTTAGAACTCAGCCTTGGGCGACCATTTGCTGCCAACGACGCATTAGAGAATTCTCGATTAGAACATACCCAACCTAGCCTATGTTGGCCGTGATCGTTGGTGAGGAAGAAGCCTCCACCCTCAGCGACCGTTACCCCATTTGGTGTGGATATGGCTGGATCTGAGATCGTGCGAATGTGTTCGAGGGTATCTGTATTCTGAAACAGCTTGGATACCTCGATCGTGGCATTGCCAGCAACTGCGGCCTGGAATGGGACAATCTCGCCGCTGTCGTCGATAGATGGTCGGTAATTAGTGATGTAAAGCTCGACAGCGCCATCTTCTAAGTCTCGTCCTGCAAAGCCTGCAAAATTTATCAGACCATCGCCGACAGTCCCTGAAAATCCGGTCATGGACTTGGAACTGAACTCCAAAGTATCTGGATCCTTTACGACAATCGCATCTCGAGTTGACCGTGCGTCTAGATCCAATTTTGCCTCACTTCCAGTAAGTCAGTCTCTACTTGGAATACACTAGGGGTGTGTCAATGGAGATCATATACTTCGGCATCCACTCCCCCCGGGCATCCGAATATCAATTCCTGGGCCACGGTCTGTGGCAGATTTGTGGTTCTGTTCGCAAGTACTCCCGGACCTTGTGATGGCTATAGACCCACTTGCAATACGGTACTTAAGTAATACTGGCGCGGAAGTATACAAATGATGACAGATCGTCTCAAGTAATACTAGGAGCAGATGTTGTTCGATTCATACTATGTACCGCTAATTAGGTAACGTGGCATTGAGAATTCTCAGCTCTTCCGACCACAGCCAATTTCAAAGAGACTCTCTGACCAAGGCACGATCTCAAACCAGGTCTGCATGGTCCATGTTCTGTATGAACAATGAAAACCATCTCACGCCGTTGATATGCCCGACGATATTGGCACGCTCGTCGGTGTTGTGTATGTTACTTCCGGTGAAGTGGTCCGTTGGGTCTGCCATGTCATGCCCGGGGTTGAAGCGAAAAATGTGCTGCGTGAGGTTCCAGTAGTGGCGAGTGTCGGTGTTTGCGGGCAACGAGGTTGGAGCCACAAGCGTCAAGTTCTTGCCATCGTATACAGTTTTGATTGTTCTCTGGAGGATACTGTATGGGGTCAGGCCATCAACGGAGAAAGGCGTGATTGGCGAAGCCTCTAGTTCTCCAGGGAGCGCAGTCAACTTGATGGAATTGATGATTTCCGGCTCAGACCAGCCGCGGAACGTGAGATTAGTTCCTCCACTGTCTGTATTGATTTTTGCGATATGATCCTTGACGAGCTGCTCTAAATGATTCTTTGCTTGCTCAACCGAGGTCCCTAGTTGGAGGCGATGATTGATCGACAACGTCGTGCGTTGTGGAACCATGTTCAGCTTGATTCCACCTTGAATCATCGCCAGACTCTGCGTGTTTCCAGCGAGGGGCTTCAACTGTGGCAGTTTCTCGGTGAAAACAGGAAGAACACCATCGATATCTGTCTTGTTCTGGTCGACTCTCTTGATAGTCTCGAGGACGCTATCTCCGAAGACAGGGGCGTGTTGCGCTATGCAGAACAGTGTTTGCCGGAACGGATCATCCACTTGAACTTCGCCGTACAGTTGGCTAGCATGGATTTTGTCGATCAGAGCAGACATGACGATGATGGAGTTGGGACCAGTCGACAAGGAGCTGTGACCAGATTCCATATGCACGGAAATGTTGGCGTTGAAGGTGCCTTTCTCAGATAACGCCGGGAGGGCATAAGTCGTGCCAGACTCCCCATGATGGACTATGCCAGGGCCCTCATCAACGAGCATGGCTATCCCATTTTCCCCGTATCTCTCTTCGAGATGTTCAGCGATTCTTTTGGCTCCTTGGAACCCAGAGATCTCCTCGTCGAAGCCAAATGCCAGTATCAGTGTCCTCTGGGGCTCCCAGCCAAACCCCAGCAATGCTTCAACGGCTGACATGGTCCCAATGAGGGTGGTCTTGCAGTCGAAGGCGCCCCTTCCCCATACATACTTTCCGTCGAAAAACCCGCTGAAGGGAGGATGGGTCCATTGGTTGATCGTGTCTTCTGGCACTGGCACGACATCTTGGTGAGCCAGGAGCAGAGTTGGCTTGAGCGATGGGTTCATTCCCTTCCACGTGTACACGAGGCCATGCTTGTTAACCTTTTCAAGGTGCAAGCGATGATGGATCAACGGAAAAGTCTTTTTGAGGTACTTGCGAAACCTTTTCATGTCCTTCCAGACAGGGTCATTGCCAGGCAGGTCTTGCCACCATTCCTGGCTGACGGTATCAATTTGTACCGCGCCGGACAAGCGATCCACCGAAGTGTGGAAGAACTTCTCGGACTTGAGGTATTCCTCGAGGCCGGAAAGGTCCTTTCTCTCTTTGTGGTTAAGCGGTTCGGGGAAGAGAGGTTCGAGCTGTGGGCATTGGTGCCTCCATGTGTAAGAGGTCAGCTCGTGAGCGACGGCGGCCAGGAGAGGGAGCGCAAGGGCAGCGAGACTGATGAGCTTCATGGTGAAACGGCCCGGCTTTGCTAGGTGTTCAGAGTGACAGGCGTGCTTCAATTGGCCTCCTGGATCTGGCGAAGACTGATAAGTACCAATGTTCTGTGGGCTCGGAAAAGGGGGACGGGTGATGCGTTACGAAATCCTGGCGGCTTGGGTGGCATGCGAGAAGGGATGGGGGCAACGTCAGGGAGAAGAGACGAGGGGAGAGAATCAACAGACCAACTGCACCGGGGCTGCTCTTGTCATCGGATTGATTCATGACGTACGTACGGATCAATTTCGATGGCAGGTGCCAATGCTGAACCGAAGTCTGAGCAACTCCAACTGCTGCGGTGGACTCCGGGGATGGCTACTTCCCAAACCACCCGGCCTGTTTCGTTACTTAAACCGGCAGGCACGCGTGGATCTCATCGCACAGCGGGCCTTTATCCAAGCTCTACTGACCTGGTCATAGAAGACTGTATCAACTTTCTCATGGGACGGTGGATCAGCGAGTATGGTACTCTGGCGTCGGACTGCTCACCAGACGTGGAGCCGAAGTTAACCTGGGCAGCTGGACGGAGCATGAGCGAGTAGCTAAGCCAGCATTTAATGGCGTATTCTCTGAAATTGGCAGACTATTGAGCTCAAATGCCCGGCATACAAGGAAGCCGTTGGGCGTCAGTTGTAATAACGACATGAAAATTGACAACAGCAGGCTAGCGCCTACTCTAGTGTCAGAACCCTTTCACCCAGGACTACCACGGGCGCTCATAGCACGGGGTGGCCACCCCCGAGCTTTCAGTCTAATGACCATAAGAATAACCAACACACCTAACTGGAAAATTTGAACTATTTGAAAGCGTGCCAGTGCTCCGGGCGGTGGTGGACTCGGGTTCTCCTCTAATTACCATCAAACTGGTCAACTCGCAAGAGAGCACACACAATTGGTCAATGATGCTGCGACCTTCTTGAATTTTGTGGGAAGAATAGAAAATGTCCTCGTACTCGAGCACAATACCTACGGCCGCAGCCAAATTGCTTGCATCCTAGCCCGGCTTCGGTCGACACCCGCACCAGGTCAATGAAAGCTAAGTGGGCGTAGTGGGCTTCATACATATTTCCAGGAACATCCCAATTGCCAACTGACCCTTGAAATCACTCCGACTGCCTGTCCTGACTTGCACATTGACTTGCAGCGCTCGAGTCGCCAAGACGGCTCGGGAGTGGCCGCATCAATGGGCGGAAATGGTTGATGTCGAAATGACTTCAGGTGCCAGAGCTCCGTGCAGATCTACCTACGTCACGGCCACAGCCAGTCCAGTCCCTTTGAATTATGTGCCCGTAAGCAAGCACCATAAACGCCACAGTATAACGATGAATCATTATACTGACTCTGGCTAAGCAAGCGATATTTTATTCTGTGGTTAAATAGAACAAGCGGCTGGTGACCAGTCTCTCGTGGTCAAAGGGCTGTCGTTGCAACGTTCGCACGCTCAGCTCTTCGACCAAACCTCAGTCAATCCACATTTCTCAGGTTCCAGCATAAGTCCCCTACTGCAAGACACCTGCGAAACACAGCCATCATGTCCACACAAGCAGGCCAACACGGCGCAGACTCTGGCAAATTCAACTTTCCAACCGATGCATCCCTGCCAGGGGAGTATTTCGAAGTCCGCCAGACACACCCAACCGGAGATTATAAGCCAGACCCGTCTAAGTCTCTGCCTCTTTCAGCTGCACGCCAGTCGCTGCTGGATGATATCATTGCACTATATGAGATGAAGCCCACGGTAGAACGCGTCAAGCGTTACACCCCGGACTGCGTGTACAATGACCAGTTTGTCTACGCCAATGACCGCCACAAGATGGCCGGTCAGTGGTTCGCATTGCCTAAGCTTTTCAACGGGGCCAAGAGCCATGGATACCAGGTCGTAACCAACGACCGGGATTTGATCCAATTCAAACACGAGGAGGTATGACTGCCCTCTTGGGCCTGACCTTTCCGTGAGAACGAAATGATGGTTTGTTGATGTGCCCTAGGAATGGACCTTCAAGGTCATCCCGAAGACAGCCGTGGTAAACGCAATCGTAAGCCTGTCGCTGGACCCTGCCACAATCGACAGTGACTTCATCCGTGTAAAGTACCACAAAGACCAGGCGAACGAGAAGGATTATTCGAACGAGGGATTCGGGGCCGCCATCAAGAAGTTCCAGGCAGACAAAGTCGCCAAAATCATGGATAGTCCCGAAGTACAGCAGTTCGAAGCAGACAAGGATGCAGGCAAGGAAAAGAGGAGGACCTATGGAACAGGCAAAAAGGAGGGTGATGCGCCCGTCAAGGATCTGTAATCAAGCATCAAGGCCATTAGGCACATACCATGGATTCAATGAATAAGTATATAATATTTTGCACAGCTGAACGACATAGTCTCGCGATGCTGTTCGATTTCCGGCTGTAGGGTACCTATGTGGGCTGAAAAGTGTCAATCTAATCTGCAAGGGACTATGTCCTCTACATCCCGTCGATGTCCCTAAGCACTCGCGGCCATTCGTGACGAGGGCTCCTAGTGGGAAACTGTTGAGCCTGAGCGAGGTCTCGAAGTGGACATGCTCGGCAAACAAGAGAGCTGAGGAGATATGAATTAGCAATTGCATCCGGTATCGCGGAGACCCAATTACACAAGAGTCATACACAGTGCAAACCATGTATCAGACATAAAATCTACCCACGAACGGGGGCACTGCAGTTGTTCTTTATACGGCTGACATGTAGCTCAACGTCCGGTCCTTATCTCGGCAGTGTGCCGAGCGCCGAGCGCCGTAGGGGCGGCGACAACCCCGCTTCCGACGACGGCCCTTCTAACCTCTATAATCAACAGTGACCCAAAGAAAGACTCGTGCTTTTGGCCTTCGTTGTCGCAAGGTAAAGCGACCTTATTCAAATTTCAGTTATAACGTCATGCTCGTTCGACATTCTGTGGCAGGATTTAGGGGCAGTCAGCATGGTCGACCCATCTCCGGGGCAGCATCGGTGACGAGATATTACGCTCTGTCGAGGAGAAACTTCAGCGTTTCAAGGCCGAGCTGGATCAGGACGGCTGACATGAAAGAGTCTGACCTGGCTGCTGTCAAGGTTGATGGGCGGAGGTTGATGGATACGCTTCACCATACCTGCAAATTCGGCACCGGCCTTAGATGGGGAAGGTAAGAGATACGACCTTTTTCAAATCTGCTTGGCCAAAGCTTGACTGAGAAAGCCAGCTCTCGTGATATCCGTGGCTGCCTGCTGAGAGAGAATCAAGGCTGACATTTCCTTCCCACATCCAGCGAGCCGACCGAGACAGGCATGGCGCGCCTTGCGCTTTCAGACACGGACAAATTAGCTCGGGACTGGTTTGTGGAAACAACGAAGTCCCTCGGTTGTTCCGTCACTGTCGATGCGATGGGGAATACTTTTGCTGTCAGGGCTGGGCGGAGGAAGGATGTTGCGCCCATATTTGCGGGCTCGCATCTCGACACTCAGCCTGCTGCTGGTCGGTACGACGGCATCTTGGGCATCCATGCAGGCGTTGAAGTACGTTTCCGTATGATCTGTGGCATAGTACAAGCTTAAGGCGTTCATTAGGTGAGGGGAGCTGACCACGCTGTCTACAGATGCTGGAGCTACTCCGTGATCACGACGTTGAGACTGAGTATCCCATTGGTGTTGTCAACTGGACCAAGTACGCCATACTCAAACGTGTCACAAAGTTCCCCGGCTTCAGTTTGCTGACAAAATTGCAGCGAGGAGGGCGCGAGATTTCCAATGTCGATGAGCTCATCAGGCGTCTGGGCCGAAGAAATTCCCCTTGAGCGGGCACACAACCTACGGGAGGTCGGCGGCGGCACAGCCACGATGCGTTCAGAATTGGAGCGCATTGGGTATCTGGGCGACATACCAGCAAGCTACCGCTCAACACCAATGGCCGCCCATTTTGAGCTCCACATCGAGCAGGGGCCGATTCTCGAGGCACAGAATCAAAAGATTGGTGTGGTGCAAGGAGTGCAAGCGTACAAATGGTTCACCATCGACGTCGAGGGACGAGGTGAGCTGACAGACCCCCCCCCACAAAGTCGTGCTTATTACTAGATCGTAATCACTAATCCGCCACCGAAGCGTCACACACAGGCACCACCCCCTTCTCCGCCCGCGCCGACGCCCTGCTCCTCGCATCCAAGCTGATAACCCACTCCAACCGCATCGCTACAAAACATTCGGCCCTTGCCTCGACGGGCATCCTGACCCTGTCCCCAGGCAGCGTCAACACGGTCCCTGGCAATGTCAGCTTCACCCTCGACATACGTGCCGCGGCCGACGCAGCCGTCGAGGCCGTCGAGTCGGAGCTGAAGCGTGATTTCGAGACACTCGCCCAGAGAGGGTCCGTCGACGGCGAAGGCGGATCCCCCGCACAGGGCAAGGAGCAAGGGCTGCCGCTCTCCGTTACCTGGAAGGCAGACTTTCACAGCCCGGCTGTGCTGTTCCATCAGGACTGCATAGCGGCGGTGAGGGCGGCTGCGAAGTCTGTCCTGGGCGATGAGAAGCTGTTCCGGGACATGACGAGCGGGGCTGGGCATGACAGTGTCTACGCAAGCAAAAGGTGTCCGACATCTATGATCTTTGTGCCCAGCAGGAACGGGATCTCTCACCACCCAGAGGAGTGGACGAGTGCCGAGGACTGTGCCTTGGGCGCAGAGGTTTTGTGTCAGAGCATTTTGAGATACGATCGCGAAATGGCTGTGAAGAGTTCATAAGACATTTCTTGATTTGAGACATCTGCTAGGCCATAGCTCATCTACAAAAGAGGGCTCCGACGTAAAGCCCGTCATTGACTTCCCTGGGTGCAAGCCCCTCCTCCCAAACGCGAGGAATTGCAAAGTGACATCAGAGAACTAGCTAGGCAGGCGATGGCGACAAGTCTCCAAGTGGAGCATGATTCAAGTCAGAGTTGTGTACGCAAGTGAGCCCACGGCTTCCCGTCGTTCCAGGCAGCTATCAAAACAAACAAATAGCAGAGCTCAATTGACATGCCGTGTGATCTCACGAAATGTTGAGGTTCTGGATCATGTCCTCGACCTAGCCAACACAACGACTGTCAGAATTGAGATAATCGTCTTCCAGGACGCAGGGGAGTCTTACCTCGGTAGTATCAAAGGTGGCGTTCCGCAGAATTGATACGAGACGGATGACAAGGCGCTCAAGCAGAGCGAGTCGCTCGTTGATGACATGGACCTTGAGCTCGAGCTCAATATGAGCGAGACGGTCCTCCAGCCGCTGAAGATCTTGGCGAGCCATGTGGGCCTCGGTCACGGCCTGAGTTGCATCCTCTCCAACACGTTCGAGACGCACGTTGGCCATCGCCGCCGAAGCAGCCAGGAGGTTAAGGGAATCAAGGGGGTTGGCTGCGGTTGTAGCAGCAAGGGCCACTATTACGTGTTACCTACCTGCTAGATTTGAGGGAAGAAGAATAATACTCACTGGCGGCGCCGTCTTGCTCAACCGATCCAATCATCTGAGAGGCACCCCTGACGAGGTCGGACACGGCGGGGTCCATGTCAAGGGCGACAAGGTCATTGTCTCCGGCCGAGGAAGAGCTGTTGCAACGATGACTGCGGTTGATCTCCTGGTTGTCGTTCTGATTCTCATCCTGGTTGTCATCCTAAAAAGTGTGAAAAAGCATCCAGTTAGCGACGAGCCGCTAAGTAAGTCCACAACAGTAGCATCGCAGATGACGGATAGAGCCAAATCTTCTCTCCGCCCCCGCATTCGACTTAAAGTGTGCGCAACACGCAGTGACAGCAGTGAGGGCCTCCGGTACGGGTTCTCAAGGGTGAACAATTAATCTCGCCTCCCGCACGTGTTTGCCCCAAGACATCGTGCGACTCCCCCGGGGGAGGTGCGAATCACCTGCAAGCGAGAAACGCCGCCACCTATACCTCGCAATGTTGAATTGCCAGGAGTTCGATGGGGAGGGGATTGAGAGCTCTTTAAGAAACATGTCGTCCTCGACCCAGCGATGAAGTCTGGGTGTCGGCCAAAAGTATCATGCTCAAACGGGTCGCAGCTCATCAGAGTTTCACTCCCGCTCGCGTGGTGGGGTTGCCCCAGGCAGGGGCGGGGAGAAGAAGGAATGCAGACTGGTGTTGGATGATGGACCTACCTCTTCGTCAACAATGTGGGAAGCCGTGGCCGAACCATCACCAGTGTTGTCTCAAGCGTGAAGTGCGTAAGCCGCGGCGCGTATAGCACGTCGTCGGCGTCGTCGCGCTGCGTCCTTCGCTGCGCCCATTTTGAGCAGCAGGGGGCTAGATGAAGCGTTATTTGGCGGTTGGGAGGAAATGAAGAAGGGAATGTTTGTGACGATGAGGCTCGCAAACTTGGCCGCAAGCTATGCGAGATGGAGAGGTAAGGGACGAATTTGGGAAGTCGAGCGATGAGATCAACTGTCCCAAAGCAAAGGATAGAAGGAAATCAGAAACGGATGTGGAGGAGTGAGGAAGGTTGAAGGAAAAGTTCTGAGGGGAGCAGGGTTTAAGTAGTTTTTAGGACGTCGGCCTCAGTGACTGACCTTGAGAACGGGCTCTATTCAAGAGATTGTGCCCATTGTCTTGAGCGTCCAATAGAATGATCAGATGAAGTTCACCCACTCACCAGAGCTCCAAAGTTCTGTAGCGAGCGATGCTGTAGCTGTAAGTGAGTGAGTCACTGGGTACTCAATGAGCCTTTTAGCAATGAGGCCGTTTGGTTGTGCCCAAGCTCTCCTGGGAAGCTCAAACGGTTCGAGCTCTCAAGGTGGGACCGTTCATGCTCAATCAAGTGTCCCCTGGTTGTGTGCACAACGGGTGTAGCGACCTCTGAATGGAAAGGGATTCAAGGAGAGTGTGCGAGCCATGCCATTAGAGAATCTTAACGCATCAAGCTTGTCAGCTCCATACGAAGCACCTGACAGACAACGTGTGAATTTGCTCTGGTGGTAGCTCTACTTTCTTACGTCCTAAAGATTTAACTAGATATCACGAAGCTCAGTTTATCGCACTGCAGTTTCTTCAATAGTTTCTCAACCTCGTTACCTAGGTAGCTAAGCAAAGCACGTGTCTCCCGTAGCACGCATTCATGATCACCGCGTGACCACGAGCTGCAGATGGCCTTCTGTCTCAACAAAATGCACTGAGCGCAGCACTCAGTTTCGCTGGGAGCCTGTAAGACTCGAGGCCTTTGCCTCTCGCTTGCACTTTGGTTGTGCCCGCCAGCGCCAGCAGTGGCACATCGAAGACTCGCTCGCAGCACGAGACAAGGCCGGTATCCCAGAGAAAGCCCTGGTTTGGGGCATCCTCCTTTATCTTCCTCACTTAATCTTCAAATCTCGTACATTGATTAAATATCTCTGTAGATCTGCCTCAGTCGGTGGCGGCAGTTGGTTGTGTCCAGCCGTCATGCTGGGCTCAAACGGGCTGACCAAACACCCGGTCCGGTCGTTTGCGGAGCGCTGTCAGCATTTGGTCATGCTCGGGGTGTGGCTGACCAGAAGTTAAGTATGTGCTCCCTTTCAAAGACCAATATATCTCAAATCTCATTCCGAAAATGATTTTTACCACGAGCCACCCTTCAGTTTTTCATCATTTGAATTATTGAATCTCTCGCGCAATAGTTGTCTAGACACAAAGTGCTTCGGTCTCGACGACCATCATGCCCGTCTCGTGGGAAATAAATGAAGCAATCTCACGCCGCAAAGCGCTCTACGGCCGCTACATCGATTCAAAACAGTGGGACAAGCTGAGCTCGATCGCCCTTCCTGACGCGGAGCTGCGTTTTTTCGACCCCGACGGCTCCCTCAGTCACGTCGGCAGGACACCCCTAGCCTTCACGTCGTCGGAAGAATGCGCGTCGTTTTTCCACAAGCTCTTGGGCAACGCCCAGACTCTCCACATGTTTGGAAGAGGGGAGCTGGAGCAGATTCAGGAGGACGAAGTCAGAGCCATCTGGCCGATGGAGGATCATATCGTCTTACGCCAGGGCTTGTTGCCCGTCGAGGTGCGCGGTGGAGGCTACTACTATGAGACATGGAGGAAGAAAGATGACGGCTGGTTTCTTGCGTCGTTGGTTCTGCGGAGGACATACACGAAGCCGAGTCTGTTGGCCTGGCTCGGTGGGCTACTGTCTTGGTACATGAGGCCGAGGCATGGTATCGTATTCGAGACCAAAGCCTGACTGCGGCAGCACGGTTGATCGAGGCGAGCAAGCCGCATTCACCCCAACCCATTGTGATAGTGTTGATGTGATTCAAGTGGTCCGGCTCGCATGCATGTATGATAGGAGACTCGCTCGGATCACGATCGGCCACTCACACTTCGCGCACAGAAATTGTCGGCAATTGGATCTCATACTGTAGATGGGTAAGCTAGATTGTGCAGCTAAATTTTACAAGACAGATTATCGTTCTTTTGAAGCTCGAAACAGGAGCTTCAATATCAAGGGGCTGTTATTGCATCAAGCAAGTCCATCTGGGAAAAGGCTTTCGCACGCCTACGCACAACTTTAGCCAACTGAGGACTCGCGCCCGCGGTCTCCTGAATAACATTCTTGGCCAAACCCGGCACAACTATCAGCGCGATGTCATCATCATCGCGCAAGTCACGGCCGTCATTCGGACGATCCGAATAGCTTTGCATTGTTGGCGAAGGGACCCCGCTGATACGGACCACGTCGCCCTCCTTGCCAAGAATCAATTCATACGCATGGCTGGCGCTCCTCAATTTATGGTCGAGTTCTTGAGCCTTTACAATCAAGAACTTGGTGTCTCTGATGAGCACCTCGATGTTTTCAGGGTGGTCGACAGGCTGGTACTCGTCTGGGAAGTATGGATAGAAGGCGACAAGCATCTCTTCGACGAGCCATCCTGTTGTTTTGATCTTCCGGTTCTCGGTGACCGCACTTTCCTCCCGCACCCGTCTCATCGTGGCCGCTCTTGTCCTTATGCGTCTTCGATAGTCTTCATGACTTACTGTCTGTTGTCCTTCTTTGATGAATCCTGCAGTAAATGAGGATTAGCTCGTTTAATGATATGTGTTATGAGCTGGGCGCCCAGGTGGCGTGCATCCGCTTACCGAACTGCTCGTTGGTCGTCCTTCCGACGCCGCCGAGTCCCCCCGAGGTGATAGGAGCGTCAAAGCCCGCCCACGCAAGCGAGTCGACGTGGAAGATCTCTTGATAGAGAAGCCGCCAGACCCATGATTCGTACACATACTTGGCCCATGAACGGTTTTGGAGTACAGTGTCCCCAAGCGATATTGGCCTGGTCCAGCCACAGAGCTCCCAGTATCTTTCAGGTTTCTCTGTTTGAAACTCGGGAGGGAACACATCTGGCAAACATTCCTCAACCCAGAGGGTAACCATGTTCTGAAGGTTGTCAAACAGGTGCAGAATCTCATTCTCGGTTGGGAATCTTTGCACCGTGCCCGCCGTCGTGGTCACTGTGGGGCCACCCGGAACGGTAGCAGCGCCGGTGTCACCGCCCTGCTTTGTATTAGATGGGTTGGATTGCGGCGGAGTGGGCAGTTGTTCCGTTCCTTGCCCGGGTGGGTTTGGTGTCGATGTATTACCAACCTGTGGTAGTGGCCTCGGAGGATCGGGCGGCCCCTGAACCACAGCCTTGTTCGTGTCGGCGGGTGGCACGGGTATGGATGTATTTTGCTGGACCGACTCGTCGCGCCAGGTTTCTGGATAGCCATCATCGTCTTCAATGATATATGTTGAGCTTCTCAAGCTCGGTGAGACGGACGCGCCTCCAGCAGTGTTCACCGTATTATCTTGCGAGCCGGAATCGGTAGCCCGGTTTGGGGGCGGTCCGAGTGGCGGCGGTCTTGGACGAGACGACCCTCCGCGGATTTGTGGGATTTGCTCCCATTCAGTTGCTTCTTCGAGAAGACTTTCTATTCGCTTCCGCCTCTTCGCCAACAGTCCTGCGCATTCGCCATTGCTGCGCTTGGCGCAAGATCGGTCGACCAGGAACCATGGGTCCGTCATGACGGGCTGTTCGGTCCCCTCGCTGGGCAAACTTGGAGGGTGAGTCTGAGAAGAACTGGTCAGGGTCCGATTTAAGCCTTCGAAAAGAGTATCACAATTCCTTTCCTTACGTGAACTCACTTACTGCGGAGCAATCCGTCTTTATGCGAATGTTCGACCTCGCCGTTCAAAGAAATCCCCCAAATCCGTCCGCATCCGGCCTGCTCTCCAGATTAGGCCAGAAAAATAAAGAAAGAAGGTAAAACCAATTGATGATTCCAAATCCAATTTTGATCTTGACTTCAATGGGACATTGAGCAGTATATTCTTGAGCTTTGTTTCTAAAAGACTCCTCGTGGTGATCCAAGATGCTAAAGTTACATTTTATGAAGCCTTACTGGGCTTCCAGCAGTCCGTAATGAGTGCCCTTGGGCACACGAGAGATGAGCGTGCCTAGAAATTGAGGACCTGAACTCGGGGCCACAAACTCGAAATTGTTGCATGTGGTTTATGCGGGCGAAGCGTGCCCAGACATGGGCGGCCACACGTCTACGCGTACGAGGGTCAGCACGGCGTTACAAAACAATGCTTTCTACACAGTCTTCTTTTAACCAAATTACAAATAACATAATCAAATCCAAATGCCTGGATGCTGGAGAGCCCCATGTCAGTGCCTGAAAGGATGATGCGCGGTGGTTCCAATCTCGGTAGCGGCCACTGTCGTCGGCGAGCGCCAGCTGACCAAAGGTACCTCGGAATTCTGTGAAACTGAAGTCATCACGCGCAAGGCAGGCTTCAATCATGAGCAAGGCCTCATCATAGTCCACAAGATTCGGGAACCCGGTACAACCGTCACAAGTGGTTGACAGAGCGGCAAAGACGACGGGGAGCCATCTCGACTACCGCCTTTGGCCCGACGTCCTTCACACGCCTCAGTCCCGAGGCGATTTCAAGCCTGATTGTTTCGATTTCGTATGCTAATACCTAGGTACCCTGCCGATACTCTGACCTCTCCCCTTAGCTTCAAGCCGTTCGTGCTAAAAACAAGTTGTCATGTTGAACGTGCAGCAGGGTTTCAAAGTCCATAAGACAAGATCACGCAGAAAGTCGACCCTCCAAAGTTTAGAATAGCTTCTTCGCTACTCTTATCTTTCTCGCCAGTCATTACGGTGAAGATACAGTGGTGAAACAGCAATAGATCCCATGCACATAGAATGACTCGTAGAAGTGCAACGCTTAACTGAGGAAGGCATGGCGGTACTACTGAACGCCACGGAGAAGCACTGGGTGATGAATGAGGTGCATCAGAGACGTGACATGGAGTTGTAGATGCCACATGCGTAGACTTGCCATAACCACCCAGATGGCCACCCACGACGCTGGCACCGACAGTTGACCACAAGGAATCCTCCCTTCCCCTCGCAACCTTCCAAACCCGCAGGCTTCTAATATTGCAGGCTTCCCTGCTACCTTCAAGCTGATGCACGTCTGCTGGTCAAGCAACGTGTTGCTGTCCGCTCCTATCTCAAACCCATCCACATTTGCCAAGTCTCCTCCTCGCCTGTGCGACCTGCTTCACGCCGCTCTTCGTTCTCCACATTGACCACTTCCTAGAAGGCTTACACTTTTCTTTAAGGCCCGGGGGCGGCTGATCATTTTGCTTGCGAACACCTTCGCCGTCGTCCGACTTTCATCCTTTCTCTTCCAATTGGAAAGATCAGTCCTTCGGCTGTGGATCCCCTCTTTTCTACCTCCCTGTCGGTCAGCTCCAAGAAACAGCTCGACCACGCTACTCATCACCTCAGCAGAGTTGACTTGAACTTCGTCAATTTTGACTTGTTCTCACAGGTTCGCTTTCTTTCCAACACATAAACACACGCTTTTTCCATCCTTGCACCTCTTGATCATAGACTGATTTTGAGAAGGCATCACCAGAATGACGCGCGTGAAGACGCCGTCACCGCCACCTCCAGGTGGAGGAGGCGACGAAGAGTTTGAGCGTGACGACCTTTACACTCCAGATACCATCAGAACGGTCGGGTCAAACGGAACACCCAAGAGGGGCCGCAAGCGATCAGGCACTGCCTACAGCGCAAGCCCTTCCGCCAAACGAGCCAGCACTGCGGCCTCTGCATCCGCCAGGGCCTCTGCTACCTCCAGGGCCGCCACCGCCTCCAAGAAAAAGAAGGCAGCCCCAGTGAACCCTCAGTCAAAGCCTAAAGTCAAAGGAAAATTCATTTTTGGCATCGACCTCGGAACCACGTAAGTCGACTCAAGCTACAGGCCTCATGACCCATGCTCACGGTCAACAGCTTCACCGGGGTGAGTTACGCCTACTCGGGAGATGCAAACAAGATTGAAGTCCTTATGAGCTGGGACGACTCGAACGACGATTATGTGAAGATCCCCACAGTCATAAAGTTTGGTGATCCAGAGGACATCTGGGGCGTCGAAGCCAAGGATCTCCCGGACGCCTTGAGATGGTTCAAGCTGCTGCTCGCCAATCCGTCAGACCTCAACGTCGGAGTTCGCAACTCCATCCAGATTCAGAATGCACGACGCGCACTATCAGCCCTGGATATGACCCCCGAACAGGCCATCGGTGCTTACTTGAAGCATGTGTGGGACCGCTGCAACGAGAAGCTCAAAGAGGCAGAGGGAGAGGAGACCGTGGACACCTCACGTTTCTATGTTTACATCACAGTTCCAGCCATCTGGTCACACTTTGCTCGCAACCGTATGGAACAAGCCGTCAAGCTAGCAGGCATTCTCAAGAAGCGCCCAGCTGGTCAAACCAACTTTGAACTCGTCTCTGAGCCCGAGGCTGCTGCTCTTGCAACACTGTCAGGCATTCAAGGGCGACACAACATCAAGGTCAGTAGGTTTGCTTGGATATTGAAATATTTCACTAACATAATTACAGGAGGGCGACATCTTCGTTGTTGTTGACTGTGGAGGTGGAACGGTTGATATCATAACTTACAGGATCAAGAGCATGGACCCTATGATTCTCGAAGAGGTTGTCAAAGGTAAAGGTCAGTGATATACAGTGGATGTTTCATCCCTGCGCGACATACTTTACCTTCCTGGTCATTTGCAAAAAGTTCTGACCCATTATTAGGTTGGCTTTGTGGCGCCATCTTCGTGGACGAGCGCTTCAAGGAGCTTCTGATCAAAAAGCTAGAAGCTATACGTGAAGATGCCATGGACGTGGTCTCTGAGGCGGAAATCCAGGAGATCATGACACGCAATTGGGAGAGTGAAATTCGCAGCCAATTCAACGGCCAAGCCAAAACTTGGACCATCCGTCAGCCGTTCAGCCTCATTGACAGGGATCAACTGGACCGAAACAGTGGCTATCCTCGGTTTACAATCACGTCGGCCGAGGTCGAGGAGGTCTTTAAATCCAGCGTGGAGAGAATCCACTCTCTAGTGGACCGCCAGATCGAAGCTGCAATCAACAAGCACCCAAACACTCCCCCCAAGGTAAGCGCGACTTTTCGAACAACCTCATGCATTTTTGAAATGTTATACTGACTCTATCCTCCAGTACGTGATACTTGTGGGAGGCTTTGGAAGCTGCAAGTATCTTCGTGAGTACCTCAACGGTCGCTGTCAGGGAGTAGAGATTTTGCAAGGAAGAGGCTCCGCGCCGTAAGTATTCACTTTCCTTGAAATGGACTCGTGCTAACACAGTCAAGCTGGTCGGCCATTTCGCGCGGCGCAGTGATCCATGGTCTAACGAAGCTGAAGATCGATACTCCTTTCAATGTCAGTGTCGGATCAAGAATCGCAAGGGCCAGCTACGGAGTGAAATGTGAGGAGCGGTATGATGAGAAAGTCCACAGTCCAGAGGACAAGCGGTTCGACCCTGTTTTGCGCGAGGATGTGGTTCCCGGGGTGATGAAGTGGCATGTCGTGAAGGTAAGATACAAAAGCATTTCTAAAGGGCTGTTCATTTTCTCACATTATATCTACCGGAATACAGGGCCAGGACATCTACGCGGATCGTCATCCTTCGTTCCCCTTCACGAAGCTCCTGTCTGAGCGGCCAGAGAAGATTGAGACCAGCATATTCAGGTCTCTGGCTGCAGAGCCTCCTGTGCGCAAGGACAACTCCGTTGATGAGGTTTTCAAGCTCACCTGGGACATTCAGCTTGATTGGGGTTCCCTCGACCGTCTCGAACAGAACAAGGACTACAGGAAGCTTGAGTACACGGTCGAGATGAAGTGCAGCGCCGGAGCTACCACTTTCTCCATCTACCATGATGGGTACAAACAGGCTGTCAAGAACGTCTCTCTTGAGGTTTTGGAGACTGTGGATATCTGATTTGGACAATGGGTCTTCATCTTTGGAGACTTTTCCGATTTGGCAGATAGTTTTCTCCGTTGTTGCAGACGCCTTTTTAGTTGCACATAGTCATGCATGGCAAGACGGTCAAGCTTTGGGGATGTGTCCTTGTCCATGCTCGAAATGGTCCCGTATCAACAAGACCAAGTCATGCATAATACCTAAGTATTGGTTTGCCATCTCCTTGGATTTTATGACCGGGCTCTTTCGTAGATTGCCAACAGTGTCCCAGTAGCTACTTCTAGTCTGGTTTCTTGTACTGCTTTGCTGTGGCCAAAGCTTCTCACTCAAGGAATTTCGGTAAAGCTCTCCTGCTGAGGTATCGCGCGTGAGAACTTGTTGGCAAAATCTTCCTCAACGTGAGTCACAGTCTCGATACCCGCCTCCCAAGGCTGGCTGCAATTCACCCTAGCACAAATTTCATGCTTCCGTGCTAATAAACCGTTTGTGGTCTGCTTTTCCTAGTTGCTGTGCTGTCTACAAAAATTACACCACTCACCCCTAAATGAGCTTGGCCCACGCTTTCCAATGTTATCTTCCATCTCAATTCCATATCTTCGACTTCAGATTCTTGTCCCATCAAAGACGACTATCTCATCTCTCCTACACTCACGTCAAAAGCCCGTCACATTTGAACCTCAGCGGCATCACCCATGATATTGAAGGCAATCACTGTCACCCAAGATGACGACTGACCAACCAGACCAGCAGCGTCATCCTTCCAAGAGACACCGAAGATCAGTTTCGCTCAGTATCATGCCCTCCGAAAAGGTTATCGACCTCACCGGCGACGGCGTGAATGAGACCGGCAGCTCGCGCAAGCACGATCGGAATGATCAAGATACTCATGTCAAACGCCCGAGCAAGCGTCCCAAGGTGGATAGGGGCAGCGAGCCGCCGATGAGTAAGGACAAGAACATGACCCCAAAAGCGAAGCGAAAGAAAATGAGAGAGGAGGTTAACCATCGCAAAGTCCCCCGCACCAGCAATCATCAGAAGCTCAAGGAGGGCGTCCAGACTCTCGAGCGCGAGTTGAAGGACGCCAAGCAGAAGCAACGCGACACCCAGCAAGAGCTCAAAGAGAGAATCAGAATCCTCGAAAGCGACTTAGCCAATTCCAAACAGACAAACAAAGCCACTGAGCAGGAGCTCGAGGACTTGAAGCTGGAATCATGGGAGAACATCGGTGATCTCGAGCACGCATTGAAGACTTCTAGGGAATCACATGACGGCACGAAGAAAGATCTTGAGTCTGCGAAGGAACAGCTCAAACTCAAGGATGGACGCCTTCAATCAACAGCTTCCGAGCTCGTGGAAGCCAAGAAATTTGGTGCCCTACAGTCCGAAGAGGTGCGAAAGCAACAGCTCATCGTCGAGGCGGAACGTGAGGAACTCCGGCACTGGAAGGCTCAGGTGAACGACCCTGTCAACGGCCTTCAGGCATTGCATCAGTCATGCCAGAGAAAGAATGACGAGCTGAAGGCCAAAGACGATCGCATTTCCGATTTAGAGAAGCGGCTTGATGACAAGACAACCCAATCTGCAGGCCTCGAGGAGGCTATCGGCGAGACAAAAGCTGCGCTTAAGACTGCGATGTCGAGGCAAGTGGCTTATCGCGATGAGCTTATGAAGACATCGGAGAAATTGACATCAGCGGAGCGGGATCGCGACGAGGCCAACACAGCCCGTGAACAGGCTGAGAAGGAAGCGGAAGCATTACATTGTGTCAATGAGGCAAATGGTCACCGGGCCCATGGTGCTCGAACAAGAGAACAGAAGGCCAAAGATACGCTTAAATCAGTGCGGTCAGAGAAGGCTGCACTAGAGGAGCGTTGCAAAGAGCTGCAGACGAACCTGAAAGACCAGGAGAGCGAGCTGAACCAGACCGTCGCAAACCTCCAGCAAAAGCTAATGGCATCTCGCAATCAGAGCCAGCGATACAACTACAAAGAGCCAGACGAGAAAATCAAAAAGGATTTTGCCTCTCTGGAAGCTAGGATTCGTCAGTTCGTCGACGGCTGCGCGAGGCCGGTCCTCACTGCTACGGATCAGGACCTGAAGACTCTTTGGCCCAACTGGTCGCCCGCACTACGAGACTACTTGGCATCCCCATTCCTCTGCAATCTCGTCTTCGAAGCATACGTTTGGGACTACCTGGTCTCGAGGATCTTTTCTCCGGGATCAAAAATCTGGACTGGCGAGCTGGGTCAGTCTCTGGATAAAACCCTTCGCTTAGCGGGTAGTAAGTTCTCTGCAGTGCATCGTTCTCGTGCCATTTAGCTAAATTACTGGAAACAGACGAAATTCAAGGAGTAGGTTACAAACACGACCTGTACATTGACTACCAATACTTGCGATCAAGTTCGAGCAGCCTCATCCACCGCCTAAACGGCGACCACTTTCTACCCAAGTACTTTGACTCAGACGTCGAAACTATGGCCTCGACTCTTGCAAAGCTCTGCGGTTGCGAAATCACTGGCACCATGAAGGCCGATGCGATGGAAGTCTTCAAGGAGGCTCAAGAATTTGAGATCCAGCTCCGGGTTCTGAAGGCTGTCTACGGCTTGCTCACATGCAAGGCTGTTTTAGCCAGTGGGAAACTAGAGAAACTCAAGCACGGATTCGAATTTTCCGATGAGACCATGGTCGATCGTTCCCCAAAGCGCAGTGACAAGAGTCCTGGCCATACTCTGTCCGTGGATTTCATCATGTGCCCTGGGTTGTACAAGCGAGGCAACAACAGCGGCGCGAACTATGACACGAAGACATGGTTGATCAAGATGGGCGTCGTGTGCAACGCAGAAGAACTTCTCCTGAAACCAGGTCTCTCAACTCCGTCACGACTGGGCTCCACGAAGACACGAGAGGCTACTTACTCAAATGAAGCCAAGACAAGGGGTGAAAGAAACGTCTCAGCCTCAACAGCCAGAAAATCGAAGAAGGCACAATCCACAGCAAACTCTGCCAAATACGAAGAGGAAGCGGATGAGCTGCATCACGATGCTACAACTTCCGCTCCAGGTCCCCGCCGCAGCTCTTTAGTGGTGAAATCATACCATGCAGCCCAGGTGCAACCAAGCATGGCATCGAACACGATCACTCGTAGCCGTGGACTGCCAAAGAATAACAGCACTGCTGCTGGCGGCAAGTCCAGCACACCATCAACTCCAAATACCCGCGGTTCCGCGAGAGGATGCAAGGGCCAAGCGGGCGGGAATACTGGGAAGAGAACGAAAGGCGGCAGAGACGATGACTCGGATGGGGATTTCGACCCTGCACGCGCTTAGAATCGTGAGCTAATGTCGCTACAACTCGTTGTACGCGTAGCTCATGGAAGCAGGGCCGTCAGTCCACAGCAGGTGGCCCAACGGGGATACATCGTATGGGCATTCATATACCCTAGATGATGCCATATGGATATGGCCTTGAGGAAGGTCTTGTGTGAGATAAGAGTGTACAGCTATGAACCCGGGAAACCCACCACGACTGAGGAGACGACAGCAGGCTTGCCAGAGCTGTTTCTGACTTTGGCACATTCACGCACACAGTTGCTCAATCAAAAGTTTGGGGGATGTGGACATCATGGCATTCAGAAAAGGTCTGGGGCGTTCTAACTGAATGAACGCACATGAAGGCTATTGGATGCTCTTCAAGAATATGGAAAGGAAAGGAATGGGATGGAGGCTCATGGATGGCAACTTGCCAGTTTTGAGGAGCCTGGCTGATGCACACAAATGGCGAGCTTCGCGATGGCTGCAGCTCTCTTTCATGGCAGCAAGAAAGCCAGGCAAATCTGCGGTGCGAAGCTCACCTGAGGCTGCTCTAATTTGGGTCGCAAGTGCGACACGCCCAAGGCATTAATGAATATCACGACAGGAGAAGACAGGCAGACTAGATTGAAATCGATGAATTGAATTTTGGCCCATTATCATCTCTCCCACCAGTTGTCCGCAGCATCAGCACGTTCTGTATAACTAGGGGGTGGTCCATCAGGGGGCGGCACTGGCGGAGGGGATGGTGATGAAGACGCCACCCTGCCACTGACCCTTTGAAACACATTCTCTCGTGCCTTTTGTAACCGCACCCTCGCCTGCCTAACCACCTCGTTCTTCTGATCGGCCTCGCGCAGTGTTTCCATGTGTCGTTGTGTAGCCGACATCAGGTCGATGTTGAGGGACTGCGCACAGTTGCGAACCTCCAGGTTTGACTGCTGAATTTTTTCGTGGAACGCCATGTCCGAGAAGATGTTGTCGAAGAAGACGTCGCCGAGCAAGTTCCCCTGTGCGATCCTGACCGGTGGCAGGGGGCGGACCATGGGCGAGGCGCGCTGGGCCTGCGTCACCAATGCAGCCGCCTGCCTGACGAGGGTCTCGGCCTGGTTGAGTGCATTCCGCTCCATCATGTCAGAGAACGTGCCGCCGCCGTACATGTCCCGCCTGGACGCGTGTAGGGCGTCCTCCATCGACATCAAAGCGCCGTTTAGCCGGTTCTGCGCCTGTGTGAGGATGTTGACCACCTGGCCCTCTGCCTCAGCCCGTGACCGCGCCTCCTTATAGGTCCGCAGCGCGTTGCTCGTCTCCCGCTCCCGCTGGTCTTCCTCGGGGAAGCCAGGCGACGGCCCCGTGAAGATGGACTCGTACAGGCTGTCCAGCTCCTTCTGCGCCTCCACGTGCGTGGCCGCCCTGATCTCCAGCTCGTCGCGCACCGTCTTGGCGTCGGCGAGCATCTCGTCCAGGCTCTTCTTCATGACGTCGGCCTGGTGCTCCTCCTGCAGGACGTCAAAGTACTCGCGCTCCTCCTTGGCGGCCCTTGCCTCGAACTTGTCGGCCTTGCCGGACATCTTGAAGGCGAAGCGCCGCAGGACGCTGTCGCGGTAGTGCTCATGTTCTCTCAGCTCCTGTTTGCGCCGGTAGCCGATCTGCTTCAGCCTCTCGGCCTGCTGGGCAACCTGCTTCTCGAGATCTGCGACCTGATGCTTCTGTGCCTCGAGATCCGGTATGGCGCTGTCTGTTTGGTGGAGAATGTTCAGGAGCTCCGAATTCCGATCCGAAGTTTCTCTGATCTTGGCTTCAATGGGTTCGAAGGACATTGTAAGTGGGTGGGTCTCAGCGAGTGGACCCTATGAGATCGTGGGAGTCTGTGTGTGTGTGTGTGTGTGTGTGTGTGTGACGACCCTGGCGGGCTCAGAGAAACCGGGTGATGCGTTGGTTGCCAAAAAGAGCCTTTACTGATATATGCGTTCGCACTGATTTTCAATCAAGTAATTATGCTGGTCCGTCGAAGACCAAATGCCTCGGAAATGTATTTGGGCTGTGATAGTTGTGCCGCCGTTCTAAAGCTAGAATAAAAGATGGGTCACGGAACTAAATGCAAGACGGGTGGCGCAATGTGGCATTCCGCACTCTTAAATGAGGGCTCCGACAGGCGCCTGTTTTGGGGTGCTCGCTGAGGAACATGTCTGTCGGATGCTCATATTTGATTCAGCCTTTTGGCAATGCCTGACCCGCTGCACTCCGCCCCATCCATCGATTCCCCAGGCAGCGGGTGGTTAACTGATGACCCAAGCTGCGCCACAGACATCGCGGCCATGTTGCTTGGCAGCCCATTAGGCACCCCTATTCTTGATTGCGCGCCCCCTGTACTCCCTGAACCGCGGGAAGGAGGTGGGGGGAGGAAGCTCCCTACCCGGCCGCTCGGGTTAGGTGGGGCCTGTCTTGCGCAGCACATGCGGTGGGACCCGTCGTGATCACCTCAGTCTGCACTCATGCAAATTGTTCGCATCAACGAACGGGTGTGATTGAAAATTTATTCGCAAAAGTCTACTGCCTTTTCGACCATGCATCCCAGTCTAAAAACCAACGAGCCGTTTTCCCGCCCATTGTGTCCCAAAATCTCCAGCTGACGGATCTGTGAACAGCAAAGATCAACCCACAAGTCCAGTGCAGTAAGCAGCCTGCACCAGGATCCTGGTCTGGGTCTGCGCCGTCCACGCTCGTTCAGAGACCGTGCTCCAGCAGGTAAGTGTTGGAGATCACCTTGAATCGTCGCCCGTCGTTGACGCACTTAAACACCAGCCCCTCGCCCTTGCTCTGCGCTGCTCGCTTCTGTAGGTCCTGGTGGCTCCTCGCGATTTCAGTGAGCTTGACGTAGCCCAGCACGGGCACATGCTTGAGTCCCAAATTCTTCGTCATGACCTCCACCTTTCTGGGATCGATAAACTCCTGCCTGTCGATGTCAAACATCGCGTAGACAAAAAACTCCTGCTCCCCGTCCGGGATGCCCTCGCGATTGCCCTGGATCGGGCCGCCGCAGAGCTCCCCCTGGATTGCGATGTTGCGGCCAAGCTTCGACAGCTTGGCCGGCAGGTCATGCCGGAGGGCAGTCTGCCAGTACCTGAAAGCATTGGGACATTCCCCTTCCAGCTCGTTCTTGTCGATCTTGCTGCTACAGACGCCGAACCGGGCACCCTGGGCACCCTCAAGCACGGTGTTGGGGCCGACCTTCTCAGGCAACGGGTTGAGAGAGTTGAAGTGCTTGCATGACGGCTTGACGAAGTAGACAACCATTGCGCACCCATCCATCTTGACGCTCTCCTGGTAGACCAGCTTGTTGTACTTGTGTTTCTTGAAAAGGTTTGGGCAGTCTTGCACTCGCATCACGTCGGTCCTCCTGAATACTTCTCCGGGGTAGTTGCCGAGGCGATCATGTTCAGGCTTCTCGTGCTGGGCTGCCTGGTCCTTCCACTTCTTGACCCCCAACACCTCCGCCCAGTTCCTGTCGCCGTACATGATCACCAGAGTCGCGTTGATCAACCTAGCGTCCTTCTCCATCGGGCCTTTCGAGATGAACTGCCTCACCACCTCGAGCGTCTTCCAGATCTCCGGGAATGTCTGCACCGGCATGATCATGCCCTGCGACAAGATCTTGTCCTCGCCGTTTCCAAATCTCTCCGTCTTGAGCCTCTGCCCGAGCTTCCCGTCCAGCATCTGGAGTTTCCTGACTCTGCCAAAGTTCTTGCCGAAGCGGTCATCGGCGCCCGGCAGGAAAGAGTCGATCTGGAAATAGAGGATGAGCTGGCCCTCGACGTAATTTCGGGGTGGTATCTTGCAGGTCCAGCCGTCGATCTGGGCGAAGGTGTATGCCTTGTCATTCAACTCTGCGTTGAAGATCTTCTCGATCACTCGCAGACTGACAAGTCGCTGTGTGCCACTGTTATCCGTAGCGGCCTTGTCCACCGCGACATTGCTCTTTGTCGATTGGGTAGTTTCTACAGGATCAGTAGAAACAGCCGCCTCATGGCCTTTCATGCTGATCCGATCCCCATGGATGGGTTTACCAATCCCCAGATTCTCCAGATTGGCTTTTTCGACCACCTTCACATCGACAGATGGGGTTGGAGGCGGTGTGGAGGCTTTCGCCTTGCTGTTGTATGCTGTTGGATCAAACGGCCGCAAGCTGCCAGGGACAGGAGCCTCTAGTGGAGCCATTTCCTCAGTGTCTGGCTGATTCGTCTTGTAGGACTATTCGTCCGTTAGTGTTTTCAGCTCTCCGAGGACGAAGAAGGAGAAACGTTGTGGGTGGTGAGGAACGCAGCGGAGAAAACGGACTGGCAGAGGAATCGGAAACTTAAGATGAACGGTCACCCCAGAGAAAGGGACCAATGCTTAGGACCAAGGAGAAGAGATGCGGCGTATGCGCTGAGGTAGAGTTGCTGAGCGACTGGTAGGAATAACAGGCAGCCGTCGAACCAAGGAGACGACCTTCGTAGATTCTGCCTATCGTACGGAGCCTCTACCTCGGGCTTGGACAACTTGAAAATAAGGGAAGGGAGTGAAAGCACCTTTGCATGAAGTTCCACGAATTTCGAAATGATCGGCAGCTGTGGGATGAAGCACTGCTGAGTTGGGTGTATCAAAAAAGATGTGGCCCTGACTTGAAAAGCGACTTAGACAAATAAACATACCTCACTGGATGTGTGACGCGGCCTCTGGCAACTTTCAAGCGTGGATTCTGTTTAGCTATGAGGTCGAAACCCGCAGTTTCGCTGGTCCGATGTGCTTGGGTAGGTGCTGGGTCGGGGTCTGGCTTTTGAGAACGGAGATGTTTATCGGCGCTTGTTCAGGGGTAGACTATTTTGTGAAGAAGTTGGTGGATTCCCCAGAACCAGGACCGTTGAGACTTGAGCAGACTGGTTCGGAGTGTCGGTCTGGGTGGACCTTTGTGATGGCAGATTTGAGGAATGTGACCTGTTGCAAAATTGTACCCGGGAAAGAGCAATGTGGTCTGGAATATAGGGTCTTTGGACGCTCCTCAAATCAAACGACTTACATGCAGCTTGATGATGAGCAGTCCGAAAACAAAACGACGATGGCTCCGGAAGTCTGTTGGTTGGTCATTTGTATCAAAGCAAGCGAACAGACAGTGTGAGAACCGGATCTGTGAGTGGGTAAGTCGATCGATGGTTGCCGGGTGAACTTGCTCAGGTTCGGAGCAGGAAGGCAAGTACAGCCAGAATGCCCAATGTGCAGGCTCGATAATTGCCGAGGACTGGTGAGAGCTAAATCAGGGATGACATTGGGGTATGGAGCAGACTGTTGATCAGATCCCGGTCTCAGGGGAGAACAATGGTGGTACTTGGCTTCGAACCATGTGCTTGGGAAGCGTGTCGGGCGAGGAAACCGAGCAAATTTCAGATGCCTGAGAGACCTGATGGAACAGGAAACGACTCCAAAAATTAGAACGGGGTGGCCTCTAAGTGAATGCACAGAGTCTATGCCCGGGTGCGTGCCTTCGGTAGATGAAGCTGCAATTAAATGGGTCCAAAAGCGTTGGCTGGCACAGCAATGATCTGAGGCAATGTGTTCATGCTGGGTTTTCACGCCAAAGCCTCATGTGTCAGCTACCCATGCTTGATTATGTTGTCAATAGGGAAGACAGTTTGCCATATTGCTGAATGGTCTCCAAGTTCTGCCAGGGTAGGCGCAGGGGTTGTCACCCATAACAAGTGACCTGATCAGACGCCAAATATGAGACCCCTGAGTTTTAAAGCCATACTGCGGCTATTTTTGACACTTTCCAGAGGATTTCTTCATGAGCCCCCCCCCTTTATCCCTCATCATCATTGTGTTACTGTGCTAGATCTCTTCTAACAATTTAAAGAACCAGTGCTCTTCCGGTTTAGTTACCCGGAGATCGATGGTCCGGGATCCATCCCATCTACACACATGCAATGAGCCAACGTGCGGGCGAGCGGCTTGACAAGATGGGGGTGGGTTAGACTATTTACGGCTCTGGGTTCCGTTTGTTCTTCCGAGACAGATCCTTGACAACTGGCGCCGCGGACAATGTTCTCTTGTATTTGAGTAGAATTGAGGTCTGGGCGGCCGAGATTGCGTTTGGTGGATCGGCTTCTTTGATTCCCATTTTCGGAGTCAATGACCTATGTATGCCCTCGGTCTTGCTCTAACGGAGGCTCCTGTTTTTGTTGAATCAACCAAGACCTTTGCATTGAGGTAAACATTCAACCCAAGTAGGGAACTCCGACAAACTACATCATGAAACTGTTAGTTCCGATGAGGGAATTTGAGAATAACACCAATAAGGTAGCGGAAGACGGTGGATTTGAGCCCAGCGACTTGAACTCGCACGAAAAACATATGGGAGGGTGCGAAGTAGCCAGGCAAGAACCAGTGGCCAAGTATAACGTTTCTTGAGGTGGTAAGGCCAAACTGATGTTATTGGACCTGGGTCTTATTCTCTTAGGAATACATATTTTAATCGTAGCCCTCTTCATTCATTGGGTCATGGAGCAGAAGCAATAATCTCCTACTCCCCGAACCCTAACTTACTATGATAGACATTATTGCAAACTAAGCGTACACAGCCTGTCAGTATCTTTTCAACCTCACATGGTATAATGCCAGCTTATAATTCGGGTGATGTTGTGAAATTAGATGTAATTCCTGCTATAGTGTTGAGCAGTAGGCACTCGATACGGTTAGTACAAGGATGACTAAGTCCATGTGTATATATTTACGTACTAGAGAAGTCTAGTATATAGCTATACCTTTAATCTTCTTAATTTAATTAACGGAGTTATATCTTTTAAAGTGAGATCCAACAGGTTATGAGCCTAGGTTTACCCGCAGTCCTCTAACTAACTAACACCTCCACTAAAGAGGCCTTCCCCTACAATTCATAAAGTTAATTAAATAAACTTGTGTTATATAGGTACTACTTTACTAAATAAAATCACAGATAATATAAAGAATAAAGCTATCACTAAATAATCTAATAACTAATTAAATGACTAACTTACTACACCCTAAGCGGAATGGCTACTTACTAAGTAACCAGCTAATAAAATAAAACTAATACTTAACTAAGCCTAATAGAATATAAAGACTAAATAAATACTCACTAATAATACCCAAACTAGTAACTCCACTACTATAAAACTAAGGAGTAATTATATAAACACCTATAAAGACTAAACTTAAGATAAACTTCTAACTACTAGAATAAAAAATATAAATACTAAATCTATAAAACTAGAATAAATTATTAATCTTCTAATTAATCTTATCTAAAAACTCCTTATCCTTTATTTCTATTCCTATAAAGCTCAGGTAACTAAGAGTTGAGAACTAAATTCATATAGAGAGTAAATACTAAACACCTATTATAAATTTAGCATTACACTACACTAACAATCTCCAATATATATTACTTAACTAACCTCAGGCTACCACACAAACTTACTACTACATCACTACTACCCAACTCTCATTATAAATCCCTATCACTTCAGCAAACTAATCGGCTAACTAGTTAGTTCTAGAGGGAAGAAGGCTACACCTATTCCACCTCCTAAAATCTTAAAACTAGCTAAAAAGTAACCAGAAATTCTAGATACCCCAACCAAATCATCCACCAGCTCCTCTTCATCCTCCAGCTCTAACTCCTCCATAATAGAGCTCAAATCAGAACCTAAGATTACAAAAAGAGCAACCAAAACATCCATCAAAAAGCCAGATCCACTACCCAAGACGAAGCCAGCAAAGCCAAACACTCCAAAATCCAACACACCAAAACAATCCACCTCAAAGCCACCAAAGACTACACCTAACAGCACCAAAAGCTAGGAGTCCAATACTCCCTCACCAGAATCTATCACAGGCTTTAACAACTAGCTCCAAAACCAACCAACCCTCCAAAACCCTAAAGAAGTAAAAAGCAAAGGATCACCAAACTTCATTACTAACAATACACTAATAATAACTATATATAAAGTATAAGTACTATAAAAAAGTCTTATAGAACTACTAACTAGGTCCTACAGAACCCAACAACCACACCTATAACACTCTCCTACACAAATATCCTCTAAACCATCTCTCTCCCATACAATATTATACCAAACCAATAAGTATAGGTTATAACCCAACAACCTTAAAGTCTAACTAATAGTAGTAAAAACCTATAACAACAACTTATTATATATAAAGGTACCCATCCTTATTAGGGTAGATAACTAAAGGTTATTCTCCTCCAAGCTTATAATAGCCGCCCAATATAAACACACCTCTAAACTCCTTAAAGATATTAACCTAATAACTAAACCTACTTAATTTACTAAAGATTACTTAATACCTAAATAAAATTACTAAGTTAAGAACTATATATATTTTAATTAACTCAATAATAACCTCCTTAGTAGTATATAATAAAGCTATAATATCTACTATAAAAGTAAGGTTTAAGATATTAAACTTATAAGAAATACTTATAACCTTCTATAAGAAGAGTGCTGGTAATAAGGGGCTAGTAGCCTAAGGGAGATTGTCTCAATCTTAATTATAAATAACCTCTCTTAGTATAACTTAGTTAAGAACTATTTAGAGGCCTTTCTTACTAAGGCTGAGTTGCTATATTAGATAGATTTACTCTAAGAGATATTAGACTAACTCCTCTAATTGTGGTTCCTAATAAATTTGGGTAAAAGCTTTAGAACCTTTTGATCCTCTGTCTTCCTCTACTATAAGGTGGTAGGAGTAGGGGATAGCCCTAAAGTTAAGTTGTGGGAGCTTATAATTAAGGCCTAAGATAAATAGTTGAGAATGTAGTTAGAATAATAAATATTTTCTAATTAATTATCTACTTATTATATAATTAATAATAGGTTACTATATTAATAGGGAACTAAGTAACTAGTTGGTAGATTCTTTGAATAGTAATTATAGAAGAAGTGCTCTAACTTTTAAAAGTCTAAGTCTAGAGATTATATTAAACTATTCTAGAAGATTTATGACTATTATAGTTAAATTAATAAGCTAATAAACTATAGTATAAATAGATATATTATTCTAGCTAAACGTTATAATAAATATATTCTAATAGTATACTTTACTTTAATTAAAAATATTAACTCTAGTAGTAGCTAACCCTTTAAAGAACTAAAGAAAACTAAAAATAGTAGAAACTACTTCACTAAGGTTTTAAACTAGTTAGTTAACCTAAGGAATAGTTTCTAACTAATGAGCTACTATATTACTAGACTTAAAAATATCTATATTATACTATTATAATAAGGATATTAGATTAGCTTGGTCTAGCTCTTAGATTCTAGAGCTATTAAATATATCTACTATTAATAGTAGATATTTACTTATTATATATAATTTCCTAAACTAAAATAATGTTTTAGATTTAGATATTCTTATGCCTTTAGTATTAGAATAGTCCTACTAGTTATATAACTTCTAATAAGTATTAAATTAATTTATCTGTAAAATGTGTTTTATATTCCTTTAATGCTACTAAACTTTATTTGTGTTAATATATTTACTAAGCTAGATAGTATTAATTATTACTAAGATAAGTACTTAGCTACTATTATATATTCTTAGAATAATACTATTATAATTATCCTCTAAGAAATATTATTTGGAACTTATTATAAGCTGGAGTACTTACTGGCTAAGATAATATCCTATTAGAATGTATTTGAAGATAAGCTTAGTCTCTTTAATAATACTTATATCTTTCTCTCTACTACCTCTAAGACTCCTATTCTACTACTGTTCTTTTATAAGTAAATGGGTTATGTTAACTAAATAATATATTATAAATTAGTAAAGTTGCTAGGGATCCCTATTTAAGACTTAGGTGATGATATTGTGTGCTTAGTGTGTATAGCTGGAAAGGGAGTAGTATAATATAAAATATCCTAAACTAAGTAGTCTACCTGATAGGGTAAGTAATAATATGCTGATTTTGGAGGACTAATTACTCTACTAATGCCTATAGGAGAATACTATTATCTTCTGGTAGTTAATAATATAATATACCTATCCTATCTATATTTACTATGTTTTAAGGTTGAAGTAAAATTCTACCTCTAATAAGACTTAATTTAGGTGAAAAACTAAATTGGAATGTTAATTATCTTCTTTAGAACTAATAATGGTACTAAGTTTAAGAATAATAAGCTTTTTGTCTACTTTACTAGAAAAGGGATATAACTGGAGTTTACTGTATTATATTAATTAGACTAGAATGGTATAGTTGAGTACTTATACTAAATAATCTAAGGGCTTTGTTGGGTAACTATATATAACTACTAACTCCCTAAAAAACTCTAAGGTGAAATACTAAAGGCTATTATCTTTATCTGGAACTATTCTTTGAATTTAGCCCTAGCTAATAATATAACTCCCTATAAAGTCTGGATTAGGTAACTATTAAATCTAGATTTCCTTTATTAACTTAGCTACTAAGCCTATAAGCTAGTACCTAAGGTATTCTTTCTTAAGAAGTTAGATGATTGAGCTAAGCCCTATATCTTAGTGGGCTATGAAGTAGAGAATCTCTATTACCTCTAGAACCCTTAAATTAGAGTAATTGAATATACTAAGGAAGTTATCTTTAATGAGAATGTTTATTTTTAGAAGGCTAATAGCTATAAGCCACTAATTATTAGTGTAATGGTAGTAGTACCTCCTACTTTTGAAATAGTGCTGCTATAATATTAACTTAACTACTTTACTTAAAGGTCTTCCTTAGAATCCTTAGTTATAGAATAATAGGTAGCTTATATTAAGGTGGGGAATTAGTAAGACTAATATAAGCTCCTTATATATAGTACTAAAAATAATAACTTTAGTACCTTTATTATTTATAATCTCCTTGAGGAACTCCTAGATGGGCTAGAGGACTATAAACTAGAGTTTTTATTTTAACTATAGACTTTCCTTAATGATATTTAGTAATAAATTAAGTAACTTAAGCTAAATCTACCTGATGGCCTACTATTATTTAAGAAGGGATAGCTTATAGATTTATTATATCTTAATTTAGATGTTTACTACCTTATACTAAAAATTTATAATACTTTTGAGCTGAAGACCTATTGATAGGTAATTGACTGTTTAGCTGCTACTAACTGGAGATAAGTAATGGAGGATGAGATGAGCTCCCTATTAAATAATAAGATTTGGGAGCTTGTGGATTATTCTGCCTCTATGAATGTACTTATTGGAAAGTGGGTGTTTAAGGTTAAGAGAAGCTTTAATGGCTCTATTATTAGATATAAGGCATGTTATGTTGTGAGAGGGTTTGAATAAGAGTATGGTGTTGATTATATTGAGATGTTTGTATTAGTAGTTTGATAAAAGATTTACTGAATATTTTTTGTGCTTGTAGTAATTAATGACTGGGAAATTGAATAGATGGATATTAAGACCGCCTTTTTATATGGGCTAGTGGAAGAGATAGTCTTTATTGAATTTTTAGAAGGTTATAGAATACCTTCTAGGAAAGTCTGTTAATTGTGGAAGGTACTATATGGCCTAAAGTAAGCCCTATGCATCTAGTTTCTTATATTCTCTAAGGTACTTAATGATCTCAGTTTCTAATATTTTTGTTATGATGAAGTAGTCTTCTATAAGGATAATCTTATTATGGTTGTTTATGTAGATGATATCCTTATCTTTGGACCTGATATATATAAGATCTTAGTAGTTAAGGAATAGCTCTTATAGTGGTTTGAGATGACTGACTTTGGGCTATGTGAGTTCTTCTTTAAAATTTAAATTATTTGAGATAGGCTATGAAAGAAGTTGTAGCTCTCCTAAAGTACCTATCTTTAGTAGGTTATGGAGCGCCTAGACCTTTAAGATCTTAAGGAATAGGATATATTATTAGATTTTGGTGAGAAGCTTATTCCTATACTTAGGGATTAACTTTATAGTATTAACACTAAATGATAGTACTAATTAGTATTTGAATTTCTAATATTTATTATAGTTAGTATTAGACCTAATGTTGCTTATATTGTATTTAAGCTTAGTTGGTTTATAGTAAACTCTGGATAATAATATATTAATATAATTAAGTAAGTCTTCTAATATATTAAGGTAATAATTAGTTTTAGCCTAGAGTTTGATAGCTATAATAATATTTTGGAGGCCTGGATTGATACTGAGTATATCTGTGATATTTATGATAGCTAGTCTATTAAATATTACTTATTTAGACTTATAAGCGGGGTGATTAGCTGGAAGAGCTGAAAGTAATTACTTATAGCTATATTAAGCTGTGAAGTAGAATATATGGCCCTATTCTTAGGTAGTTTAGAAGTTGTATATCTGAAGGGACTATTAGATGAAATGGGATTTAGGCCCTTAATTACTATTTTAGTAGATAATAAGAGTGTTATAGATCTTATTACTAATCTAGCCTATTATGAGTATTTAAAATACTTTTATATTTATTTCTATAAAATTTGGGAGCTTTAGGAGGAAGGAATTATTAAGGTAAGGTGGATATAGAGGGAGAATAATTCTACTGATATAGGGATAAAAGCCCTACTATAACTAGATTTTATGAAGTAGTAAACTGAACTGGGTGTGGTGGATATCTTAAGATATGTATTTTGACGGCTTATATAGCTTTTTCCCTATAAAGGCGTTTATAAAGGATATTGGGGTTTTTTTAGTGAAGTACCTGTAATTTCCTTTATTGGGTGTACTGACTGTATCGACTAAGGCGGGGTGTTGAGTAGTGGGTACTTGATACGGTTAGTATGAGGATGACTAAGTCTATGTGTGTATATTTATATACTGGAGAAGTCTAGTATGTAGCTATACCTTTAATCTTCTTAATTTAATTAACGGAGTTACATCCTTCAAAGCGAGATCCAACATGTAGCTACCGTAGGCTCGGTGTTGTATTAGCAAGCTCTTCGTGTTTACTTCGTGGCGCTGAATGAGTTTTAAGCCCTAGTGCAAGACTCTTCATCTCGACGGTAGGTGGACTTCAGATTCCGCATCGAAAGCCAAATAGAATTTCCAAGGGTTGCTTTGATTCATACTACTTTTACTTTCAAATCCATTTTCGTAATTTTCGAGAGATTAGCACCCGGGCAGCATTCCAAGGTTGTTATTACGTCGTGATGCAGGGGTACAAATTCATATGCGAGCTCGGTAGCATTGACACCTATTATGCTTACAATTAAGCACGGGATCGTTGCACTTGGTGTATCTCGGTAGTTAGGCACACCAATACCAGTCTCGCTATAATCTTGTCAAGCCGAGTTAGCGGTTGCGTTTCCAATCCCCCATACATATAAAATGTATGTGGTGCCTTCATACAGTGGTGAGCGCTCAAGACCCAGCGCTCAGAGAAAAAACAATGCCAATTACAATAAAAGGACAATACAATACGCCTGTCTACGGGCACGTGGCCTCAGCCTTGTGCCGCACAGACGAGGCTAAGAAGCATCGCTCCTGACGGCGCCGTTGACTAGAATCGTCGACACCAGTAGCCCAGGGGCTCAAGCCGACTTAATCCGGCGAGAATCACGGCCTGGGCAAGCGAGCTCACATGCGGTTTTGCATGCCCTGTGAGCACCATGGCAACTACCCGCCATGACCAGCTGGAGGGGGGATTCCGATCATTGCAACTTCCAAGTAGAGAATCAAAGTTTTGATAGGTACCGTTCATGTATCAGCTCCCAATTGGGTAGGTGTGTTGTGCGTTCAAATGGGTAACGTGACTGTGATATCAGATTCCTGGCACACAGCTTTCTGGATCTATTACGCAGGTATCAGAAAATATCATACACCTTGAGGTTCTTGGCTCCATCGAGCACAATTTTGGTGGAATGATTGAGTTACACTGTTAGTAGCTGTCCAGAACAAATCATCAGCTGAGACCACTCGCACGAGCCTGGAGAACAGGCTCGTGGCCTCACTAGTAAAAAAGGGCAAGTCGATCTCCCGACCACAAAGTACAAATATCCATTGTTATGTGCATTTGAGGGGTTTGAAGTCCTCATTTCTACAAGTATGTCATGAAAAGAATACAGTCAAACGGCAGGACTTCAGGCCTTCCGGTAATGTACAAGAAATCGTGAATGAACCCCCCCCCCCCTTCCACCAACAGATCTCACTCCCGTCTTACTCGTTGATCCTGTGCTGCCACACCATCTGCTCTTCCCTATATGTGCCCAAGGTCAGCATCAAAAACATGCTATGTTTGAGAGAGTTCATCACCCAGAACAAAAGAAGGGCTTACCTGGCACTGTACGTGCTTGCTGCCAGAATCTTCTGCATTTGGTCGTCTTGTGGTGATGTTAGTCCTGCTACGGGTCCTAAAGTGTTGCATTCTAGAACATTCCAAACCATGAAAGACGGGGATCCGTAAGAGAAAAGTGATACATACTGCTTGTGAACATGACTTGGCGCGCCACAAACCATCGAACTGTAATTTTCGAGTCAGTTATTTGGGTGGAACAATTTGAAAAATTCCATCGTGATGAGAGATTCGCGCGAAGGCTTTCCTGGTGAGAGGGGTGTGACTTACTCCCTTCGTGGCAAGGGGGGCTCGTGAGGCTGCCCTCGTATGACCAGAACTCGTTGAATCTGGCCACGCTCGCCAGAGCCTCTGGCAGAGACAGCGTCATGTCCATTTCCTGGGTGTCATTGAACCTAACGAGAGGCGACGGGAATTGGTCCACGAAAGCGTCATTGGTGTTCCCTGGATCAAGCATAATGGCAAATACTGCCTTCTCGTGGCCCTCGGCGTCGACGTGCACGAGATGCAGCTCAGCACGGGTGCGGTAATTGTTTATTGAGTGGTCAGCCGGGGTATGAATGTGCCAGCCGGTAAGATACACAGTCTCGTTGTCGTAGGTCACTGATGGGTTTTCGGTGTAGACTCCCTCCGCGTGCTCGAGAGTAAAAGCAGGGCCGTAGCCCCAGTTCCAAAATTTGCCTGATGTCTCGTTGGGATAGTTGAAGGTAGGGATGTGGTTCAGCGAGAGCCCGTTGTTGAGGCTGAGCGCGATTGGAGACTGCTGGGTCCCAGCTTGGCAAAGTTCGTACTCTAGTGAAAACCAATTAGATGAAGTGTACGCTTTTGGGTACTAGTTGCCAATGCGAGACAAGCTTCAGGCTTGGTGCACGCCGGGACTAACGGCGAGCTTAGTACGCCTCAACGCCAGGAGAAGCCTAGCTGTGCACTTTGTCGAACTCGGTCTGCACCCACGAATACGGCTGTTTCGATGCGCTGCAAGTCAATTGGGAGTTCTCACCTGCACTGACTCTTCCCCAGTCGAACGACGCATCATAGCTCCAATCACTGGCCTCCGGACCAGTTGATGAGTTGCCTCCGTTGGCTCCGTCTTGTCGCTTTGCCAGCTGTGCGTGGTAATTGTGTGTCGCACAGCCGAGAGTGGCTGTGGCCAGTGACAAGGCGACTACCAAGCTGTGTCTAAGCATTTTGACTTGCAGGCTGTTGTGAGGTCTGTTGTTGTGTGAAAAGACCCGGTAGGCGGAACAGTCAGCGAAGGTTCATAGGCAAAAGCTTCGGAACGTATATGGAAGTCAATCCTCAGCCTCAAGCAGGATGCTGAGGGGATTTATATAATTTCATCATCGCTTCTGGCGGCAGGATTGAGTTTCTCGGCCTTTGCTCCCCTGACTATGACAACCCCATTTCGTTTCCCCGGGCTAGAGATATCAGTGGGCCTCGCCCTGGCCACCTCGCAGTCAGAGTAGCAGTACCGACAAATCGTGATGTAGCCGACGTTGGGTGAGGACCAGCAGGCTGGGTTGCCAAGGAGCTACCATGCTATGCATATCGTGTGCGCCCTAGCTTGGCAAACCTATACCTGGCTAGGCCAAGGTACGCGTTTGTTTTCACCTGGTGAAACAAAGGCAAAGATAGAGTTTACTAAAGCTGATGGCATGACTATGACGATTATCGGAAATGAAACCTCAGCCTAGAAGAAATTGTAAAATGCGGACTCGTCGGTGAGGAGGTGTGCGTCTTCGGCGCTGGCCTTGGCGCCTGCCCTTTCCTAAGCTTGGAAAAGTCTTGTTACTATCTTGGCCTGATAGTCTGCACACTTGCTTGGGTGGACGGCCGCCGGGCGACTCCATTATCGAGGCGCGTGTCATGCTTACGGCAGCACCGGACTCGGTCTAGATGCTCGTGTAAAAGTCTGCCCGAGAGGGGAGTGTAGGTCGGCACAGGAGAGCCAGCCCTCAGCGGGACCACTCCTCATTCGCGATCATCACATCAGGCCTAGTGCAATGGAACACCATATCTCCTTGCACAGCCACTTATCTTCACTCTTCACTGGACGAGGCTCGCCTCTAATTGTGCTGACCCGTGACTCGATGTGCATCTGGAATGCAGAGAAGGGCACATCGCTCGGATGTCCGGTCAATCCAAGAGTGCCGCCACCGTGAGAACCATGTGCCCAACTGAGTGTAAACCGCGTGATTCGTAGCTCACGCAGGTCTTCCAAGACTCCGAAGTAGCTTTGACGCCAACTATATTAGCCACCATCCTGGTTCGAGTAGTAACACTTATTCGGTAGGAGATACTGAGCCTCAAGAAACGGCCATGTGTTGATTTTAGGTATTAGGAAACATGGAATATTTCATGAAAGACCAAGTTGTACCGGCAATGAGCCATGTCAGTGGGCAGCAATTTCCTGGCATCTAGTTTAAGTAGCTTCACACTTGCAATTTCATCCCAATCAATTGGCAACGTCTTTTTTAACTAACCCAAGCAAAAAATAGGTCTGAAATCGCAGGCGTAGTGTGGACCACCACATGGGCGGCGCACAGTCTTAGCGTCTTCTCTCCCCTGCAAGTGCTCTCTGCTGGTTGATTTATGATTGCTGGGGCATTTTTAAGCTTTACTCGGTCTGGGCTTGCAATAGGGGTCCCGTATGCGCGTGTCTATTTTTGAAAGTTTTTGAAAGCTATTCGATCAGTTCCGTCAATTGGCAACCAAAGGGTTTTAACAGGTTGATGGGATTTTCGGATAAACACTCACCTTGTTCAAACTATGCGTGAGGGCACGTCCTCTGTCAAGACCATGTCAGTCAAGGAGACTTTCGGGAGAGTGCTCCCTCACTTTGTGCGCTCTGAAATTAACATCGAGCCTAGATCCTGGGCTCGGAGCATGTTGTTCGTCTTTTGGCCCCGCACACGATCAGAGAGACTCTTGGCGCCGACTCTTGTCCTTGAGAGGGGTCCACATCTGCCTCCAACATCCCTCGGGTGAGGTGGGATTGCAGCACGCACATGACTTTGCCCAGTCTGCTGGTAATTCGTATTTGGCAATTCCTTGGCGATCTTATCGTGGTACATAATATTACAACGGCAGATTCAACCCTGCCTTCTTCTTCAATGCTGAAGTGAAGCCATTTATAACGAGGAGCGTCAGCGGAAGTAACTTGTCAAATCACTTTTTGCCCCCGGGCGGCCTCTGCTACTGATGAGAACGAACCGAACACTGGAGAGTCATGAAGTCGGCTCTTCGCATCTAAGAGCTGCCATGCGCAAGGCATCACAGATCCATCCGACCATGCCGGACAACAGAACAAGATTTTCGAAACTGATTTCAGGTACGATTCTGCCGTGTGCATTTAGGCATTGGCATTCGCGGCCTGCTCCTTGGCATCGTGGCAATATACTTGAGACTGTCTTCCACCAGGCCATGTAGTCTTGCACAACCTCGAGAGGGGGTTTTTAGGTTGCGCAGCATCCGGATTTCAGGAGCTGTCTACCTAGGTAGCCTCCACCTAGCCTTAGTTGTTGGTTCAGTAGCGGCAGACGGTTGGTTGGAAAGCGGATATTCTTCAGCCGCTTATCAAGGTACGCGCGACGAAGACATCATCCACAGAATGCGTCCAAACATGGCCCTCAGCTCGGTTGCTTAAGGCAAAGAAATATCCCAGATTGGCGTTTCTCCAGCGTCAGAAAGAAAGATAATCCGGGCTAGCCGCGACCCAGGCATGTGTGGCTCCCTGAAGATGGTCGCTGTCAGCGTCCAGGCTGTTTTTCGATGAAGCGGAAGGTCTGGAATTTCCTGGGCATTCGGTCCTCATATATCGATGTCGTTCTGGTTTTCGAGGGCAGGGATTCGACCTAATGCCACTTAGGGATAGACACTCCGAAGGGCGTGGTAACGCCGTACTTGGCGTTGACAAGTATCAACGGCCCGACTATCAGGACCGACTCGGAGTTCTACCGTTGGCTTTCGCGCAAGACGCTATGCAGCCTGCGCGTCTGGGCAAGAGCTCTTCGGCCCCAATGACCGCTGTGCTCGGCTTGCACCGCGCGAAGCTCCTTCCGAAGCTCTTCAATATACTACGGTATTGATGACGCCAATGCGGTCTAAAAGGATGCGAGTAGCAGCAAAATTGGGCCTGGTGGCACATGTAGCATTAACCAGCAGGAGAATCGCGGCAAGAGTCTTGCAGCCCACATGCGAGAATCCGCATTTACTTCGCCTGCTCTCGACCACTTTAGGAAGTCACTATTCGGTTGCGCCCGTCTACTCTGAGGATTTCCTTCACAATCTTCGCTTTTCTTCGGGCGTCACTCGATCTCCGACCTGTTTGACCGAGCCAAGATTATATGTCTTCGCTTAGGGCCAGTAATTTGTCCACGAAGAGTCACAGCGAACAACAGTAGCAACATCAGAATCTGGACAGAAACAGGATTTGTCCCAATACAAAGAGAGCCAAGGAAGGCTCGGCTCGTCACCTATCCTATTACCATCCGAGTCTCGTAAGCACAGTACCTAGGTACTCCCAGAGCTCGGATATGTTCGTTTCTCGTGCGCCAACAGGAGAAACCTAGATCTGATTCAGAAGCGCTGAACCTGGTCTCTGACTCAGCGCTTAAGCTATGCCATATTCATCCTGACAGCGTGGTTCTGTCTGTACATGCACGCTAGGTACGGTCTCCGACCTAGCAACTCTCATGGATCAGCCCTTTTGAGTTTACTTGTGCATGGATTATTGCTGACGTGAATCAAATACATTCATTCACACTGCACTAAGATTTAGGAAAATGTGCTTTCATTCTTAACCCACATAGATCCGAGGGCGCAGTTCATCATTTTGACTAGGCCAAAATCATCAAAAAGTATTCCAATCCTCTTAATTTAATTGGAGGTCGTAAAATGTACCTACCTAGGTAGGTATGTATATATCACTGACGGATTCGCCGCCTGCTGATACCTCGGGCTGTTCGCCCTTTTGCTTGAATTACAGTGATGCTCTAGACCGTCTCATTGAGGCATACCAAATCATCTGGGGAGAGCTGCCTCTTCTTGGCTCTTTTCAGGACCTGACCTTCGGTCGACCCTATAGCAAGACAATTCTGGGCTGGATTTATCATGATGTTCTTGACTTTCACAGGGAAGCTATGAAGTATTTTCGGGGCAGAGGTGAGATGCCAACATATCCACCAACATACAGTCATGAGGACTTTATGCCATACTCAACTTATAACAGTCTGGCAATAAGTGTTTCACGCGGCATGGAGAGGCTTTATTTCGAAGATTGACTTGGTCAAGACCAAGATGCAACGGAACTATAATTTGCTCCAGTCTGAGGCAACTTTAGCTCAACTAGAGGAACTCAGACGAATTCACCGCATCTCCGTTGACGAGTTCGATAACCAAAAGGCAGGCCGAGCTCGATAGACGCCAGAACTATGTGACGCAGTGGCTCTGTGCCCCAAATACGCAAGGATTCCAGGAAGAAACTTCAGAAGCCAGACTATGCCCTGACGCGGGTTCATGGCTAGTAAAAGATCACAAATTCAAAAATTGGGCAGACCCTCCTTTCTGTACCAACCCACTGTTATGGGTTACGGGTAAACCTGGTGCAGGTATTTACAGATCCATTTGAGGTCACTGAGCAGATAAGAAGATTACTTTGATTCTAAAGCGCCTTAGGAAAATCAGTCCTTGTGTCTCGTATCGTAGACGAGGTTCGATCGATGCACATACCCAAGGCTGCCTCAACACGAGACACGTCCGTCGCCTTCTTCTACTGCAAACACGAAGATGTCGGTCGAAACAGTTTCCTTGCTGTAGCCAAAGGACTCCTTGTCTAACTACTTGACCAAAATAAACAGCTCATTCAGTACTTTTACGAAAGGTCCTCGAATTGTGGCGAAACCTCGTTGCATACCAAAGCCCTAGCTGGAGAGATGTTGCGCGTTGCCCTCAGCTGTTCTAGAAGAACATATATTATCCTTGATGGCCTTGACGAGTGCGATTCAAAAGAGCGCAGACATATTGGTGAATTCTTCAGGAAGACTGTCGAAGCATTACCTATCGCCGATTTGGACTCAATTCGTTGCCTCTTTGTCAGCCAAGACGATCGAGAAGCCAGAAAGGACCTATCAAACATTCCATCAATAAAAATTTGTTCTTCAGATACCAAGCATGACATCCGATCTTTCGTCTCGGTTTGGGAGGACAGGATCAAGCAAAAGTTCGGAGACCTGCATGGAATGAGAAGCGACGTTGCGAAGATTATAACCGCCAAGTCCCAAGGTAATGGGAGCGGATTTCAAGCTGTCACATCGATATTTTGTCGCTGATATCTTACCAGGCATGTTCTTATTCGCGAAACTTGTTATGGAGAATCTCTATGAACAAACCTCAGTGGCCAACGTCATCTCAGAACTTGAAAACTTCCCCACCGGACTTGATCAAGCGTACGTATGAATCAAGTGTTCTTACTCTCCTAACCAGTATTGTAATCCTGATATGGCTGAATATTTGGCATAGATACGCCCACATTATAGAACGGATTCTTGATCAAAAAACGTCGACAAGGAGGAGCGATGTTCGACGCCTCCTTCAATGGTTGGTGTGCACGAAGAGACCCTTGAAGTGGTACGAATTCCAGGCGGCTGCCTGTATCAATTTGGAAGAAGGAGACTACGATCCCAAAACTTTTTCCCGAAGAACTCTGTGGCTCCTTGATTGAGCATCACAAAGACGAGACGATAGATTTTGTCCACCCGGCCGCCAGGGAGTAAGATTTCAAGCGATGAAAGCCGGCCGAAACATAGCTAACGACCGGCGAATATACCTCATCAAACGAAAGAAGTGATACTCGGCGAATCTCACTCACAAATTATTTGCCTTACACTAGGATATCTAAACCTGCCTCCTGCCGACCCCACCGCCAACTCCGAAATGACGCATCAGGCACTGATGATTGGCTTCTTTGCCTATCTAGAATATGCGGTGGCGTGCTGGTCACTCTACCTGCAGGATTGCTTGTCATCTCAGCCAAAGGGTAGAGTTTTGGAAGAAGTCGGTGAGGCGCTAGAGGTCTTTCTTGGAATACATTACCAACAACAGGAGCCAGATTGGGTCGTGCTTCATTCCATCGATGAAAATCTCTCCGTCTTCAGCCAATGTGGTTTCCACGGTGAGCTTTGTCAATCTGTCACTTGGTCGCACAAACAGCTGGGGGCCTCAGCCAATCCATCAGAGTCGGAGAACAAAGTTGATCTCCTCACATTGATCCAGCGGGTGAGATATGACCTCGAAAACAGCGCAAAGTCTCAGCTTACCGCGGGGGAAAGGGCTTCTCTTCGCATTCTTTATGGGAGCCATTGGTACAAGTGCTCTCGGATGAACTGTTTGTTCTTCCACCATGGCTTCCAAAATGAGTCTCAAAGGCAACAACATCTCAACCGTCACAAGAGACCTTTTTTTTTGTGATTTTTCCGACTGCGACTTCTCGTCCCTAGGATTTCCCAGCAAAAATGCGAGGAACACCCACATGTTAGAAACCCACGGATGGGATACTGATGACGGAGACCTCGAATTTCCCGAGCCACCACGCACGATGCAAAAGATCAGACCCAATTCCAGCCACCAGTGTGAAGTATGTGTCAAGACCTTCACCCGCAGTCATAATTTAAAAGCACGTATGCGGAGCCATGCCAACGAGAAACCATTCTCGTGCACAGTTTGCGGTAAATCTTTCGGGCGACAGTACGATAAGACAAGGCATGAGACAACGCACGCCGGCGAGAGGAAATTCGTCTGCTTTTGGACCCTTGAAATCAGGCGAGACGTGGGGCTCTGCAAATTGACGTTTGCCCGACAAGATAAACTGGCAGATCATTTCAAGAGTAAGACAGGAATGCAGTGTCTTCGGCCTGTGCTCATGGAAGAGCGACAAGATGCGCAGGAGAGTAGTTCCAAAGCAGGCTCTGCGAGTGCAGCGACAACAGCAGATGGCATAGAGGATGAACTTGTGAAAGAACACGTTCTATTTCTGCAGCATTCCTCTTACATCCACAAACCAAATCTCCCTTCCTTGTGACCGGTACCTACCTATCCAAGTCAATCAACTATCAATATACGAAGAGCCAATGCTTTGGAAGAGTGGATTTACACCCCTTGTGGAATCTTTGCTTGACACTGAACTACGGAGGCAGGTGTCAGGTCTCGAAAGGTACTGGGTAGCCTGCATTGAGATATATTGAGCATATTACACTAGCAGCTTGACTGCACATTAAATTTGGCCATATTCAACTATCTAGGAGGCGGGGGCTATCTAATACCTGACCAACCTCGCTGTCGGTAGATCGAGCTTGAAGTGAACCTGACAAGAATACAGGTTCGAAGGTGAGCTAATTCTCATGAGCGCATGAGTCGCGCGTAATTCCCGCAACTGTTTAGAGGAACCATGGCTTTGTAAGCAAGCAAACAGCAGCCCCCGGTAGTATCTCGGCTTCCAGTTAGCGCAGGGCATCAAAAGTTGCTTTTACCCTCCCACACCACGCGATATAAGCTTTCTACCACGGCGGCCTGATCAACATGGCGCAACAAGTCCAGCCCAGCGGATATGCTCACGATGGCGCATGGGACATCGACTGGCTCCGCGTTGACTCCATCCATGAGTTGTACTATGAACAGTATGGCAAGAAAGACGGCAAGCCAGGTATCTCCGTCGACCCTTACCCATTGTCATTTGGGAGAGAGATGCCGAGACTGATGGCTCTTTGTTCGCGGAATAGCGATATATCTCCACGGAGGACCAGGCGGACACATCTCCAAGAGCAACACAGCTTTCTTCGACCCAGACCAATACCGGGTTGTGTTGCTAGACCAGCGAGGGTGTGGGCAGTCACGGCCCAACGCTGAGACTCGCGAGAACACCACCTGGCACTTGGTTGAAGACATCGAGAAGCTCCGGCGCCATCTCAAAATTGAGAAATGGCACGTGGTATTTGGGGGCTCGTGGGGCTCGACACTTGCCCTTGCCTATGCCCAGACTCATCCTGGTTCGGTTGGCTCACTCATCCTCAGAGGCATCTTCGCTGTCCGCCAGCTCGAGCTCAAGTGGTCTCTTGTAGAAGGCGCCAGCATCATTTGGCCGGATGCATTTGACGATTTCCTCAACTTCCTTCCGGAGGAAGAGAGAAAGAACCACGTCGAGTCCTATTTGAAACGGTTGCTTTCAGACGACCCGAAGATCAGCCTTCCTGCGGCGAGGGCTTGGAACAAATGGGAACTTTCTATCAGTACCCTCTATCCAAGCCCCGATGCACTCAAGCAGCTTGATGATGAGTCTTACTTGCTTGCCCATGCGCGGACAGAGGCACATTATTTCACAAACAGCGCCTTCATGGAAGAGGGTCAACTGCTGAAGAGGGAAAATATTGACAAAATCCGCCATATACCGAGTAGGAAATGCTTTGAACACCTCAATACTTTTGGGACAAGATTCTGATAATTTGATAAAGCCACATTGGTGCAAGGTCGTTACGATGTGGTAAGTTATGGTCCTACCCCAGACCTAACTCCAGAGGGACATCAATTCGACCAAGGCAGTTAGGGGGCCGTATTGAAAATTTTGAATGCTTTTCTACGGCAGAGCATCCTCAGCTTGGCATTTCAGACCATGAAACTTACTCAGGGTGACCAGGTTTGCCCGCCCATCACTGCCTGGGAATTATACAAGGCATTTCCGGAATCCAAGCTCCATTGGATCGATGACGCGGGTCACAGTGCATTGGTAAGTCACATATCTAACTCAAGCCAAGATCTAGCCACTGATCTGAATTAGGAGCCCGGAACGAAGCGCAAATTGATAGAGACGTGCGACGAGTATGCAAAGCTATAGCTGGAAATCGGCTCAGTGGTTAACCTACGGTGCTTCCATGGAGCGTGCTTGACGTTCTTGCGTTTCACATAAATGATTGCTTATGACAACAAATACGAGGGGGTTTCGTACCAGATACGGCGCCAGAGCCATGTGATGCTTCGCGTGATCTTTGGACCGAATGTTGTGACAAGGGACTCTAAGGGGGGTTGCGCTCTTAATCCGTATACATCCCGAAGGCGTACGATCCCTTCACACAGTGGTAAGCGCTCAGAGACCCAGCGTTAAAAAACCACAATGCCAATAACAGTAAGAGCGGAAATTCGTGCACCCAATTTTAGACTTTGCGCACCCTTTAATGACTAAGCATATACCCTATACAAACCAAAGACAACTTCTTTTTAGAAGGGCCGGCAGGGCGAAGGGGGCGAACCCCAGAGCGCAGCGGAGGGCTGTGAGTAGGGCCGGTAGGCACGACGCGAGCCCGAAGGACCAACCCGCCTCTTTTGTGTTCCTCAAAATCGTGAAGAAGATGTATTTGTTGAAGTAGCGAAAACTTTGGAGTTCTGTGCTCTGATTGGCTGAATAGGTGGAAAGGTGCGCAGTATCCAAAAATGGGTGCGCGAATTTCCGCTCTCATAACAGTGTAGACAAGGGACTCTAATGTCCAGGACACCTTGTGGAAGCAAATATTCGCAGACTTTCCGGCATGCCACCCATCTGTTTAGTTAAGGTTAAGGTTCTCATTACTTCGATGCCAAGATATACTCGAAAGAGAGCTTGTCAGTAGAGATGCCTGACATTCAATTTGTCTGAGACTGAGCCAGTGCCGCTGGAGACTGCCTACTATCACGTGGAAATCTCGCTTATGTTATTCGTTTCCTATCAGGTATGATAACTATTCGGAGATATGTACCAAGTCTCTTCTGCCCAAGGAAATAGCGTGAATATCATACAAGATGACGCCCAGACCAACCGGAGCCTTCTTCCGCGCTCGCCAGACGGAATTATTTATTGAGTACCGAATCTGACGAGAAGCTTGACATACACTGCGACAGTAAATACAAGCAACGACTCAGGCCAAACGCACATGTCGCTCTAGGCAGCAGTAGCGAAGCCAATACGAGAGTTGGTAGTGTCGTAAACGGAGTAGTAGTTCTCAAGGAACTTCTGGCCGATGATAGTGTTGACACCTGAGCTACCGCCGTTGTTGATCCAGGCGTAGTACTTGCCGGAGGTGAGGCCGAAGACGCTGTACTGTGCAGTGGGGACGAGATACTGGGCAGGCGTCAGGGTGTAAGTCGTTGAGCCGAACTTGATGCCGAAGTTCGCAGTCGGCTTAGTGGTGAAGACGGCAAGCCCAGACGAGCTATCAGTCTTACCACCGGTGGCGGACAGGAACGCGGAGTAGGCCGAGCTCGGGATGTAGATCAGAGTGGTGCCGGTGTCGACGATGCCGGAAGCGCTCGACGCGAGCGTCGTGGAGCCGTAGGTGAAGCTGGCAATGGAGATGCCCCAGTAGGCGGAAGCAGTGCCGCTCGTAAGCTTGGGGAAGTAGGTGAGCGTGCCAGTGTACTTCGACGAATCAGTGCCGCCGAGGGTCAGCTCGCCGTTGGCATCATCGGTGTCACTGCCGGACTCGGGCTTGAAAGAAACACCAAGAACCTCTGTTGAAATAGAGCCCTGGCTCTTCAGATTGTCAAGGAAAGTTGGAACTGTGTTGACGTTGGACACAGTACCCTGGGTAAGACCGACAGGCCCGAATCCGAAGATGCCGTCCACGCCACTGAACCCTGATGAGGTGGAAGCGGAACCAATCGACTGGGAAGAGACGGTCAGGCCGCCGAAGCTGACCGTGTCCGTGTACTCGGTTCCGGAAAATGAACCGCTGCCGTAGCTGACCGAGACTGTGCCGCCTGTAGACTTGCCAGTCGAGGACTTCTCACATGCGCTCTGAGCACCACACCATGTGTTCGAAGCTATGAAGATTTCGCGTCAGTTGGGAGCATCTAAACAATTGCTCAAGAATAACTTACACCCAGTGTCGACGATCAGATCGTAGGATTTACCACCAATGGTGACCGGGGCAACATAGGAAACGTCCTCATTGGTGACCGTGCCGGAGCTGACGTCCGCGGCGCGGGTGGCAGGAGCGGCCTGCTCTCCGTTGATCGCGCTGATGCGGGCATGGCCTTTCTGGACAATGTTGTTGATCGACGAGACATTGGAGTGTTTCTTCAACGGCAGGGCGATCGCCTCGGCCCGGCTCTCAAGCGGAGCCGCGGACACTGCCACGGCAGCAATGGAAAGGCAGGCGACGAACAACATTGTGATGGATAAGACAAGACCTAGAGGCAAGATGCTTCAAGCAAAGGAGTGGTATCACTTAGGACAAAACATCATTCTTTGAATGACTGACCAGACAGGTATTTATACTAGGCCTGGACCTCGCTGGCCGTACTCAGGCATATACTGGTCACACGCTTGGCTGTGTTATTGGATATTCATGGTCGCCCTATTCGGAAAAGGAAGGTGAATATCAACTACTTCATTCTTTTCTCCATCGTAGTATGGTGTGCTTTGCTTATCTCGGACTGCTCAGGAACACGGGATTTACCAGGGTATAGTTGCAGTGTGGAGCACTAGTGCCCGGCAGTGTCCCTGGGGTCTGACAATACACGCGCCTAAAGCACGTCACCTTCTTCTTCCAGATTTTCTCTCGTAAGAAAGAGACCTCAAATGTGTCAATTAAGTCGCGTCAGAGTAGTCCAGGTCTATCAAGTGAATTCGTGAAAGATATTGGTGCGCCGCGGACAAAGTGAAAACCTCTCGCTCGTCAGAGCAATACAGTACTTGCTGGCTCGGCTACCGGTATATGGTTCTTCCCTGGGGTATTCGGTCCTCACCTCACTTCCCAGGGTTGTTGTAGTCAACGATTCTTAGCGGACGGAAGCACATTCAGCACATAAGAAGACAGTCCATCAACGGACCTCCTCCGCTTAGGTGCACAGCTTCATGCAGTCACGCAGCAAATCAAATCGCTGACTCCTCTCCGTTGCCCGCGGTGTCTGTATATCCTAGAGGTCTTTCAGAGGTGAAACTGGTCAGGAGAGTTCGATTCTTGAGCTACAAAGACGCGTTTGTCAAACTCCCGTAAAACTCTCGCCAAGTTTGACGGCCACGCGTCTCGGAAGGTGGTGTGGGAATCGGGCATGTGACGCAGATTTGGATGTCGTCCCAGTGAGGCTAACTTGAACAATCGAAGACCCCACGTAGAATCAGAACAAGCTTTTGGCACAGTACAAGCTTTGGCTCAAGCTTTCTTGGCCGATGCTTGCATGCAGGAATACCACCTGGTGGTGCTCAAGTGATAGCTACCTGCCCTCTTGGGCTGGTGGTTGATGCTTATCGGCGCAGAGAACAGGGGTCGTCGTCAACAAGCCGCCGCTACTGTGATTCGTGAGACCATTTCGAAGAAGAAAAAGGGGGGAGCAACAAAGAAAGGTGCCCCAACGCTTACCGTAAGCCCTAGTCAGCAGTTAAGTTGGGTGGTATCGGACTGGGTCCCGCGGTAATGAGCCCGCTAGCGGCAGTTCAACGGCCACTGAACTGATCGAGTCCACAGCTGAGCAACAGCCACCCACTGCTGTGGCCCGTACGTTCAATAGATTTGTTCCTAATAGGGAAGGTATTTGATCTCTGCTCCGGGGCGGGATCGGTATCGATGACTCGTACCCGAGAAGCACGCGTGACTGTCGTTCAGATCCGAGGGTATTGCGCCTTGTTCCCCGCCCGTGCAAGGTCGGGGCCGCCATATCCGGGCAGTGCGGCCGGGGATAATGGCCGAGGTTTCCAATCACTCACGAGGACTACAGCTACACCGGAAGGAGATCGAAAGAACGTACAGAGACGGATGTTTCAGCAGCCTCTCAACCACAAAAATCATCCTGAACAGCTGCATGACTAGCTGCTAATCATACAATGCCAGCCCGTTGCAAATTTATGCCCTGAGTCAACCTGGCCCCGAGCGGCATCAACGAGCGAGGTGGGATAGGGCGATAACCGGCTCCACGGGATCATGTTGTATGCTTTTGGGTGTAGTTACCACTATTATACCAAGGCCACAACACAAGAGACCCGCCAAACACCTTTTCCAGCCGCTGCATCAGCTGAAGTCACTGCTCCCAATTCATATCTACGACTGTTACATATTCTAATCATTCTTTCTTGGGATCACATATATGATAGCAATGGACAAGAACAAACTCCTGAGAGGACAGGTAATTGGATAATCTGACGTTTTGTGGCCAACAACATAGTCTACAGCTTTCTCTCGCTCACCGTGACCTTCAGGTCGGCCTGCTTCACGAACCATGCGTTGTATGTTTTCAGCTCTGCGTCTGGATCTGCCAGCTGGAAGTCAAACTTTCGAACCAGCTGAGGAATAAGTTTGCACATCTCCATCATTGAAATGTTCTTTCCCAGACAGGTCCTGGCACCGTGCCCAAACTGGGGAAAATGTCGCGTCAGCATTCATCATCCGCAATCTCATACCGTGGTGCTAATTCAGACGTGGTAAGGGAAAATACGCACCGTCAGAAAGTATCGATCCATCTTGCGATTAGTCTCCTCGTCATCACTTAGCCACCTTTCCGGCCTGAAGTCATCAACGCGACTGCCAAAGACTTCTGGGTTGCGGTGTGCGACCCAAGAGTTGATTCCAACGTATGTCTAAATATTGACGATTCTGATCAGCCAGGACAAAATCGAGATGAACGAGCAAGGGGAGCGATCGTAGGCCCGACCCAGCATGCATGCATGAGAGACTCACCCCCTCTGGAAAGAATTGACCGGCGAGCTGAGCTCCCCCCTTAGGAACTACCCTCTGCATCGGAAGGCCCGCCGCAGGATGGAGCCTCAAGGCCTCCTTGACGACTGCCTGAAGATAAGGCATCTTCTGCGTGTCGCTGAACGTAAGACTTTCGCTGACCTCTCCATTCGATATCATCGTGTCGATTTCGGCTCGTAACTATTCCGCATAAGCTTCGAACTCGGTTGCCCTCAAGCTCCAAATCAAGTTGCAGGGGCGGCAACATTGGAATTTTGTCCATACCTTGGCAAAGGACTCAGGATGCTTCAACAAGTTCCACATCACAGCTGTCAGACTGATACTCGTTGTATCACTTCCAGCGTTGACATTCGCTGCGGCAGTGTTATAGACCTCGACGTCCGTGAAGTAGTCGGGCTTCTCTTTGTGCAGGCGCAACGCACGCGCTAGGAAGAAGTTATCGCCGATCGGTTTGTCCGACTCATATTGCTTCATTTCTTCCCTTACGAATTTGATAATCTTGACCATTGCCTGAGCGCCTGTGGCCCCGTATAGAAACAGAAACTTGTGTAGCTCTGGATAGATACCGACACGGGCTGCGTAGACGAGGAAGAAGTCAAGAGACCGAATGAGATTCATGTCGTCTCGCCCAGCGTCGAGGAATCCGAAACGCTTTGCTACCTATATTCATCATTGAAATTAGTCACATCCGAATGCGAATGCCACAGAGAGTTCATTGGGGATAGAGAATTCTGACTGTTATGTTTCCAATGACATCGAAGGCATAGCATTGCATCCACTGCTGCAAGTCCATGGCCATTCCGCTCCTTTGTCAATGTGTCAAAAACCTGTCCAATTGGTGTTGGGGCTGTTTTTCCTATCGTCACTCACCGAGCAATGTCGCGAAATCTAGTCTCGACTAAGGCAATACATTGGTCAACTTGTGCTTCCATCTTCATCAAAGAGGTCATCGTGCTGTTCGCCGTTTCGTCAGTAAATATTGCATATTGCAACTTTATCAACTTGCTACATGTCATCCCCGGAGTGTATAAAAGTAGAATAGACATACTACAATCCCGCGAGCTTCTTCCGTATTTGGATATGCTTGTCATTCTCGGGCATCTGAAACATGTTCCAGTCCTTCTTGAAAGGGAGACCGCTTGCGGTGTACCATGGTCCCTTGGTGAATGTGGTCCCCAGACCATAGATGGCCTTGACAGCGGCAGGGTCATCGAGTGAGTATTCGTTTGGAGCAATTCGGACTACCGGGCCATATCTGCGGTGCAAATCGACATTGAGCCAAGAGAGTTCTCCAGTCCATACCTTCTGCAGGTACCACAGCCGACTAAAGCGTGCCAAAAAGGGGCCTGGGACGGATTTCAAAGGCGAGACGGCCGCTCGGATCAAGGAGATGATGATCGCGATGGCGGCTAGAGCTGCCCCAACTCGAAGAACGAGCCCCGAGGTGCTGGCTGTTCTCAGGAGCACATCGACGGCGTCCATAGCATAGAAATCCCTTGAGATGTTGGTGACGGTTGGCCCTTAGTTGCGCAAGTACAACAACAGTGATGAAAGATTTGATAACTTGATTATCGATGGTTAGGAGCCCAAATATGATGCTTATTTACCTTCTCTGGTGTGACAAGAGGCCAGTCAAGTAATTTGAGGTGACCTGAGGATATATATGATGAGTGGGAAGAGAGGAGTCGAATGTGCTGCTGATAACTAGACGATGTCACTCTATGCATGCCCAGGTGGTGGCGGTCCTCGGCATTCTTCGCGTCCGATGCGATACGCGCATCCGACTTCCAGATACTTGCTGCTGCATCCGTAAGGCGACGCCCGAATTTCTGTGAGCTGCGCGAGTCCTTGTGTTTCTTTCTTTGGAATTGATTCAGACAGTGACGTAAAGGACCGACTCCTGAACAGTTAGTAGACAGTGTGTATTGTTATCCTGTTTATTTCCCAGCCTAATGCAGTGACTGCGGACTAACATGTACACCCATGCCGCCAAAGTCGGGGATACTGTGCAATTCGGTCGGAGGGCATTATGTTCTGAAGACTTTGGTCAGTCTTACCGGTGGTGACAGCTAGCTCCTTACCCTGCAGGACCCCATGCGCTTTCTCGGGTCGTTCCATTTTCCCGGTCTTGGTACAATTCACTAGCTGTGCAATTTCCAATAAAAAGCAGCTGATGACCAAGCTGTATGTGATTTGCAGATCTCTGCATTTGGGTCTCCACCTATTCCTGTAGTCGGGGGTGGTGAAGGTACAAGCGCAATCCGAGGGTTGTGATGTACGGTGTGCAGTCGGTGCCGAGTGATGCTGGAAGCGCAGCAGGCCTCATCTGTGTTTCGCGATGCGCGACCGCCTGGTGCCAGAGCGGATCTTAGTAATTTGCAGGTCATTGTACTAGACTCTCGCATCTAAGAATGATTCAGTCCGACAGTCTGCGTTGCAACTACGGACTGATTGTGCACCGATCGTTGTGAGTTCACCCGACGGAACTCCGAGCACCGATAACAGGAGCACTCCACATCATATGGGCCCATCCGCCAAGATCGCGATTCCAGGTTGTCGTCACTTGGAGAAAATCACAATCGTTGAATGTCGAGTCTGGACAACCGTAGCTTGGGTATGCGGCTCCTCCCCACGATGTCGTACGCCTGCACAGTGGTGTTGTTCCATAGCATTCAACCTTATCCACCCAAAAGAGCTTAACCTATTCCGATATTTCAATGGAAAGTGTTCACTGTAAGCCATACATACTTCAGTGCGTTTGTGGGCTTTAAATCTTACTTGTGCTTTGAATTTACTGTGTTATTTGTATGAGGAATACCCTTGCATGAATCAGTAAGTGCATGCTGGCTTTACTGTGTTATTTGTATGAGGAATACCCTTGCATGAATCAGTAAGTGCATGCTGGCCATACTCGCTCCTTAAGTTGCACCAGCTTTCGTTGAGTGGCCACAATTTCATTTGCGCACGATTTTATGTAGGTTGTCTCCAGTTTTCGTCCATTGAACTTCGTTCCCGTTGACTCCAGTAGAGATGCTCCGTTCATGGAGTGGATGGCTCACGTCTTTGCTCATCCGTGAGCATATCCTTAGTACAGGTGTTAATTGAGGCTATAAAAATCGAAGAGTAAGCCGGAGAGGACAAAGCGCTCCTTCGTACACATTCGAAACATTGAGATCTGGGCTTCAAAGCATTTTTTCATGAAGAAGCTGTACCATAGAGATGAAAGCTGAGCTATAGCTTTACCTATGATATTGATACAAGACGTTATGTTCGGAGCACATAAACTAGCTACTACATTTCTCATTGCACTTCATACGACATAAGAGATCATTATGAAAGATTATTCTGAAGCTTTGGGAGACAAGACACTCACAAAGTGGAAACATCCAACCATACCGGATTTGTTCTCAGGTAGATCGCTGGCCAATTGCTCTCCAGTCCACTCCCCGGAATGACTGTATTTTAAAAAAAAAAAACACGCTATACCACGACGATATATGATTCTTCGATGCCCACGTCTTGAGCCATATCACCCAAGGTGACATCTCATGGCCAATAGCGTTCACTGTCGGATCAAGGAAGTTCTAGATCCCCAATGGTATGACTGCTGTTTGAGACCATGAGAACCCTCATTCACTAACGACTGAGAATGATGTCATCTTCAAATGGACAACACTGATATAATTGAGGTCGCTATCTTCTGCTCCTCGTGAGTTGGTGAGTTGGGTAGTTGGGTTGTCTGAGAAGCCAGCTGCTGCATTCACTTCAGTGTGGGGCAGCCAGGGTCTAGGGCTGTCAACAGGCTGCTACAGCACCTATCGCCTCCCGAGGCTGCAGGGCTACAAGGCTAGGCCCGCTAACCCGCAGCTGCCAAACCTTAGCCGCGATTCTTGGAACCTGAACCTTCTCAGATCGGCACTGCAAAAAGGCTTCTGGAGTTTGAGCTACGATTTGTGGATCTGGCCCCAGCAAATATCGCAGGCCCTGTGGAAATCTCACCTCACCTTGTTTCACCGATCTCTGCAAAATCCAGGATGCGCACACGCAAAGCCAACAAGTCAAAACGATTCAGCTTCACCGAAACTTATGGCATTGAGTCGGACGACGACTCGGACAGGCGCGCTGAGGTCGAAGACGCTGACGAGGACGATGATGTCGACTTTGACGTGACGCAAGATGGCGAGAACGGGCAAGGTGCCAGCGACGACGATGATGAGGACGACGAGGACGAACAAGGCGCAGAGATTGAGGACGATGAGCCACTGGGAGAGGGAGACGAGCCTGGGGCAGTCGATGGGGATGGTATTGTTCCTGTCGAATCTGAGGACGACGGCGTCGTCGGCACTCCCAGAAAGCGCCACACCAGAGTTCCTAGAGGGAGGGGCAGGTGGCGGAAAAACCTCCCAAAGCGCACAACAGTTCATGCTGTGCCTCCATACCCAACCGACCTGCGGAAAACTCGGGTCTACGACGGACCTTTGAAGCGGTGGACCCGCAGCCACCAGCTCCTCTCCATGCTCTACGGGCCCGACCAGGCACGCCTCGCTGTCGCGAGAGGGATGTTCAAGAAATGGTTCACAAGCCAGGTGCTGCCCAACAAGACCCACTCTGGCAAAGGCGGCATCATGTCAAGTCCTTGGCTGGCCGAGGATTATGAGGTGAAGCAGAGACAGTGGGCCAGGGCATGGCATGAGAGGTGTCGTGCTGCCAAGCAAATCCAGCGCTCACACAAAATCCGGCCCGAGCACATTGAGATGTTCAGGCCGCCCCCAGAAAGCTTGATATGTTTCTTGGGCCCCTTCAACAACCAGACCCAAGCGCGATCAAGTTACGGATTTGGCCAATCTCTGTTGGAGACTGGACAGCCGCAAGCCGCGATCGATCCAGAACTACAACAAGAAGCCACGCCAGCTAGAGGGTGGCTGTTGGACACAGGGGGTTTACCACTGGGCATAGGTTGGGCACCTATCACGGGACGTCAGGAGCAGTATCTAGCAGTCTGCACTATTCCGCCCTCGGACCAGGAGATCAAATTGTCGCGTTCACCTGAAGGAGAGTTTGAAGAGAAGAAGAGGGGGAGTGTCCAAGTATGGTCGATCCCGTGCCACAAAGCTGACGGTAGCCACGCCCGCTTGGTGCATCATTTCTGGTTCGACTGGGGTCGGTCGAAGCGGCTACAATGGTGTCCCATCCCTTCGCCTGACGACTCCAAGGTCGGACTACTCGCCGTCCTGTGTGGTGATGGTCAAGTCAGGGTCCTTGAAATTCCCAAGCCGACTTCCGACCAGACAAACTACGGTGAGTACAAACGCTGCCAGGTTTCTCGTTTTCAAAGAAGGAGGCAGGACAGCAGCCCCGCTCTCTTTTTTCGTTTCGCTGATGACACTTCTCAGAATGGATCGCGAGCCCCGTTGCCACCATTGGCTTCACAGACGAGTACATGGTCCATGCAACGTCCCTCGCCTGGGTCAACACCAATCGCATTTGCCTGGGCCACACTGATGGCTCAATCAGTCTCTGGTCTATCTGTCCCCGTCACATGCTGATGCGGAAATCCGTTCACATCAGCTACATTCTCGACATTGCTAGCGGCTTCCCTTCATACCCTTACCATATCTCGTCCACGCCGGTAGGTGGTTGCCCGACCGTGACGGACCTCAACCTCCCAAGTGCAGAGACAACGTACATCCCCATGGTCGGCGCCGTCAACTTTCAACACAACCTCGTGGACTGGAACGACCACCTACAAGGCTTCTTCGGCATGCACCCAGCACCGATCCCACACAACACCATCATCGGCTGGGGCCACATCCGCTACTATACCCAGAGCCGTACGCTCATGACAACGCCTAATCCGCCCATGTGCCTCGCCTCGGGGAAGACGCACCCCTTCACCCTAGTCGGCTGCGCGGACGGCAGCCTGTGGGCCATCAACCCCCTGCGGATCCTGCTCAAGGACCGTGGGGACCCCATCTACAAAATCAAGATCCTGCAGCACGAGTTCCGGCCCGCTGCCAAGCTCGGCGGCGTCGTGTCACAGCAGGAGCAGCAGCAGTCGGGCGGGGAGGTCGTCCGCGGCGCGGCAAGGATCCTACAGGGCTTTTTGCCCGAGATGAACAGCAACCCTCGTGCCGAGTATGTGAGGGAGCAGAACAAGAAGAGGAACGAGGCGAACCGGAGGAAGTCCAAGGGAAAGGGCAAGAAGAAGGCAGTTGAGGACGACACCGATGATGAGGATGACCTGCTGACGAAGGGGGAGGGCAAGGCTCTGTCGAAGCTGCTGGACGAGACCAGGGCGGTTGTCCACGATGCAAGGACGAGAGTTGTGGTAGCCGCGTGGAACCCCAATGTTGAGTATGGCTGGTGGGCGGCGGCCGCGATGGGATCCGGGCTGGTCAAGATCATGGACCTTGGGATTGGAGAATAATTAATCAGAACTTACTAGGTCGCGCTTGGTACGGGTTTCCGTCACTCAAAGGCAGCAGGCCTTTCGGTAGAAAAGAGATACCCAATACGATGCAAGGGGGCTATGCGTCTATCCTGTCTCTCTCTATCTGGTCAACGAACAATGCTCTAACACCTCGCCCCGAACGGTCCGTGATGGTAATCAAACGCCTTGGTCATCCCGTATAGATGCGCCGCGGCAGCCAAGACGATGAGGACATGGAAGATCTGGTGGGAAGAGCCCCAAATATCAAATGTCTTTGGCCAGCTCCGCTCCGGCCATCGCATGGCGTAAATGAAAGCTCCTGAGATATACAGGAAGCCCTGCAGCAGGACCCACGCAAGCCCCATGCGCTCATTGAGGTCTTTGTAGCCGTATATCGTCAGGCCGTGGATAACGGGAACCACACCGGATGCACCCAAGCCTACGAACATCATGGCGCGGTACGGTCGCCACTCTGGCGTACGGAAGTGCTCGAACCATGAAACCGTAAGACAGCCCAAGCCGAGTGCCCAGATCTGAGATACGTGTCAGCATATACAACGTGCACTCTGATATGGATGGAAAGGTTGAGGCGGTGGCCCATAGAAGCATGGCTAGGACTCACCAGAGCAAGGTAGACCTCCAACAACCTGGGCAAGCAGTAGAAACCGTAGTACATCGCGGGCATGTAGCTCCCCATAATCAGACACACGATGCCCGTGTAGTCGAGCTTGTTGCCCCACTTGGCCACCTCCGGGGAGTGGTTGCAGAGGGCATGGTAGGTCGCGCTCATGCCAAGGCACAGGAACGCACCCGCGAAGAAGCACCCAAAGACCAGCCAGTCCTCCCATTTGGCGGTTGCATAACGCGGTGCGATGACAGCCTCGTAGAAGGAGTAGGCGATGGCGCCCAGGGCCGAGAAGATTATTGCGCCGAGGAGGTGAGTCCACACGTTGACGGTTTCGTCTGCTCGCTTGTTAGTGACCTTTGGACGAATGGCTGTGCTTAAGATAGATCGATCGTAGGTGTCTGGTAAAAGGGACCATGTGGTGATCTGCGTACTGTGGATGGAGAATATGCTGCCAAAGGAGAGACGGTAGCTGTTGCTGGTGGGCCGGTAGCCGGTGTGGATGAAGGCATTGTCTTTGCGCCACTCGGGAAGCTCATCCCAGGCCCAGAGCAGCGTGTCTTCTATCTTGCCCTCCACACTCTTCGCAGCATTCAGGATGCTATTGGAGGTTTGACTGTCGTCGGAGCTCAGAGAATCCCGCCGGCGCCGGCGCACGTTGGCTTTGCCGGTGTTGGCCGTCATCTCGGTGAGTGTGGCCAAGTCTACGTTCCGCACAGATTGTGCGCTCTTTTGAACAGAATCGGAGGTCGAACTTCCCCGTCTTACATATTAAAATTCAAGTCTTGGTGGTGCCATATGGTCTCACTTTTGATGTTTTTTTTTTTTTGTTGTTTGTTGGGATTTGCACATGCCGGGTTCATTGGACTTCGTCAAGCTGCCGAGGTGGATAGCAGACACGCGTGTTGATCGGCACTGTGTAGGCCCTGCCAGGGGCAAACCTCAGGGCCTGTCTAGCGTCCCAGGGCCCCTATGAGTGCCGCTAACTGCTGACATGTCACAGTTAAGGCACTATGTGTTCACGTTGGACCCTGAAGATCGCGCAACAGCGGGTCTCGATACACTTTTTTCGGTGGACCGCTGTGACGCAGCAACAGTCTTCATGTGAGAAGCCGAATGTTCAAATATCATTATGGCGTGTAACGTGCATAGACGTACTATAGAGGAGCTCTGCTCGGGTAATGCTACACGGTATCCCTCGTCAACCTCCTATAGGACCCTCTCCTATAAGCCACCTCATATGAGACACCGTCCCGGGGGATACTCTCCTGTGGGATACCCTCCTACGGAATGACGTTCTATAGCGGAACCTCCTACAGATGATTATATAGTTAGGTAGGGAGTAGTTTAGCCACAGGGACTCTACTATCACATATTGTCATTTTTGAAGGCGCGGTAGTGGCATTAGTTAGTAACAGTATATATGTGGGTTTCTCCCTGTTGGGCCTTCAGAAACCCTGAGGCAGCGGCGAGCGAATAGGCCTAACTTTTATATTCTGAACCTGTTTACTCCGTCGCGCGGGCTGCGAGGGAGACATTCTTTAACCAGAATAATTATTCCTCGGACTAGAAGTCACATGGTGCCAGTTCTGGAGGTGGCGCTCTTGCTGTGGGAAAAGCCCTGTGGTCAATCCCGAAAATAACAAACTGCGGGATTCCTCGCGCAACACCCTCCAGAAGGAGATTCTCGTGTAGAATGGCCCCCGATGGAACATCCTCCTGCAGATCCACCTTTTAAAGACGTTGCCCGCTATGCTTTCCGAATTTCAGCTTTGCTCCTTGTCGTGTGCTCGTAATGAACGTGTCTCTCGTCCCTGGGTCCCGGAGACCATATCAACACGCGGTGGTCGCCTTATTTCTTGCCGCTCTTCTTGATTCCCTGCCCGCCTGTGTTCAGGGGACCCTTTCCGCCCGCCTTTGCAGCCAGTTCCTTTCTCGCCTTCTCCTCTATCGACCACTGCGTCAGCACGAAGGAGAAAGAGTCGGGAGTGCCAGGTGAAACATACCAGCCTTCTTCTTCTCGAGGAAGGCCTTGTCCTCGTCGTCGAGCTCCTTGGTAGCCTTCTTGGCTGCCTTGAGGGGCTTAGCCTTACCGCCTGTTTCCCAGATGTCAGCAAAGCTGCGCAAGAACCTGCGCACGACTGATTCGAGAGTACGAACCTTGTCTGTCGGCACCACCCATCTTGCGTGACTGGCTGCGAAGGTTGTCAAAGGGAATCGAAAGTTTCGGGAGGCGGACGCGCGTGGGCCTTTGGATGTTGGTCAGAATGCTGGCTGGTCGAGGAGTGCTGACAAGGAAAAGAAAAGTGAGCGGCGAGGGGCGTCTTTGAGTTCTAGATTACCCACGCGGGAAGGAGCGGCGGTGCCCAAGTGGGCTTTGGAACCCCGGTCGCACTAATCCACTGCGCATGCTATCGATAAGCCCGACTGTTCTGACTGACTCAGCCAAACGACGTCCTTGCCTGGCTTGGACCCGGTCATAGTCTAGGATGGCCAACCTGAACGGACCATGATGCTGCCGTCTTGCACGAACCTTCGTTTCTGACTCGACTTCACTCATCAGTGACTTCAGTGCCACAGCTACTCTTCCTGCTTCAGCCATCAGCGATTGCTCCGGACCGTGTCCTGAGTCTACGAAGAGTTGACAGGATTGATCCGGTTGGCCTCTATTCCTGCTCGCTGCCACGGGAATACTCAAATTTGACTGACACGTGCGCTTGTCTTGCGACAAAGCTAGAGGATTGTCATCGCTTTATCGGCAACTTGGAGGGTCTGCCGCCCGGCTGGACTACGTACGACAACATGTCTAGCTCCGACGAAGGCGAGATCAGGGAAAACGGAGTTGAGGTTTCCAAGGCAACTTCACTGCCTCAGACTAAGAGAAACGGTGTTGACCGTCAGGACAGAAGCCAAACCAGCAACACCCGCTCTCCCGACCAAGGCGACTATCGTTCTCGACAGCCCCGCTCGCCCCGTGGCTATAAGCGATCCCGCGACGATGACCGTGACACATATCACAGGGGGGCGAGAGGCGGTTCCGATCCGCGACACTTCAGAGTCCATTACGAAGACGGCCCACCACCCCAGAGCCGGCATGCGTACGAGGATCTAGACCGCCCAGCTTCTCGGGGCCGCTATGAGAGCGCAGATCGTCCCTCCGGCCACCGCTCATACGAATCAAGAGATCGTCCTTCTGGCGCTTCTCGATACGACAAACGCGACCGTGATTATGGGCGGGCGGACAAGCGACCCCGTACCCGGAGTCCATCTCCTTACCGGCACAACCGTGGAGATGGGAGGGACAGACACCACAGGGGCAAATGGGATGCTGATGGCCCTGGCCGCAATCGTTCAGGCGAGCAGATTGAAAATACCAGAAACGGTGCACAAACTGCTAAGCAAGTACGGGATGACACCGCATCCAAGCGGTCCCCTGAGGCTGGAGCCAAATTTGTTTCCAAAGAAGTTGCTAAATCTGATCAAGGTGTTACGGATGAGCGCATGGCTGAGGGTACCTCGCATTTGCACATAACGTACTGTCACGCTTCCGCCAAAGCTGCGCCGCACCTGCTAACGTCGAATAGTGACACTCCGGATGCTTCCAAGGAGTCGAAGGCAGAGCCAGACCAAGAATGGGATGCACCAACTCCTCTCGACGAAGAAGCCGAAATCGAGCGGCGAAGACGTCGCCGGGAAGCGCTCCTAAGAAAGTCTCGCGCCTCGACCCCCTTGCTTGTCCAGGCTGTCCAGGCTAACAAACATGACCACACTGTCGAGACTCCGTCAGAGGCGGCAACGCCACAGAAGACGCCTAGGACACCTGCTTCCGGTGAGCCATACCCAAAGAAAACATTATATCAAGCCGCTAACAAGGTAGGCGCTGCTTCACCCGCCGGACGCACTCAGGAAAGCATGTCCCCAGAGGCTCTTGCCGTCGCAAATGACCGGGAACTCATCAACACTCATGGAGACGTCAAGACTACTGATGAAGACGGGCCATCGGCAGCAGACTACGACCCAACCATTGACATGTGGGAGGACGAGCGTCGAGATGAGATGCGCAATGGAAACGTTGGTCTGCACGGCGAGGGTCGTCGTGAGTCGGTGGATGCGCCAGGCAAGGATGAACCAATGCAGACGACGGAACCTGAGAACGAAGATGACGATGACTTTGACATGTTTGCAGAGGACTTCGACGAGGACAAGCTCGCCGCGCCGAAGTCTGCGCCGAAAGCCAAGGCCCCCACCGAAGACCCCATAGCTTTGCAGGGAGGAAAGGGCGGTGCCATACTGGAGGACGACGACAAAGATGGCTACTACAAGATACGTCCAAGCGAGATTCTCAACGGCCGCTATCAGGTCCAGTCAAGTCTTGGGAAGGGCATGTTCTCAGGCGTTGCCAGGGCCGTTGACATCACCACCAAGAAGCTGGTCGCCATCAAGATTATGAGGAACAACGATGCGTTGAAGAAGGGTGGCTTCACCGAGATTGCAATCCTTCAGAAGCTGAACTCGGCCGATCCAGAGAACAGGAAGCACATTGTTAAGTTTGAGCGCTCGTTCGAGCACAAGGGCCATCTCTGCATGGCCTTCGAGAACCTCAGTCTGAACCTGAGGGAGGTCTTGAAAAAGTTCGGCAACAATGTCGGCATCAACCTCCACGCCACGAAAGCATACGCCTATCAGATCTTTTTGGCGCTCTCACACATGCGGAAATGCAGCATCATTCACGCGGATCTGAAACCTGACAATATTTTGGTGAGCCCACTCTCCATCACCACGTTGATTATCAACACAGAACACTTATAAGATCACAGGTCAATGAGCAACGCAACGTCCTCAAAATCTGCGACTTGGGCACGGCCATCGACCGAACTGACGCAGCGACAGCGCACAACGAGATCATGCCTTACCTCGTCAGTAGATTCTACCGGGCTCCTGAGATTATTCTTGGAATGCCAAATGACTACGCTATCGACATGTGGTCCATCGGCTGCACACTGTACGAACTCTACACGGGCAAGATTCTATTTACGGGTGACAGCAACAATCAGATGCTCCGTGCCATCATCGAGATTAGGGGCAAAATGAGTGCCAAGCTCTATCGCAGAGGTCAGCTCTCGCATTTGCATTTTGACGTGCAGGGTAACTTTGTCAGTCAAGAGAGGGACAAGGTCTTAGGAAAGGTAAGCCACAACCTTCTTTTCCGTCTATCATCTTTCTGCACACACCCCTCGTCACCTGCACTACGACGGCATAAAGCATGGTTATGCATGAATGCTCGGTCGTGGAGCCACAGTATATTTGGGAAAGTCTGCCACACTGAGGTTGTTGCTTGCCTGAGTCGTGTTAAGCGCTGCTGCGGTGCGATTCCACGTACGCCGGGGACCCACTCGCAGGCTGAGCAAACTTTCAGAGGTCATGCAGGGTCATCACTATTACCCTTCCCTCTCCCGCAAGTGCGGGCCGCAAGATGGCAGGCCAGCGTTGTGACCTGCAGTTCGAGGTCGCCAATTGACAGAGATGCCCTCGCTTGCGGAGGCCTGCGTAACCGCTGGGCCACCGAATCGCAGCCCCGGCAGTCCCGGTGACGACTGTCATCGCTTCCCGCCACAATGACTAGCCATCCTTCGCGGCAGCGACCCGCTTGCGGCCCTGGGAGCTTATGCATGTGACTTGCATCCTTCATGCCATCCACTTCCATCCTTCAAGATCCTGTATCGCTTGGCAAATTGTGGTATGAGCTGAGAGCTAACGAGTTCCTGGGCACCAACAGACCAATATCAGAATCCTGAGTGTGGTGAAGCCCACACGGGACCTCCGCACGCGCCTCATGGCCGCATCGAGCGGCATGGATGAGTTGGAGACCAAGCAACTCAATCTATTTCACGATCTGTTAGATCGCTGCCTCGCTCTTAACCCCGACAAGAGGATCACGCCTGCGGAGGCGCTAAAGCACCCCTTCTTCCACGACAAGATCGCAACGACGACCCAACGTCGATGAACATCTCGGAGTAGGCATGGAGAGTTCAGGCGTAGTTGAGTAGCCAGTCAGGGACCTCCCGTTGATTTATTGTGAGTGACGGATAGACGCGGATTGGCACCACCTTCTGCTACGGACTCGTCCCCGAGTCCACGACGCTTGTCGAGATTTGATAATCTCCAAGTTCCTTTTTGGCAGCCGGGACTAGACTTCCACATTAGATCAAAGAACACGAAACAGGCATAGAAAATTAGATGCGGTCAGCGTTTCGCGAGACCAAGTGTGGCTCATAAGTTGAGAACTTAACGCTGAGGTTTATGGCAGCCTCGGAATGAAAATAAATGCGGCCAGTGACATTGTATCCTAGATATCTCGATCCATAGGATGATCAGAGTCTGATACCAGTCTGTAAAGGTGAACGCAGCTCGGAGTCTTCAGGTCTCCACCGCCCAGACGGCCTCGGACTCCCAAACTTCTGATACAGATCGTGAATATCAGCATCGATTCATGTCTAGCCTTGGTAGACGGACTCAGCACGGTGCACAACCTCCGCCAGGGCTATCCTTAGCATTTGACGTGGGAGACCGTTAGCAATTTTGCTAGCCGCACTCCTCGTTCCCTCGCAGCAAGGTAAGCTAAGAGTTCGTCCCTACAAGCCTTTACTTGCCACTTGGCATTCGACAACGACGGTTGTCGCCGGCCATCGTGCCGCCGCACCAAACCAGAACAACCCGTGGTGCCAAAAATTGCCGCGTCGCCACTGGGGCGCGCTGAAAACGAGCGTCAGATCAATAACGACCCCAGGCTTGCGTAAGGTAAGCAAGGGGACAGGACGCAGCGCCTACTGCATGCGGGTATTCTCGTCCGCCACTTCCACAGCATATGGGCATGCTGGGTGCTGGGCACGCACATACACACATGCAAATGCCGTGAGACCTTGGTGCTGCTGTTCGTCCACTGCAGCCGCCCGAAACACAACGAGGCTGACTGGGGTCGTGCGACGGCCGGGCGGGAGACCTTGTCCCTTGAGGGGAGGAGATGCTCAATCTGAGCCTGCTGGGGTGATATCAAGGGCTGGCGGAAAGAGAAAGCTCGGACGCAGTGAGAAGGATAGCGCCGCTTGATGCCGTTGAGATGCAGTGACACCCCGACCCTGTCAGAATGGCTGTATGTACGTCTCGACTCAAAATCCCCAGAGTTTCTGGGGCGTTAGCCTGCCCTTCGATGTGAAGTGATATTGGAGTACAACCAGAGCAGACAGACGCCCTGTCAGCTTCAAAAGTGTACCCGGGCCTGCAGGTCCGACCGGTCACGAGACAGCTTGCGTGTGCCTCGAGGGCACGCGTCCAAATTAAGGCACAGCTGGTGATCCCCGCGACCGAGCGGGCGACACAGGAGACGACGCAAACTTGGATGATGAACTCTGACCTCGCTCTTCCCCACTGATATTCTGTGCCATCTCGTCTCTTGTCAGCCAAGATGGTGGAGGCAAACAGGGGGGGGGAGGGAGCACACGTCAGTGCAAGGCGACAGGTCAACTTTCTCGGGTGCCCAGATCGTCGTAGCTCTCATCTGTGCGACGAGGAGGCGAGCGCCTTCCTTTCCCATCGCACATCTTATTCATCAGACGAGGCGGGAGATCCCACCTCGGGATCCCTCGTCCCACATGACAGGAGACCTTCAGTCCACCAAAACGTGAGATCTGCTGTTTTGCACTTGTGCAGCATCTATCTCGGTCCCTCTTCTGTAGTGCAGTTGTGCTTCCCTCCATCCCTCAAGGGGGTGGTGGCACAATTTCCACCCTGCAGCGCCCTATCGACAAAATGCCCACACCATCAGCTGCAGGCCTCGATATGTGTGTAAGCACGCAGGCGAGTCGGAAGAAGCACAAGTGCCCCAAGGAGGAGGAGCTGAACGAAAGCGGATGCAGCACGGCCGGCACTTGTCCAACGGGTGCACCGCCTGCGCGCGTCGACAGCCATCGTGTGTGCATGTGCAACCGGTGGCTTGTCTTCCTGTCATCCCATCAGCTTGAAATTGGGGTGGCGGTGGTGTTGTGTTCGGCCTGCTCACTGGCAACTTTTCTCGGATGGCCGCATGATGGGCCCCCAAATGCAGCTACCCAGCAGCGGCGCCCGTGGGCCGCCAGCGATCTCAAGTGATCTCACCAGGCGCCGGGGCGTTCTCCTTTGAGACTTGTCAGATGCGCGCCCGACAACTGCAGACGAGGCTGGTCGTCGGTGTGGGAAGCGAGGCCTATGATTGGACGGCCTGGCTGAAAGACATCAGGAAGGCTGGCCTTTTGATACAAGCATGTCTTGGCCCCCAGGATTCCAGTTGGTGGACCAGTTCGTCAGTCCCCTGTAATTGCACTAAAACCCATAGTACGCCGTACTTCCGGTCAATAAGTCTGTGCCGCCTGGCCGCTCACAGAAATCCGTCCTGCGAAGGATCGAAGAAGGTTCTGATAGGCCCGGCAGGAGGCCTTCTCGGTCACTTGATATGACCCATCTGCTGTTATGCACTTCTTGGTTCGCCACTGGCGTGTCTCTATTTCTGAGCAGTCAGGAACGGTTGCATGCAGATAACTACTGAACTAAGATGTCATCCGCAATGATGAATGTCGGGATATCCTGAGCGGAGAGACGTTCCGCACGGAGCAGGCCCAAGGATTAAGGGATGCCTTCACCGTAGCCGTCCACTCGCTTTCCCCGTGGGCCAGGGGGTCAGCTTTTCCCGGTATCTCTTGGCGGGCATACGGTAGGATCGTGACCACATTTGGATGGAGACAGCAACTGCCATCGAGATCTGAGTTGGCGGCTGTTGCTGTTTGGATGTGGGCCTTTTTACACTACCCAGAGGCTGTTCATGCAAGCCGTGCACCTGCCTAGCTTCCCCGACAGCGTGGTTGCTCCGTTGGCGTGGTGCTAAGGTGGTTGGCTACAACGGTGGTCTGCCCAGGGGCCAGTTCTAGAAGGGAAGCTCTGATAGCGTGACTTCTCCGATCGGTCAGAAACAAAACACTAATTTCGATGGGGTTGAGGTGGTGGTGTGCTGGTGTGCAGCCCTCCCTGCCCATCGAGATTGATGTAGATGAGGTGACGACGACATAGAGGTCAAAAGATGAGCGATAATTTACAACAGCATCATCTCTACGGTGGATGACCATCACCATCACCGTAGGTAAAGTAGCGTCCGCTGCTGCTGACCATGGCCTCCGGGCAAGACCTCCGTGCCGCCAAATTGCAGGAAGGGCGATCCTCTAGCCACGCCGCCATGATGGAATATCGGGTGTTGCCCAGGGCGGAAAGCGAGATACCAGACCAGCAGCCCTCACCTTGCCGACCGTGTAATGCGGAGGCAGATCCTATACAGGCATCGAGCAGCAGGCCCTGCCGGCCCCCCCACCTGCTAGGCCCTGACATCACCGAAGGCTCTGCCTCACGTATATGAGCCCCAACCCACGGCGGGGTGGGCCTGTCAAGAGAAACCTGGGAGTCTTGCCAGGGGGGTCACAGGTGACTGAATTGAGGACCATAGATTGCGCACGGTGGCCTGTGGGATCCGTTCGCCAGATTCGCAAGATGAGGCCCCGCGACGGAGGGTGAGATTCCTAGGATGAATCCTCCCATCGTCCGATGCCGTGATAGTCATGATTGTCAGACGCCGCCGCCGCTCCTGAGACGCCGACTCGCTGCGGGAGCCGATATTTTGTGGACACCAAGGGCAAGACCTGGGGGCACATCGCGGAGCCTTTTTCCTCTGATGATTATGCATTGTCGCTCACCGCTCTCGTCTGAAATGATTCGAGGAGAAGGCTGAAGATCGCCAGCTTGCAAGACGTAAGCGGCGTGCATGAATTGGGGGATCCTGTGGTCAGCCAGGGTTTGTTTCAAGCTCAAGAGTGTGCGGCCCTCAGTACGACGGAACGAAACGCCCGAACGACACCCACCTCCGAGGTATGCCTTTCTAGAAACATATCCCGAACATCTGGAATACCACGGATAGATTGCCAGTTGAGCGACCGACGCGAAGCCGTGAGACAGCCCAGTACAAGCGCCGACCGGCCGAAGCACGGCTACATTGGCAAGACGACGAATTAGGCTTTCGGTGTATGTAGCACACGTCAATTTACTTTGGTGTTGGGGCAAGGGCGGGAGCTCCGGGCGGGTAGTCTAGCAACGTGTACAGCATCAAGTACGGAGTGCGCAGAGGTCTGACGGCAATACACGTAGGTAGGCCAACAAAGGCTGCAAGCCCACAGCTGTCCGTTGCCACACCATGTGCTCCGACAGGACGGTTGGCGTTTGGGAACGGGACGGCATGACGCAGCGGTCCTGGGCCCGGACTCGCCAAGGCGGGCACCACCGCACGCGGCGGCTCTCCAAAGCGGTGGGTTGTCATTGCCGTACGACGACGAGAACAGCATACACAGTGATAGCAGGATCGCCAAAAGTCCCGGCCAGGTGGTCTGGGCCAGCAGCGGGAGTTGCGAGACACTCTGTCGCAGTTTGACACGGCATGCACGGGTGGGCCTTCGGGTGAGCTTGAGCCCTTGACGAGAAGTTCAGATGAAGCACCAGAGCAGCGAGGACGCGCCTCATCCCATCGACCCTTGCCCAGCCGGTGGCTGATGATCGCCTGGTGATCTGTGGGTTATGGAACCGGTCCAGCGTCGCGAAACTGTGCATCCCCGACTTTCCTGACGGCCAAGCAATGGAATTGGAGATCAGACTCTCCCCAGCCTGCTGCATGGCCCCAGGGCTGCCTGACTGCTCGGTATGCTGTCCAGGCTAGGCTGTGGCTGTCTGTCTTCTTGCAGGTCCTGTTGGACGTGCGTATCAAGGGTCCTGGGGTGGATGTTGCCTTGGGGGGGGGGGTGATTTCCAGGACTTCCTTGTCCGTCCGAAGAGTGCTCATATTGCGAACAAAGTATTGCTGTCCTGGAGTCGCGAGACCCGGCCTTCATAGGTCGTTCGGACATAGCTCGCGTTGCTGAGAAGGGCTGGTCAGTCCGATGATTCGGATGAAGCCTCAAGTGATCTTCGGTGTGCTCGAGTCTTGAGATGCCAATGCCGTGGGTGTAAACCTTGGATATCTGGGAGCCCGTCTCACCATGGGTCGTGCCTCAGCGGCGAGGATGAGAGATACTCCGGCAGCGGCTGCAACCGCTGCTGAAAATAGCACAGCGGCAGCACGGCATCGCACTGGACTGCACCGCACCACCTAGGGTGAAGATGTGCGTGCCTGTTTGTTGTTGGTGATGGTCCTGGGCAGCCTGGCAGGCTGCATGCGGGGGCTGGGGCCTGGATGCTTGAATGCTCGGATGATTCATACGACGTTTACGGTATCACTCGCCTGCCACATGTTTTGCAAGTGGCACAGGCGTCACGATATTGGATGACCGAGTCCGACCAAGAGTAAGTCTTTCGCATTGCAAACACGGCCGCGTCGCCTTGGCCTGCCCAGCCGCTGGGAGGGAAATGAGGGTTTGGACCCAGGCGAGGCGCGATGGCTGTCCACACGTGCCGAAGCGCTTACTGCGTACCAGCCTCTCTCGAGGTTCGCGATGGACCCTGGGCCTGCTCAATAGGCCATTGGCCCACGTCCCATGTCGTGGTTTCAGATTGGCAATTGACTCTACTGGACACGCACTGAGCACATAGCATGCAGGCGCAGGACAGCGGGTTGGAACAATACAGTTCAGCTGGCGCCAGCAGCGAAGCTACCGTACGTCTGCACTGTCGCAGTGGTTCGCCGCAGAACCTTGCAGGGGTTGCAAGATTGCATGTGTCCTCTGCAATATAAACGAGCGGCACGTTGAGTTCTAGAACGGCTGTTAGCTGCGCTGGCCCACTGGACGGACTTTGATGACGCCCGGGTGGGACTCGAGATGGGCTGGATGGGCTGGATGGGCTGGATGGGCTGGATGGGCTCTCGGTGGAGATGCAGACGTACGTGGTGCCCAGTTGTACTGTGGTAGACAGATGATAATTGAGGCTTACAAAAAGCCCGCTCGCTCATCACAAACATGGCAGACGGGCTGGCTGGCTGGGCCCGATTGCAGGGGACCGGTCCTGAGTCGACGGTTTCTAATTGCAGATCGGGATATTACATTGTTACAGTACGCACACTAGCTGATGATAGGCTCGAGGGGGGTGCAGAACGTGGGAGTGGGACCCCAGGGACGGCCCAACTGGGGACACGCGAAGCTTGGAAGGTTCCAATGGAAAGAGTGCTTCTTCCCAGGAGGGCATCGCGGCCGAAATTGCTGAGCCAATATTTGTTCCTGCTGCGCGTGCGACACATCTGCTGCCGTTGCAGGTGCTGGGGGCTGTTGCTTGGAAGAGGCGCTCTACTAGCACTGCATACTTACCCAGGCAAGCCAGGGCAAGCAGGGCAAGCAGGGCAAAGCCAGGTGCGCCCCTCCTTCGGTCCTGATGACTAAGGAGCCAAGGCATCTGTGCACTATCATGTCAGTGTGCGTTGCGGCCCCCTCTCGAGTTAGTGCCACTGCTGCCAGCTAATGCACGACACATTTCAGCCCGGCGGGACATCTGTCTGTCCCTCCAATTGCCGTCATGGTGAGCAGCATTCAACCATCATCGCAGGCGCATCCCAGCCTCAGTTCCGAATCTCGCGCCTCCCACATGCGCAGCACTGACTCAACATACTGTGGCCATTAGCCTTGGACTCAAACTTGTCCAAACCTTCGTCAGGAAACATTCCGGGCCAAGCATGTTGGCATCAAGGCGGTCCTGCGACGCCTGCCAATGCATACGACCCTCCCAAAGATTGCAGATGCAACGCTGACTGGGTCCACCACCCCGCCGCCGCCGCCGCCGCCCTGTTCCTGCCAGTGACGACGAGCACTTTTAAACAGGGGGGGGGGCACGGGGAAGGAAGGAGACCGGCCAGGCAGACTGGCAGGGCGGCAGGGGGGTAGCAGAGCCGGCAGAAGAACAAGTACAGTGACTGAAGTGAGGGTCGGAATGCTGACAGACAGACGGACTCGAATGACAGAAGCGACCGGCTGCTGGCACATCCAGCAGCTTATCCAGTAGGGTCGGGGGCCGCTGGCCACGCAGACGACCTGCAGGCCTCTACTGCGGCGCCAACAAATCCGAACCATCCATCTCGTCCATCCTTCGTTCTATTGACTCACGGCCCTGCTCGCCCTGGCCCTGGCCCTGGCCCTGGCCCTGGCCCTGGCCCGAATCGATCGAATGGCATGCCGCCACTGGTCCCACTCACACTTTTGTGCCCATTCCGTGATCGACACGAGGCGGCCAAACCGCCCAGGCTGGGGATCGGGGGCTGGTACTGTCCCATGTACTGTCCTGGCGGCGGCGGATTGGCTGTTGGCTGTCCTGCGTGTGGTGGACTGGACCCACCCAAAGTCAACAACCCGCCGGGCCTGTCAAATTAAGATGCGCATGATTGATTTGGCACCAGAGTCTGGAGCCACCCTCACTCGAAACTCTTTTGCAGGGGGGAGGGCTGGGGGGCTGGGGGAAGGCACCCAAGCACCGCAGCGTGCTGAGCGAGGGACGGCAAGGAGGGGGTCCCAGTTTGGCCAGGCAGCCAGGGGGCCTCCACACACAACAGACACAAGGGCAGCCTCATTTCTTCCTGTCGCCCCTCGGCAAGCTGCGGCCCCAGCAAATCCCTGGCAAGCCTGCGAAATCCTGTGCCATCACGAGGCTTCCCTCACGAACATGGCTGCATGACAATGCGCCGTCAATAACTGACCCAACCTATGATTCGCCCCGTTCCAGCCAATCGTGGCTCGGCCCTCTGAACGACCTATCGTGTCTTTTTCATCTTCCAAGGACACTACCACGGTACCACACACACCTGGCACACGGGCACACACCGTTGAAAGAACTAAAGGCGCACGGGGCAGCTTTGCCATGGAGGACATGCTGTCCCGCCCTCAACGTGCGCTGCCAGCAGCATCCCAGCGATTCCGTGGTGGCATGTATGATCGTAACTGCGGCCTGCTAGCCCGGCAAACAATGTGTGGGAATCGCTCTAACAACTGGCTCGTCTGTCTCCTGACTATCAAGCCGCGCCTTTGTTGTTGTTGTTGTTCATGTTGTTGTTGTGCCGTATGCTGATGCCAGCCCAAATTACTGCCCGTGCTCCGCAAGGGTTGACCGTGTTCTACATGCCACACAATCTGCAGCTTCACGTGTGTGCCATTGGCATTCCAGTGCAGGTCATTCCGGTATGTCTGCATCGGGGTCTGACATTACAGAAACATCGCCATCCCGCTGATTGTCCCATTGGCTCAGGCAAGCACCAGTCTCAGACCTTTCTATCTCGCACGTCAGCTTTGCCCTACACATACCGCGTCATCTTGTCTTCAAGCGCAGGACTCCACAGGGGGGTGGGCAGTAGGAATACCCACGGACAGCACTAGGTGTCCAATGAAGATGATGCTAGGTGGCCTGGGCAGTTCTCATCTGAACTCTAGCAAAACCAATAGCACGGGCAGCCACATAGACCTGGAGACGACACAGGTAGTGTACGCTGCCCATGCACGCTTTGCTTCCAACTAATCTCACAAGCACCAGAGGAAACTTCTGCAGCAGCACAAGCATTGCATCGCTTCTCGTTTGGTGACCAAGCGGCTGGGGCGGTTCGTTCGTGTGAACAAACACCCGCCGTCTTCACAGAACGTATTACTCACTCTGCTCGCTTGAAGAACAGAAAAGACTCATACCGCGGCAACTTGCCACTGATTCATCCAGCCTCTGCTGTCTCCGTCTCAGCGGAGCCGCTGAGCGTCTATCGTATCAAGACGTTTGTCCGTCAGCAAAGAGTGCCAGCACAAAAGAGCCACGCTAATTCTGCTAGCCCCCTGTGAGACTAAGGGTGCATGTAGGGGGGTGTCGACTGTCCACTCTCTCAACACACCCCCTTGGGTGACGCCAGTGCTGGTCCCCACCCAAATTAGAAAGCTAAGGCGGTAGCATCCCCTGTCGATGTCTGGACCAGGCTGCCCTGCTACCGTCTCTTGGATCTTGGGACTTGTACTGTGCCGCAAGGGTGGCCCAGGTTCATCTCGAGACGGGCTGCGGCTTGACAGTAGGCTCAGACGACGGATATCAATCGCGTCAGCCCTCTTCATACACCTTGTAGTCCAGATTCTCTCTCTGCACCACCTCCAAGCCTCACAACAATCTTCATCTCGCCTCACCTTCGAACTTCTCTCGCTCCTCCATCAACGAACCGAGGATTTGGATACTCGCCCTTCCATGCATCTTTGAGAGCCAGCTCTTTCGACCTGTTCATCCCACCCGGAGTACCGCCGCTCTTGAATGCTGTTGACTTCGACGTCATCTTTGTTTGTTTCGGCATAACCACAGGGACGGCCAGGACCTCCACAAAAGCCAACATATAGGATCAGGACAAAAAGTCTGCCGCTGTCTACATTTTGGATTCTCGAACCTCACTTGGATTTGATGCCGCCCGTCTCGACATAATTTTCTTTTTTTTTTTCTGCTCTCTTGGACTTGCCTGGACTGCCCCATTTGCAAGCCAGAAGGATTATTTATTTCCAGGACTCCCGGACTCATACCACAGCTTTACCATGTGTCATGTCGCAGCACCAGCTTACAACCATCTCCCTTCTCCCCCTTTGAGTCCACTTGGGTTTGGCCAGAACTATACGATTCCTTCGTCAGGCGCTACAGGGCCGTTCCGAGTCCCCCCGTCCCCTCCCCAGTCCCCAGCTCCAGCTCTGCCCAGATATGTCCCGGTCGCCCCCGAGGACAGGTTAGGAAGCTGCCTGGCGGGCTCGCTACGTCTGGACGGGATCCTTGGCACTGGTGCCTACGGTGTTGTTTACTCGGCCATCGACATTTACACCAATGTCCGTTATGCCGTGAAAACGCTCAGCAAATTCAATGCCGATGGAACACCCTTGGATCAACGACAGATGGCTTTCCAGACCAGGGAAATCCGTTTGCACTGGGAGGCTTCCGCCCATCGGAATGTCGTGTCCATGCTGAAGATTATCGACGGCACCGACTGCATCTTTGTCATTTTGGAGTACTGCCCTGAAGGTGATCTTTTCTACAATATCACAGAATGCGGGCAGTACGTTGGTAAGGATGACTTGGCCAAGCGGATATTCCTCCAGATTCTGGATGCTGTAGAATTCTGCCACAGCCGGGGGATTTACCATCGGGACCTGAAGCCGGAGAACGTTCTCGTCAAAGACCAAGGGGAGACCGTGAAGCTCGCCGACTTTGGCCTGGCCACCTCATCTGAGCGATCCGACGACTATGGTTGTGGTTCGACTTTCTACATGTCACCAGGTAAGCTTTTTATCACGGGCCTCGCCAGTGATCCAGCCGATGTCCCCGGTTCAGCAACTAACTTTTCCCTTCTTTTTCTTTTTTTACAGAATGCTTGGACCACTCATCCCGGAGGCCTTTCTACTACTGCGCCCCAAATGATGTCTGGAGCCTAGGAGTCATTCTGGTGAATCTCACCTGCGGACGGAACCCATGGAAGCAGGCCTCCGTTGAGGACTCTACGTACCGGGCCTACACCCGCAGCGCAGGATTCCTCAAGACCATTCTCCCCGTGTCTGACGAACTAAACAACATTCTGGGGAGTATTTTCACACGCGACCCAGAACAGAGGATCACACTGCCGGCGTTGAAGCAGAGGATTTTGGCCTGTTCCAGGTTTACATGCACGGAGCAGCCAGCTCTGCCGACACCACCATCTTCACCATCCGTTCAGGAGAACGCCGTTGTTGATGCCATGGACTACGAATACCCTCCTTCTCCTGCCGATTCCGCTGACGAGTACTCCGATGAGGACTCCTCGGATGACGACTCGATAGATGGCGCCGCTTCAGACGATGACTCTGTGGACGGGCTGGACAATGAGGACCGTCCCGAGTGCTCAGTCGAACCCAATGTTCCCATCCCCACTCAGGCGCCGTTGGCCACCTTTGCTCCAGCCGAACCAAGAATGCTGAACTGTGGGCCACAGTTCAACATATACCAAGGAGTAATGCCGGAACCCACACAACCAGTGCAACCTTTACAACAGGCACCCCATGGGAACTGCGCCCCCAAATTTGGATTTCCACAGTTTTGGGATATTTTCAGGCAATACGCACCGCCTCCGCCTCAGATACACCATTCTCTGCACTTCTATCCTCAGGTTTCTTTTCCTGTACCAGGCTTTTAAAATCCATCACCAGACTGGCAAAAAGGGCAAGGCTCCACAGCGCCCCTGTCTGAAAACTTATCTCCATCGGACCTGAAATCATCTTCAATCTCCTGGCTTTCCTTTTTCTTCGCCGCCGGACACTCTTTGGGTTGGTCATTCCAGGACCAAGGCCTCATCAAATGTTAACCAAAAAAAAGGAACTTGACCCCGAGGAACACAGTACCGAGGGTCTCGACTACGGACACAAAAGCCGGATTTCATTTAACAGCCTGATCTGTATATGATATTTAATTTTTGCGGGCTGGGGGGGCTTGTCCCCATTCTTTTATTCTTTTCTTATGTTTTTGAGCATGGAGTTGGGGCTGGATTTGTGGAGGCATTGTTCCATGAATGCCGCCGCGGTCTCGACCGCGGTCGACGACGACGAGACTAGTTGGTCGAGAGGGACCGCGACGGCTTACTACCACCGAAGCCTTCAATTTGGGACTTACGGCGTCTTTTTTTTTTTTTTTTTTGGATTCCTTGAGGTCTATCCAGTGCATTTCGGGCGTGCTCAGCACGGTCATAGATCGGCTTGGGACGGCTTACAGTTGATGGATTTCGCGTTCGCTTCTTGTCACCAATATCTGGGTCGGTTGTCTGAACATTTGGCATCAGAGCAAAATGGGGAAAGATGTTATGAGAAACGGGACATTATGACGAGTCTAGAGATTTTCGGGGTCACCATCCCAATCGTGTCAGCCGCTCACGCGGTTCAGTGGATATACATACGTTTCACTAGCTCTCCAGAGGGATCTCCCAACCGCGCTGCCGGGGGGTTGTTCTTCGCGAGGCAAGAGGCATGGGCTCGAGGAGCTTTGCCCAGTGTTCAATACAAATACAACGTTTTGGACCACACAATACAACATCACACATTTCGCTGTGCCTTGAAGTGGGAGGAGACACGCGAGTCAAGACGTTGTACAAACGAGGTGAGGTCGGATCCATGGAATCTAGAAGCGGGCTGTCCCGAGATGGAGGATGAGCTGTTGGCAGCTAATTGTGTTCTAGTCCTTAGAGCGGAGATCGTTCGACTCTGCGCGGAGGTGGCTCCTTTGTTCCTCCCCGTCGTCTTCTGTGGACCAAGTATTGAATCTGTTTGTTCTCAGACAGTGAATCGGGCCATGAATGGAACGCCGTCCTTGTGTCGGTCGAGGCCGGTTGTGCTCGGCGCCTTTACTAGGACATACCAACGCTTGCACCAAGACCACGACCCTGGTGCCGCACCACCCGGGATGCCTTGAGTGTGTATGGGTTGCAAGTATAGATTTTGGTGTGTGTGTGGAGGGGCAAGGGGGATGGCCTTGCTCATCAACTGCAGCGAAATCAAGCCACTCTGGTCGCAGGGCGAGGCACCCACGTTATCCTGCCCAGGCTGTCGTGCTGCGCTCAAAGTGCTGCGTAGGGCGGACTCGACGCTTTGTTCTTGTCCTGTAGTGCATCGCGGCTCGCTGATTGGCCGCGGGCCCCCGGTCTCCCTCGCCCTGCTTTGGTGCTTTGTGCAGCAAAGACAGGGCCGGGATAGACGTAACGGGACGCCACCATCAGCCATTCTGACGAGTCACACCCTAGCAGGGTCTTGTGGTACTACCAGGAGCCCAGGACACCTTAGTGTGAGAAACGGCGGCGCAGTCCCAAGTTCGGGCAATTTATTTTAGTGCAGTACGTCTGCGTTGTATAATGTTTCCCGCCGTGGTGGTGGGAAGCGACGGGGTGGGCCTGGTGATTTATCTGCCACTAGTATTATTCCCCTTCTTTCATTCTTCGAGATGCCATAGCACATGAGCACCTTGTGCACCTGTTACGTGCCGGTGCTTCTGGTGACGATGGTGGAGCGAAGAAAGTCAGGATGATTGCTGGGCGTTTCCCTGCGCAGGCTGGCAGACGTCTGCAAGCCTCCTTCCAGCCTGTCTGTCTGTCTTAGTTCCGCCCTCCTGAGTTGCCCCGGGTTGTAGGCGCAGGCGCAGGGACTCTGCAATATCACCCTTGCTGCGGGCGCTCTTCACCGACCTGGATCACCGCGTAGCATCGTGAGCAACGCGCAGGAGCAGACGGGTTTATCTGGCGTCGCATCGAGTATCTGCCCGAGAAAGCTTCTGACGGTCAGGGATCTTGGGAAACATTTTAATATGTGGTCGGTCTCTACCTTGTAGGCCATGTCAGACTACCGGCGCCAGCGGCGCAAAGGCGATGCTCGCATTGATAGCACCAGTGCTTTTTTTTTTTTTTTTTGACTTCCCGCGCCTCGAAAGGGCAATATTAGCCATGCTATCTGCCCGTTGCAGGCAGGCGCTGCCGCGCTTGTGTCTTTCCCACACGCGATGCTACTCGGCAATTTGGGCTGGATATGAACTCGGCCAGCTGGCCAGGTGCTTTTTATTTACTTTTTTGTGCGAGTGCCGTGTACTTCTGTGTATGTGGCAGAGAGAAACAGAAACAAAACCCACTCGGGCAATGCCATGAGCCGCCAAGTTGTCTTTCCTTCTCTTCCGAAGGACGAGGCACATCGCCCAATGCAGCCAAGGTCGACTGACACCATCGCGAGAGGCCGTGCACACAGGCCGTCATGCCTGTCCGGGCGCATCTTCATCCACTCACACTGCGCAGCCGTGGGTGGCAGGAGAGAGTGCTCGATCTCCTGCATGAAGCTTGACGAGCACTATGATAATCCGATGGACTGGCAACGGCACTAGGTGGTAGTGGCACTTGATCTCTCCCTCCATTGCCCGGAGGGGCCTAGGTTGGTAAAGCTCGACTGCTCGAGTGCTCACATTATCCCGCAGGCTGGCAGGGTGACACTGGCGCCGGACGAGCGAGTGCGGGTGGCCCGCTGCATAAGCTCCAGGTCGTCTTGGCCCTCTGTCCGGCCGCAATGTCGCCGGCGACAGACAAGCAGGACAAGACGACAACCCATGCCCATTGCTCGAGAGCCTGCATTAGCTCCCCGGGGGCTTGGGCGACGTGAGCAAGGCCGCCCCCAGCCCGCAACAGCGGTGTTCCCTGCCTCTTGACTTTCGAGGGTCCAAGGCTCCTTGGTGGTCCTGTTTGTTGTTTCAACCGAATCGGGTCGCTGCTTGGCCGTCCCCCTCGCCGACCTGTGGGCACCCCTGCCACGCTGCCATGCCCTTCCACCTGGATGGGCTGCACCTGCAGACCTCAAGAGACAAGACAAGACAGGCGGTCCGGCCTAGCACGTCTCGGTAGTAGTTCAGCCACCCACCTCATTGTGGAGCGAGCGTGGATGCATCTCCATCTGCACGTCGCTGGATCAGTGGCACATGGGACCCAAACCTGCGTTGTTTTCTGGGCCCGGGAAGGGGTTTTGGGGTGAAAAGGCGTGGACAGCAGCCGCAGTTCTCGCTGGAGACAGTGGGCTGGTGGTGTCAGGCGAACCCCCTATTGGGAGAGATAGCACTCTGGCGGTGAGTGACCTCAAGACCTCCCTCGGGTACCAAAGCCCAGACTCTCTTGGACGCGGCTTTGAGGGTCTGCAAATCCCTCGTCATTGGCCTATCTGTGGGCGGTGGGACCCGCAGATCGTGATGGATTGCCCCCGCCGCGTCCTGCTGCTTGAGAGTCTCTTGCTCTACCGTGAAGCTTCGACCCTTACTATTGAGTCCCGGACTTTGTCTACACTAAAAGGACTGGACTGTGTGGGTGGCTGTGGGTTGGGGTTGACCTGTCCTCCGAAAGCTTCTGCCGGGGATTTTTCTGGCCCGTATTCCGACGCCTCGCCCATCGTGAATTTTAGTCTCTTAGGCGTTCGGTATCGTTTCTTCGATATAGAGACGTAGGGGGTGTGACGAGCCTGGGCGTCACCGATAGTGTGTAGAACCACATCACGACGTCTGTGGGGCCTGTCCTTCTCGCGGCCTGATGGCCCGCCGGCGGGCGAGCAGACACATAGTACAGTCCAAGAACCCGCCCGCTGGGGGCCTCCTCCCCCGCGAGAAGCATACCCAGCCAGGTAGGTAGCTAGGCTGTCGCGGAGTTCGAGAGCCTCTAGATGCGCCCGTCCGCAGGCAATGGTTTCAGGCCGTGCTGCCGTACCAAAATTATACGCGCGTGTCCCGGCCGCCTCGCGTCCCGGCTTGGACAATATCAGTTAGTACACTCCGCGCCGGTGGATCGGCTGCCACGAAGTCCTTGTCCATTCTCGAAGTTGAAGTGGATGGCAGCTGGACGGACGGGTCGTTCGCCGAGCCAGAGAATGGATCGGCCAGCGGCATATCGCGGCGCGGCTGACTCTGGCTCTGAACCTCGACGGTCTCTGAACCTCGATGGCCTCTGGCGACAGGCAGCTCCGGCTCGGGGGTTTGACTTGTCGAAGGTTTTGTTGAGTATTCATGGCCCACCAGCCACGACCCGCCCAAGTTGTCAAGTCTCTGGTCAATATCTCTCCGGATGTACCACGATGCTTGCCCCGCGGAGCTGAGGTGTGTCGTCCTGGGTGGGTAAGTCGCATTGTCAGAAGCCACTGGCTTCTAGAACAGAGTCGCATTGCTCGGCACAGTTTGGTCTCCAGTACGAGGGAAGTCGGGGTGCTTCTCGCGCTATACCGGTCGTCTGTGGGAAGGTTCACTGTGGACAGGCCAGCTCAACACTCATCAGCAATGCGCACGATCGACGCTTGTGGGACGGCCTCATCAATGTCAATCAGAACTTACTAGTGTTGCTGTCTGATCACCCTCGCCCAATGGGCATGTTGCTCAGCTGATCCCAACGCCATGCAAGGCATTCGACGTTGGAAAGACGATGCGACTGTCGTCTTTGTCATGCACTTGCATAGTCACGTCTGTGGAGCGGGGATGTCCTGACTCCTGTGCCTGTGCATAGAACGTCAGTGCTCTGTCCGCAGGACGTAACGCGGCAATCAGCCAGCGGGTTCGGTCTTATAGTGCAGGGTGATGACGTTAAATTACTACTTAGATTGGAAGCACGATACCTCAGGTAGTGCGCAGGTTCGGTGACTTTGGTCTAGCTAGCAATGGTTTCGGGATCGCAAGGGGGACTGTACCTGGAAGGGAATGAGCCCTTGGATACCGGCCAAGGACGAGAGCCGCTGTTCACCTTGGAAAGGAGGGGTTATACGAACGCCAGCACAGCCTGAGAGGCGTCCAGGTGAGTGTTGCGCAATCAATTGGAGCAGGTCTGGGGCATATATCCCAACCTGAAATGCCTGATGACCTTATAGCTACGGCAAGACAAATTTTCTTCCTCATAAGTGCCGTGAACTTGCCATCACTGGATGGATCTGGAGTAGTCGGTGCTAGAAGATCGCATCGCCTCAGATTCGTTCTCGTCGAGAAGTCAGCGGCTGTCTGCTGTAGTCGCGCGGCAACTAACTAAGCGCCATTCTGCTCTTCAGGATTACGAACGTCTTTGATCTGGACGACGGTGTGTGATATGGGAGACAAGTGTCGTGATACTTTTTTTTCCGAACACGTACGAGTCCATCAGGGTTCTGTCATACAAAACATTTGAAGGGTCTTGTTTAACATTGCGATTTATTAGGAAAGGGATCGGCCCGCTACCGTCGAGATCTTTGACAATTCGGTCGAGGCACTAGTAATGGCGATAGCTTTGGCCATCGCTTCTCGGTCCATCAGACGTGCCGATAGAGAAGATCTTGTGAGCTATAGCTCCATTATGCCCTCGTTTCGGGTTCATGTGACCGACTCTAGGCAGAACGGCAGAACGTGTCAGCAATGACCTGGCAGCTTCTTTGGATTCTGAGACCATGGATCATTCTGATGTGTGGAATGTAGGTTGTCAGACACGCATACATGATTATAGACTATTGTATTCAAGTTCCTTTCTCTACTAAGCTGGAACAACCATAAGTGCCATATAAGGCCGAAAGACCATGTATGGTATAGACAGTTGCGCTGGATCTCGCTATGCAGTGCTTTGGCAGTTGCTTTCCAATATGTTGATTCTTATGACAACTCCATTGATTGACTTCATCAGTATATGAAGGGACTGTACACGCCCTCTGCACGTGGATCGAAAACAAAACCTCTCACTGACTCACTCTCAAGGCCAGCAATGGACAATTATTAATTGCATGATTCCAGCATGGATGTACTATACTTCACAATGAGCCTTGGCTGTAGTTTGGGAAAGAAACATGGCACAAATTCCCTTTTATTGGTTCCTATAGCTAGCCAAGACAGCTTCAAAATGCTCGCCAAAAGCGATGGATCCACCGTCAGTGTCATCCTATCTCGCGTGAACTAAGCCTGGTTGTGAGACATTCCTTTAGTAGGTTCTGATAGGTTGCTTGCTGAATACTGACACCTCCTTACGTGGGGCTAGGCTCTTCGTTACGGAGACAAACGAATGTTAGGAAATCAGAAATGAATGAGTGTGGGCTGTCTGGGGCAAAGAGAGGTTGGTCTCACATGCTGTTTCAAGGCAAATTTCGCTCAAGTGCGATTTCACACGCGAATAATCTTTCTATCTGACTGTGTGCGGATGTCACAAAGCTTAGGTCTTGTGCCATGTAATGTAAACTTTTTTTTCTCCACTATCATCAGCATGATGCCCTCTTTCTTGTCAAAAACGCTGGGTCTTTGGACATTTAGCGTATTGTATTGTCCTTTTATTGTAATTGGCATTGTTTTTTCTCTGAGCGCTGGGTCTTGAGCGCTCACCACTGTATGAAGGCACCACATACATTTTATATGTATGGGGGATTGGAAACGCAACCGCTTGGACATTTACCACTGTATAAAGGCACGCAACGCGTACACTTTATATGTATGGTGATTAGAAACGAAACTATTTTACTTGGCTGTCATGTCAGAATCCCAGTCACTACAATTTATGTTGCGTCGCAACTACCTAGGTACAGATTCACCACCGTGTCGCCATACATCCATTATTAACCCATTAGCCGTCTTGCTGAAAATTCTGCCCGCCCGAAGCTGCATGCTCGGAAAGCACTACACTTGGCCTGATTGAATGGTCTGCTCGAATGTGTAATGTATTATTAAATTCAACCTAGAACAAGGCCGTCGAGTCGTAGAGAGGAAAGTGACTGCGCATAGGTTGGGTGCAGGCCTCCCATGGCTCCTTACCAGTGTATTCTGACGGGTTCACCGATAAGCCGGGGCGATAGTTGACGAGTGTACCAATTAAAATAATACATGTTGTAGACATAACAAACTCCGTTTTTCAAAGCTACTGATTGCAGTCGTATAATGTTTTGTAAACCGGTATCGTATCGGAATTTCACTACTGGTCGGCTTTCAGGTATGCAATCAGAGTAGAGATACTTTGTAGTTAGATGAACAGTTTAGGTAGCCGGCGTGACGAGAGCTCAACCAATGCAGCCATGTGCGACATCCTATCTCTAGGACTAGCTAACGAGCGATATCCAATGTATGTACATGCGAGGTGTCCTCATCATCATTTCGTACTACGATTTTTAGTATTGAGCCATTCCTATCCGCGTCATCCCAAGCTGCCAGGCTGTCAAAATCGACAATCTGTCGAGCCAGGACCTCAAGCCTCTGCTCAGTCTGACGCCACCGAATGTACATTCTTGCTGTGTGGTCAGAATGGCTGACATGCTCTTTGATATCTTTTCCGTCAAATACAGCAGTCGCCATGTATTATTGCAGATGACACCTGGGTATGCAAGAATCGACGACAGCTCAACATCCACGGGCATTAGAACTTTCAAATAAGAAAACTGGAAAGGGAAAACGTGTAACATTCCCTTTTTGAGCGTTAGGCTCGGGTTACCGCCGTAGTGGGCCGAGCACTTTGAGGCTCGCTTTTACGAAAATGGAAGCAATAGCGCAAGATTTCTAAGCTGCATGGTCACTTGGGCACGCTGAATGGCTCATCAGGGCGTTTGTAATATGGCCATTCTATAGCATTCTGAGTGAGGTATTTCATGCATTCACCACTCTGCACTGCGTTGTGCTTTACATTGTCAGATGTCTTTGGACAATGGTTGCTCGAACTATGTGTTCGACTACTATCCTAGGAATACAAATATAGCTGATGAACCTCCAAGTATCTCGTCCGCTATCCGTGTAAAGGTATCACAGTCGTCCACCGACAGACTGCCTCGATATGGGGATGTAGTCGACGGTCCCTGCTCCCAGCGAACAGTGCAGATCGTACATTCTTGTTCCGCGAACTCGGAATTGAAAAAAAAAAAAAAATCATGCGGATACAGAGGGTGCGCGTTTGAGGAGCGTGATTACGATGTCGGGCGTTTAGACAACGCTCGAGGACTCGGAATGTCTAAAAGTCAAGTCCATCTGCTGTAAAGAATACCTTTTCAGACCCCACCTGTGGCGTGTGATCTTAATTCTTTGTTCTTCGTGCTATCTTATGCACCACGCCTTGCTCAACGGACCCGCACGGTGGGAGGTAATAAGATTCAATGTAGCAGTGAAATCGATCTATAGTGCAAATGTGTGATACGCGCAGAATTGGATGATGTGTCCGATTGACTCCTGGATGGGTATCACCCTTACGGGCTCACTATGCCCGCACATAAATAGCATTCCTTCCGAGGGGTCTACTCTGCTCGAGAGAAGGCCTCAACCTTCAATCCTTCAATCAGCTCGATACGTGGTGTACTTGAATGCGTGATATGCAGATACGTGATAAGTAAGGAAGCCAGGAGACACTTGACCGACCTTGTGAAAAGTTGAAGTTCGAGGAGGAAACGAGGTTGAGGAGGAAATTTGACCCAAGGAAAAAACCGTCATGAATAATACATTTTAGTGCTGGACGATTGGCCATCATGTGGCAATGGTCGCGGAAAGACTATGATGCTTTGATGTGAGGCGAGTCCGGGCCCGTCCTTTTTGCGTCCGAACTTATCAGCATGGTGTCATGCATTCGGCAGCTATGGCGAGGAACTCTTCTCTTGAGTCATCTCATCAGGGCTATCATGCCATTATCTTGCGTATTTGAGGTACAAGGGAGGGCGGACCAGGCTTTTAGCTGCGTAATTCTCTCCATGTTCGTCCAGAAGCACGTTCAACGAGATGTTCCATCTCACAAGCATTATTCTCATTAATTCTTAACAAATAATATATCTATTTACTAGGGCCTAGGCTATTTGACACTACTTAGGCCCGACAGGCAGTGGCTTGCTGTTTGTGGCTGGTTCTACCTCAAGGGCCTCGTTAGTTTACTCCTGACTGTGGAAATTGGCGCCATTTTGCCGATAAAAGTCACAAGGCGCATTTTGATTTCTTTAACGCGTTATATCTTCGACTCATTCTTGGCGATATGAGCAAGCGAACAAAGAGAGCAGTAGCTGAAGACAGGCACGCACCGCCACGCACCGCCACGCCATTCCTTAGGCAGTGCTAAGGTAACTTAGTGGTACTGAAGACTGGGCTTCGTTGTACTATTACTTGGGGACATGAAGGTCGAAGTTTGCCCCGGCGGTGAAAATCATATCAATGAAGCATTCCCCCATGTCCACAGAGAATTCGTCTCCTGGATGCATATTTTCCATCTGTAGGGATGACACTCCATGGACGTATTCCATACAAGACTGTACATGATTGCTACCGACGGGGCTGTAACTATCAAGTGTCGAGCTTGGTCGACACCTCCTTGCCACCAACACCCGCAGTGGCTATCTGGTTTGATCCTGGCAAGGCCTCCAGCCTGATAAGTATGCCTGTCTCTGCGACTGCTCCAGGCGCCGAGGCTGGTCTGCTGATACCATTCGACCGCCTACATGGTCTTGCAAACGGACAACTTGGGAAATGATCCAGCGCCTCCATAGTGACAAACGTGATCATCTCTACGCGATCTCGTACGCGTTCTAGACCGGAAAGCTCCCTTGGAGGCCCCATGAACATGCACTACGAGCCACATCATTGATGATTTTTGGGGTCGTCTGCAGCCCGACATGACTCTGCGTGAGGCTGAGACATCTCCGTCGATTGCGGAAGACTGCACCAGCATGACCACATTGTGAACCGTGAATACGTAGACACCACGGGACAGTACAATGATTCACACCTCCAGTGAAACTATACATCACAGAACAGAGCTTACCTTGTGATGGAGCTGTCGTTGCGCTTGGTAATAAGCGAGATGTTCGAGGGCCAGTTCTCAGGTATGAGCTGTGTAGGTCGAGGCTTCAAATGTTATCACTGTGGAGCAGAACGTAACATTGTGTCAATCAAGCCTTGTTGATGAAAAGCAGAGAATATCACTAAAAGACTATCAGACATTCACAAAAAAAAAAGTCAAGACAGCCAAAAAGGAATTAAAAGACATTTCCCCTGAGTGATGGTGACATGGACAGCCTCGCTGTTTCCATGGCCACATTTTTCCGATCCTCCATTCTCATCCAACCTCAACTTGATCTAGCTCTGCCGCAGCCAGCATCTCTCACTCGAGATGTTATGATTGGCACTTGCCAACCATGCCCCATCTCGACATAACTCGAGGATCTAGGTGGACGGTGTGATCTCTCCGCCTGGGTACGTCGGGTCTGGAGTGACCGGGTGTCCAGGCACGTAGGGGCCCGGGATGAGCGGACCGCCAGGAACGTATGGACCCGGAATCAGTGGCCCGCCGGGAACAGGCGTGTCGGGAACAAGACCACCTCCACCCCAGCCACCATCGCGCGTTTCCTCAGTGACGTCCTTCTTCTCCATCTCAGCTGCGTCAAGGCCACGCCTAGTCGAGGGCCCGATTGTAGTCTTTGGAGGCTCCCAACAGATGATCACACCCTGCCAGATGGCGCAAGTCTTGCTGTCCGTAGGAGTAGGATCTGTAGATGTTGGGCTCGGCGTGTCCCTCCCAGCAAGAGCCTCGGGCTCATCGCGCTTGGTTGAAGGGCCGATTGTTGTGGTTGGTGGTGCGAGACAAATGAAGACACCATCCCAAACAATAGGAATGCAATCGCTGTCGGTGGGAGTGCCCTTGATGTCTAGCACTGGGGTCGGGGTGTCGGCAGTCCTCACTTCCAGCCACTCGTTTTTCGAGTCTCGAGCTTTATTGGACGGAACGAGAGTGGTCGTAGGAGGAGCAATGATGCAAAAGTGTGCCTGCTCCCAGACTTCAGGAATGCAGCCATGGGGGACTGATTGTGGGTTCGTGTCTGCCCTTGGCAGGACTGGAGCTGCCCATGATGGCGCTCCGAGTCCTGCGAGGACGTAAGCTAGGCGGCGACCAAACATGGTCAGCAATATCGCCAACTAACTGGATTGTCGTACGGAACTACGCAGCTGGAAACGGCATTATTGGGAGGACCGGGTAGACCGCGGTGCTTATATATACTTGAGTGGATGCACTTTCCTTCGAATATCCTCAGGCTCATCGCTCCTTGGGAACACGAGTCCTTCAGGGTCTCGACCTTCCTTCAGCCGGCGCCAAATTGGTGCACGCGATAGTTGCAAGTGGTGAACAGGGAAAACGCAATATAAATAAATGAATCTTGCAGTAGCACACAAGTCAACACACATCCGGACTAGATTTATCCGTCACAAGCTCACTCGAACCAGCGCCGCACCCACTTGAGTAAGATCAGGAGATTCAAGAGCGGCAGGTAGTACTAGAAGGCTGAGTTGTGTCCCAAGCCGTGAGGTCGAACGACACCCAGCCTTTGTCCGAACTCAGACGATGACACTCTGCGTACAATCGCGCTTTTTTGGTGAGGTCGGATCGTGGCACTGACGGCGGCTATTGTGACAAGCACTTGCAGCGTTCAGCCGGCCAGAACGCGATAGAACTGGCCTTGAATATTTGCCAAGAATTTCTAATAAGGCAAGGGAGCCGATTTCTCCCAGCCGCAGTCCAGACCTCGAGACAAGCGGTCATTTCTTGCTCTTCTGAGTTCGTGAGGTTGCAGGACGTTAGTGGACGGAGACTAGCTCGTCATCTCCAGATTTCGGGGACCTTAGCCTCAACTTTATCCGTACCTTGACGCCTACTGGCCAATAGCAGAGCTTCGTCCCAGGATTCCGGGCCGCTGTGGACTTCCGAGCTGCCAGAAAGAGGGTGGTACTTGCTGCAACCTTGGACACAGCATTCTAGCAACAGATACCAGCGGATCTCCGAAGGTCACCAAGACTTGCTGGCTCTGTTGCCAAGAGGTAACCGGTTCTGTGAGCATGTGATCAAGACAACATGATGTTGAGCACAATCTTGGACTGGACCCTGCGTGCATCCGACAAGGATGCACTCCTTTCCGCTGCGGTTAGATATCACCTTTGGCGCCTTAAGAGAAAGCTTCTCCGGCTTTCCAGCCGATGCAACAACGTAGATGACATTGCCGGTCGGCTTACCTTGGGCAGCGGATGTCATTCCAGATTTTGAGTGTCAAAAAGAGGGCGTGAGACCAAGCAAGTTTTTGGCACCGTGGTTCAATGCGGAAAGTTGATAGGGCGCCCAGTTGGCGTCATTTCGACTGGACAGGCAGTAAGCTGGCGGAAATGGATTTCAGGAACCCTTTCAAGGTCTTATCCGACGATGGCGATAACATGGCTCGTGTGCCTTGGCCGAGTGGCGACAAGTTTGATGAGCTTTGATTACCGGGAACGACATGGCCTTCCACAGCGGAATTAGCCAGAATGCGGGCAATGAGGCATCGAACGAGGTGTCAAGCAGTGAGCCCTTATCGGTACAGGGCACGAAGCCAACTGGCCCAACTATTCTGTGCAAACAAGGTGTGAGACTTCAGGTCGGATTAGCACATATGCACGTATTTACAGAGCAACCTCGATGCATCCCGTCCCAGTAGCCCAATATAAGATATGCACTTACCATTGCCGGCCCCGCGGTCACGGCCCCCTCCATACCTGAGCCAAGCCTTTCAGGAACGCCCCTTGATGCTGCGAATGACGACCTTGGAGCCGTCCGAGTGCCAGCCAACGCCATCTCTTTCGACGAGCTCAAGAAATGTCGCCCCAGTAGCCTTCTCGAGATAAGGGACATCAACCGAAAGGTATGCCCGCCCGAAGCACTTGAGCGTGTGCCGCCTCAAGCCATCCTCGCAGAACTCGAGGAACTTGGCCTGATGACCATCGACAGTCGCCTTTACCCTGCCAAATGCGATGAAGTCATCGCGAGCCAGCGCCTGCAGGATGGCATCAACTTTGGCGTCCCGCAACTTGAAGCGGTTGCGCAATGCGAAGGCTTCGGCCAGGTCGCCTCGGCGGCATGCGGCGTCAAGCACAAGGTATCCTGTCACCTCGCGTAATTCGAAACTGGTGAGAGGGTGCTTTGGATGGATGGTGCGCAAGAGGTACAGGATTGCGGGGTGGTAGCTCTCGGAATGCTTGACGAGAATGGCGGTTCGCACGTTGAACAGGTAGGCCTGTGTTGCGAAGTCGTCGATGCGCTTTGAGGCCACTAGGCCCTCACGGAGTTTCCGCAGAGCCATCAAGACGGTGGACAGGTCCTTGGTACCGGTCTGCGGAAGCGTTGGTGCAGGGAGAGAGGGCGCCACAGATGGGATGGATGCCGTGTTTGCCGTGGATACTGTCGAGACGCTTGTGCCGGAAGCCACTGAGGCGTCGGTGCCAGAGGATCCGCCCCTTTCCTTGCCGATGGAAAGCGAGCCAAACTTGTCAAGAAGGGAATCACGGTCGGTGGCATCAGAGCAGAAGCTGAGATAACGTTCGACAATCTTTGTGTAGTAGCGCTCCTGGTTCTTGTGATCGAGAAGTCTGGGATGGTCAGTGACCGGACCGGGGGGTGGGATGACTGCACGTCAAGACAAGGTTGCCTCATACCTGGTCTCGCCCTTTGAGGGCAAGCCCATGCTCTCGAGGGGGTCCAGTTCGACCGGTTTGAGGCGTTGCCATGGTCCTGACGGGCCTCTTGCAGGCATCGTGAATGGTCGCCTAATAAATGGCAAATTGGTGTGACCAGTGAACGAGTTAGTTGGAGAGACGGGGGAGGGGAGGTTCAGGTGGGGGGAGCTCCGGGCCTTAGCGTTCGTTGACAGAGAAGGAGAGACCAATCAAAAGCCAAGGGGGTCGGAGAACGACGCCGGCAGCCGGTGGTGCCCCCATCAACCTCACTCAACACCTTGGGACTCGCAAGAAGCTACCGTTGCTGCAGTTTGACCGAGATCTCCCCTTTTCGAGGAGTCCTCAGCCTAAGCAGGCGATGGTACCCTTGTTTATGCACCGGGTCATTGCCAAAGCATTGGCCAATGGGAGTCCAGTGCAGTTGTCCGATGCAACAAGGTTCCAAGACCAGGAAGGTATCTCACTGGCACGAGTTTACTGTGTAGAGCTCTGTGAACATGATGCTGCAGCGCATATGATACGCATTATGGGTGCTAGCTGCGACCCACCAGGGAGGGCACTTACAAGATGGTCCACCGGGGGACCCAGGTTTGCCCTCAAGTCCCTCTGGGGTTTCGATGATGGCGATGCGGGGAACATACCTCGGCAACTCGTTTCCATGTAGGGATATTGGCGGGCAGCCTCAAGCCCGCCCTCTCACGATGTTTCTTTTATCTTGTTGGAGACTTCGGAATACAATCCAATCTCGAATGCCCGCCCATCTGGGTCAGTAACCTCACAGCACTCGTGTGCAGTCTCCTCGTGCATTGACCCCGGGATATTACAATGGCCGCCTCTCGAATTTCTCAGATTGCGAATCATCTCAACTTCCCAAAGGGGATGCTTGCTGGCCAGGTTGCCATCATAACGGGCAGCGGACAAGGCATTGGCGCCGAAGCAGCCCGCCTCTTTGCCAATGAAGGCGCCCTTGTCGTCGTCTCAGACATTGACGCCGAAAAGGCAGCATCCGTGGCTGAGACCATCAACTCTGCAGGTGGAAGGGCGCTTGCGGTGCCTGGAGATATGCTGGACTCGAAATATATCCAGACACTCGTTGAGAAGGCCGCAGCATTTGGCTCGGGCAAGATCCATATTATCGTCAACAATGCAGGTACGTACGGCACATCTCTCAAACGCCCCCTAAGCATTCCCTCGACTCTTACTCCAAGCTACGGTTCAACGGCCCCCAGATTATGGAACACTGTTTATATGCCCTGGCCACCGCCACACAGCACTGACAGATCCCAAGGCTACACATACGATGGCGTTATCCACAAGATGACAGACAAGCAATGGGACACGATAATGGACCTGCACACCAAGGCCCCCTTCCAGCTGGTCCGCGCCGCCGCGCCCTACTTCCGCGTCAAGGACGGGGAGCCCCGGTGCGTCGTTAACATCTCGAGCACCTCGGGCGTCCACGGCAACGCCGGCCAGGCAAACTACGCCGTCGCCAAGGCTGGTGTTACGGGCTTGACAAAGACCATCGCAAAGGAATGGGGCCCTGCCTTTGGCGTGAGGAGCAACACGGTGGCATTTGGCCATATTCTTACCAGGTGACTAGAGCATTCCCTGTCTTGGAGAGTAGAGAAGAATTCGATGGAACAAGTAACTGACCAATTAATCTTCCTGCTCAAGGTTGACGCAGGCGAAAGAGCAGGGTGCCTTTGTTACGGGCCCGAATGGTGAGAAGATTGCCTTGGGTATACCCCAGGCACAGCAGGCCACCAAGGACCAGCATCTTGATATCCCACTGAGGAGGCCTGGCACCGCGTCGGAGGCCGCATCAGCTGTGCTCGCCGTTTGCAGTCCGTTATTTAGCTATGTGTCTGGTCAAACGATTATGGTTACCGGAGGTCGCAATATGTAGTATACAATTCACCTGCACATGCACGTCAGGCCATGTTTCACTGTGGCCCATCTCGGACAACGATACTGTTGGTTGTGATGTCAGGCACCAACGCCCCTACGCGCTCACACAACTGCCACTCTCCTCCACCTTCTCCCTGTGGCAGTCGCCTGATGCTAGTCATCACGCACAACTCACTGACTTATCACGTGCGACCTCTCACCTCGTCCCTGCCAGCATTTTTTGGTCTCGACCCTCCCCCACCCGCTCCCCGCGGCCCCGAACGCCACCATGCCCTCTCGTGAGTGGTACGCAGCTCGAGCAGCAGAAAGGCTGAGAGCTCATCAGGCAGCCCTGCCTCCCGAGCAACGCCTCATCAACCGCACCGACTGGGACGATGCCATCGAGAGGAAGGTATCCGTCCTGACCAGACAGGCGCGAGAGAAGGTCAAGCAATCCTTCACCAGCACCGTGTCTGACCCAAACGTTGGTATAAGCAATACTCCTGAAGAGGCAGAGAAGGCCTACTTCCGACGAGGCGGAAACCCATTCACCAACAAAGTGCTTCGCCAATTCGTGAAGACGATTGCCATCACCAGGACTCGCACCAATCTCCCGTCAAACCGCTCACTGAAAAAGCAGGTCATATTGCTGTGCAGCGCCGCCAGGGCAGCCGGTAACCCCGTCGAGCATACTGTCGAGAAAGACACCTTGCTCTGGATAGATGGCCCGCCCCTCACCCGAGGCATGGTTCAGCCTACAGCGCGAGAGAAACCGACCCCGCTGCCGCAGGACATCGCCGTCTTCCTGAGAGGCCTCTTCGATCGCAGATTCATGACTACGCTGCCGACAACTCGGGATATACTACTGATCGCCCTCTTTGTCTGCCTTGAAATCGATTGCTCGACTCGCGCCGGTGATTTGTTGCGACCGAGTGTGTCCAAAGAGAATCTCGTTGCCTACAACATAGAGGACAAGGAGAAGAGGTTCAGCTGGGGCTCGGTCGAGGTCCTTGCATTCAAGCAGGGGTCAGGTCAAGACTCGCTTCAAGCTCGGCTGAGTTTCCGCGGTATCAAGGATGCTCAGGAGAAGACCATAGCTCTCGGCCTCCTACCCGTAAACAAAATAGCCCAAGACGCACTCTTTTGGTTGATGATCCTCGGCTTGATTGACGGTGTCTTTGAGGGCGTGTCGTCATGGTCAGACATTGACCATCTACAACCAGGCCCTAATGGCCAGATAATTCCTGTCAAGGCACGCATGCGAGACGTTCCGGTAAGTAGACTATGGAAGAATCCCATTGAGGGCGTCGAGCTGGCTGAACCACTGACTGTCAGTAGGTCTTTCGAACCTCAACTGTAAAACCCTCTTCCCAGGACGATCTCATAGACAAAATGCAACTGGGGGAACAGACGATGCTGATTCACTTGCACAAGCTCAGTCGCTTTTGTGGCCTGAAGCACACCATGCTCCCAAATGTCCTCCGCCGTGGGAGTGCATACACCGGCAAGGGCTACGCTGCTGGGGACTGTTTTGAGGTCGCTCAAAGGGGCTGTCCAGAAGGCAGTACTCCCTCGTGGACCAATGGAGGTGCCCCAGAGGGTCGTCTTTCTGTCACGAGTCTCGTCGACGATGTGCCGACTCACCTGTATCACCAGCCACCGGAAGGCGCCACAAGGGGCGAGCTCTCGACCCTCTTTGTCGACACCTTCAATCACATACACCCAGCCGACAGGTTCTACCCCAACCAGGAGCCACCTCCTGGCACTTATAAGTGTCGGTTCTGCGGTCTTGACTTCCTTACCGCAATTGCCGACGGTACCGAGGCTGCAGCACACTCCCAGCTCTGTGAGGCGGAGCGTTGTACCCAAGCCGTGCCGGGCAGGCCTTGAGCTGACGACACAAGGGTTGTTGACAGTTGCCCCCTCAGATTGCCCCCTCAGCCAGCTCAACGAGACGGCACTGCACTACACTGTTTTTAGGTTGTTCAAGCTGCTTGGATATTGCTCCGCTCACCGTGGTCACATCAATCTGTCTCATCGCCAGGAAAACAAAACGGGAGAACTATGCCTTGTCCTGTTCACCAAACGCGCATTGCCTGTGGGCACCCTAAAGGACCTTCGCATACAGGCACTTACGGTTCACAACGCACGAACGAGCCCTGGTTTGCGAGAGACCCGGTGGCCTCGCATTGAAGAACTGATCTGCCTCAGTTGGTGACGTGGTTCCATCAATTTGGAGATCATGGGGATTGCTCTACCCACGTATCTGGTCACCTGAAGGATGTTATAATTCCCTACACGGCCACCGTATCGACACGTGCTTTCCGCGGTGTGACCACTTGAGGAACCTCGATGCTGCCGGAATGACAGCCTATCTTCATAATTCCACAGCCTTGAGGTAGAGATGCCTGTGAAGGAGATGCCTGCGAAGAAGGCGGTATCTTCAAAAAGGATGGCTGTAGAAGACTCGTCCACCGAAGAGTCTCACGATGTTCAACCGAGAAAAACAAAACAAATACCACTCGTAAGCCGCTTGTGATGAACGCCAAGCACCAGGGCGACAGGTGAGACTTGTCAGGAATCGCTGATGTATTACTAAAGAGCCCATAGCCTAGATAGTGCCGTCACACCTTTGCCCACAATGAGAGCACACCTTTTGCGTACTCCACTATTTCTTCGCCCCCTGTGACGCCTTGTTAACTACTTGCTTTGGAAACAAAACGGCGCTATGAAAGACACAAGGCACAAGAAAGTAGGGACGGCAAAAGGGGGAAAAGACTCGTTCTTACCGAGTTTTGAAGTGTACAATTCACCTGCACATGCACGTCAGGCCATGTTTCACTGTGGCAAGCCATCCATCTCTGAGCAGGGACAGCGAACCCAGAAACACATATTGTAGGGTGTGCTGTTCTTGTGGGCCAAGGTTTGAAAGATTTGCCCTGAGCTAGCTAGGCTGTGGTATCTCGAGCAATATACCTAGGCAGCTTGCCAAAGAAATCCCAATCACATCCCGCTTGCTCGCCTCTGTCTGTAAGCAACCCTGTGAACTTGTTGTATCTCTCCCTCGTGACCCGTGAGCAAACCCATGGTGTTCCCGGCGGACTCGCTAACTCATCTGCTGATTCCCTTACCTGGCTCGCCGGTTGGGATCCTTCTCCCCCAGTGGCCGACGATCTGCTGCCGTGGCCTTCGCTTGGACGTCGTCCGAATCAGACGATTCCACGTAGCCCTTGTTTCCAGTAGCCTTCCTTCTTGCAGACGCCCTCCTTGTCTGCAGCGGTTGGGCGTCCTCGGGGTCAGACCATACTTCCATTTCCGAATCCGATGAAATTACCACCACAGATGCCTTCTTCGCAGACCTCTTCCTCGCGGATGCCTTGGTCTTATTCTTCTTCTTCGGCCGGGCTTCTTCCGAACTCGACTCCTCCTCGACGGGTGCCTTCTTTGCACGACCATTCTTTCCAGGAACCTTCTTGGGCATCTTCACCTTCAGGCCATGGGCCGAGCTGAGGTGAGCTGCTAGCCTGTCGGCGTCGAAGCTTTCTGTGCTGGTACACTGTGGCAGACCCTCGGGCGTCGCGACAGCAGCCGGACAAGTCATGGTGCCCTTCTTGTCACGCAAATGACCAGATATGTGTGCCAGCAACTGTATGGCGCTTGAGAATTGGTGGAAACGCGTCACAACGTTCAGTGTGATGTCGTAGAGACAGAACGGGCAGAAGGACGGGTGCGCCCAAAGGAAGGCTGTGTAAGTGCCGGACAGACCGTGCGCGGAAATCGTGGCTGCCGCGTCGTCGAAGTGTGTGGCGAGATGGGTCTCCTCTAGTTCCTCTGTCCTGGGGATCCACACCTGGCAGAATGGGCAGAAGAAGAGCATCTCCTCCACGGCCATGCCGCCTGTCGGCCTCTGGTATTTCAGGGTGGTCGTTGGTGCGTTGTGGGCCGTGACAATGTGTATGCGGAAGTCCTGCAGGCTGCCGAAGTGCGCCCCTCCATGGGCGCGGCAAACGTTCAGTTCTTCGGACCCAACCTGCTCCGCATGAAATTTTCTGCAGTGGTTCTCATAGGACTTTACTGATCCTGGCAGCTTGAACCAGCAGGGCTGGGGGTTAGTGGCGTCTGTCTTGGTCTGCGTCAGGGGGCAGGTATCAACAGCCAATGCGTCGCCGGCCCGGAGTCGGTCTAGGGTGTCGCGGGCAAGAAGCTCACCCTCACAAAAGTGGGCGTGTACCTGGACACGCTCCTCTCCGACGAAATCAAGACCACAGAAACGACAAGCATATGTACCTGGAAATGGTTCCTGATTGGGGTAGAACCTGTCTGCCGGGTGAAGGTGGTTGAAGGCGGTAACGAAGATAGCGGACAGCTCAGCCCTGGTGGTTCCTTGCGGCTGGTCGTAGAGCCAGGTGGGCACATGATCTACGAGACTCCGCCCAGCAATCTCCCGGAAGGCAAAGGAGCGTGCACTTGTTACAACCCCCTTGGGTTTTGAGGACGCACCAACCTGCTGCTCCTCCTGGTGACCGTCTTCGTCTTTGTCGTCTTGGACGTCGTCCAAAGGGTCATCACCGTCTGCAGCCTCACCAATGCACAGGTCGGTATTCAGCAAATCTAGAGCTTCGGCTGCTTCGGCTTCCTGCTGGAGGAGCTGTGGCTCGGTGAGGATTTCGTCGTCGAGTACCTCCTGCTCCTGCTGGTCGAGAAGCATGTCATTTTCGCTACGGCCGAGCACGAGCGCTGGCACTTCGACTGAGTCCTGATGGGCATTGCGGGACGGGTTCATGGTTCCCTCCAAGAATGCCTTGTACTCTTCCTTGAACTTCTTCTCTTGTAGATGTTGCAATCTCTTGATGCCTCTGTCTCGAACTCTCCTCCAGGCGGTGTGCCGCTCCGGATCCTGTTCCTTGGCAATCTTGAGAGTCCGAAACTCTCCAAGGAGCTCGTCAATGGCTTTCGACTGCTCGGAAAGGAGGGCCACGAGTTCCTCATCTTGGTGGATCTCTGCCATTCCCTCCTCCGAGACGCGGTCCGGGGGTCTCTTATTGCCAGTGTTGAGGAAGATGCTGGACATGCGAGCAACATCTTCCTCCTCAATACCGTGACGTCGGCCTTGGAAGTCCACTGTGGATGTCGTGTTGCGGTAATGGTCCCAGTACGTAGAACTCTCCTCGGTGTGGCCCATGCGTGCAGACCTCTCCTCTTTTGATACATTGTTCGCCAGGAGGTAGGCACTCCCACGGCGGAGGACATTTGGCAGCATGGATTGGAGGAGGCCACAGAAACGGCTTAGCTTGTGCAGGTAGGCGACCATCGCCTGGGTATCCATCTGGTCTTTGCGAATCAGGTCATCCTGGGAAGACGGGTAGGCATTTGCGGCCCGGAAGACCTGAATAAGGGGGGGGGGGCATTTGTTAGCCTAAAACTTGCCATTACATTAGACGACGTCCAATAGATGACTTACTGGAACCTCCAATTTGCTTGGCTTGATTGGGATTGACTGGCCGTTCGGGCCCGGCTGTAGCTGATCGATATCTGACCAGGACGACACACCAGCGAAGACACCATCGATCAGGCCAAGAACCACCAGCCAGAAAAGTGTATCTTCAGCAATGAATGCAGGGGGGAGAAGCCTGAGGGGGACAGTCTTCTTGTGACGGAAATTGTTGTTATTGAAGCCCGGGTTCTTAATGTCCCGGAAGGTCAGGCGGGCTTGAAGGAAGACATGGTCTGTACCCTGATCCTTAAACGCAAAGATCTCAACACAGCCCCAGGTGAACATCTTGTCCCTGTGCTCCTTGATATAAGTAGCGGTATCCTCCTTGGATAGGTGCGGCATTAAGAATTCGCTGACACGGCCTGAGCAGTCGACCTGGAGGCAAACAAGCAGGGCTATCAAGAGGACGGTCCGAGTTGAACCAAGTGACACCATAAACTTGGGGTCGAACAAGTTCCGTAAGAAAGCGGTGATGTCCTCTGGGATCGGGGTGAGCTTCTCCCGTGCAATTTCATGTGCTAGACCATTGGTGACCATTGGTCCATCTACCCAGAGTAGAACGTTGTCCTGTACTGCGCGCTCAACGGGGTTGCCTGCTGCCTTAGCCGCTCCAAAGATGTGGAGGACTTGTGCCTTGCAGTACCTGGCTGAAGGGATGTCCTTGATGATAAGCCCCTGGCTGCCAATGGCTGCAGACTCCACAAACTTGCGAAGCACGCTGGTGGTGAAGGGCGGTCCATCTTCTTGGAAGTATGCCTCTGCCTCCTCGCGCGACTCACAGATGCCCACGCTTGGATCGGAGGCTATGCTGATGAAGATACGCTTCGAGTTCAGCCGGGCCCGTGCGACTGCAGAATTTAGAGTTTGCTACCAGATCCATGGGGGGATGTTGCTTCTTGGACGGCGTCCAAAGTTGTGCCAGACGGGAACCATGCTTACTCTGTACAGACACCCTCTTTTGGATGACATCGTCCCAGTCGGTGCGGTTGATGATGCGCTGCTCGGCAGGGAGGGCTGCCTGGTGAGCAGCCCGCTTTTTGGAGGCACGGGCGGCGTACCAGTCGTGCGACGGCATCGTGGAACGTGGTAGGGCGGGAGAGGGCAGTGTCGCGCGCGCAGGGTCCTTCAAGTCGTGCGATGATGTCGGGCATGAAACATGAGCAAGAATGTGGGAGAAGTGAGGACGGACATGATATGACCTTGGGGGCCTGTATGAAGTAGCTGACTCACTTTGACAACTCCTTCCTAACCTAAGTTGCGGCAGGAAAGAGCATGGACGGAAGGAGCCCTAGGTGCGCGGCTGGGGTAGCTGCCGGCAGCGCGGGCTCCTTCCACAAATTTTACCAGCGTTGACAGAATCATCCATGGTCCATTGTGTTCCAATACCCAGATAACACTGAGTTACGGCTGAAATCAAGAGGAGTTGCCAATATGTGTTTCTGGGCTCGCTGGCCCTGCTCAGAGATGGCTTGCCACGGTGAAACACTGCCTGACGTGCATGTGCACGTGAATTGCATACTACATATTGCGACCTGCAAATCTTTCACACCTTTGCCCACAACAACAGCACACCCTTTGCATATTCTACCACTTCCTCCCCACTGGTGCACGCAAATTAGTTACTCGTCCACATCATCCAGGGAACCGGCCACGTTACCTGAATTTCGAATCGCCGAAAAGCCGATCGACAAAGCTGATTGGTATTTCTCCGATGGTCATGCCCATCGCCTTGGCCGTGACCGCCAGGGCCATCTGCATGCTGAAGCCGCGCACATCGGTGGTCTCGAACAGCTTCTCGAGAGCGGCCCGCTTGTACAGGCGGAAGCTGCCCGTGAGGTCGCTCACGCCGGGGCGCAGTACGGTGTCGGCGAAGATGTTGGCGCCCTTGCTGGTCAGCTTGCGCTTCAGGTCCCAGCCGAAGACGCCGCCACCACTGGCGTAGCGCGTGCCCGTGACGATGTCGTAGTCGTGCGCCTTCTGCAGCGCGATCATCTGCGGGATGAACTTGGGGTGGTGGCTGAAGTCGGCATCCATGATGATGATGAAGTTGCCCTTGGCGAACTGCAGGCCGTGTACATACGCCGTGCCGAGGCCGAGCTTGCCCGTCCGGGGCTTCAGCTGGACGTGGGGACTGTAGGCTTTGACGAGCTGGTTCGCGATCTCTTGGGTGCCGTCGGGGGAGCCATCGTCGACGATGATGAGTTCCCAATCGAGGTTGCTGGAAGGAGCAAACGAGTCAGCTTTTGTTTGCCTGCGATTCAAACGCCCGTCAAATTCGATCTGGGCGACAGGTAGCCCACCTACTTCTCAGAGAAGGTTCGCTGCAGCAGCCAGGTGATGATAGGGAGGTTCTGGCGCTCGTTGAAGGTGGGCAGGATCACCGAGTAGACGTCCTTGTTCGCGCCTTTCGCCATGGTGAGGTAATTAGAAGAGGATACTGGGAAAGATGAGAAGTATTAGGGAGTGTCAGAATCAGGAATAAAATCAGTCAATGCGCTCTCTCTCTCAATGGGCAAAAGAAGGAGCGTCGTGAAGTTGCAAGGGTGAAGGTGGAATGCGACGGCTAAAGTCGTGGCCTTTCTGGGAGCTTGCCCCCAGCTGCGCGTCTTAGCGCCTTGCTTGACGGTCGCGGAGACCCCCTAGTAGTACATGGGACCTGGGGCTGAGTGACTAAGCATTGACCGTCCACGATACATGCCACCCCCTCCGATCAGGTTTCGATGATAAGCAATAAATACAAAATGGACCCAAATGAGACATCCGGTAATTCAGAATATACAAAGCTTTAGGATAAGCACTTGCCAGAAAATTGTAGGGACATTGAAGGCGGTCTTGATATACACCAACTCATGATATGTCCATCAGACATCATCTAGCGGCAACCATATCATCCGAACTTATCCCATAGACTGATCTGATATAGTTGAAATAGCTACAGTACATTCCATTCTAGGCGATATCCAAACATTTTTGGACCCCATGAGTTTGACACCCAACAGGCAATAAGACAGACGTGGCAGTCAATGGAATCTAGCGTCCCTCGCCTGGTCACTTGGTAATGGTCACTTCGTACGGGACAACTCGATTTCTATCCTTCATGCATTTAGCCCTACCGCAACCTTTCTACCATTCGACTAAGATAAGTCATCCAACCTCCGACAAGTGTTCGAGCCTGAGCTCTTCATGAATATCTCAGCAACCCCACAACAACATGGGTATAATTACTACTGCGCACATTGTCTCCTGCGTTTTGGTTCGCAACAGGAAAAGCATAAAATAACAAAAATAAATCATCCTCGAAAACCCATCAAAAACAAACAGATTTGATATACGCATGCGGACGCCAAATGCAACACCAAACGCGCGGGGTGCGCGCGCATGCAATGCACACCCTTACACGTTCGTCGAGATCTTCTCCCGACCGTCGGGGGAGGAGTCGGCCGTCTCCGTAGGCTTCGTGCGGCCGTTGGGGGAGGACTCAGCCTTCTCAGTAGACTTCGTCCGGCCGTTTGTAGACGCCTCACCGGTGTTGTGTCTCTTCCCGAAGCTCGTCCCCTTGCTGAAGCTCGCCCAGCCCTTGAGACTGGAAAAGCTGAGCGCGGTGCTGAGCCTCCTGCCCTCGACGCTGCCCTGTGAGAAAGCGCCTTGCACCACCGCATGGTCGTCCAGGAGGTGGAAGGCCCGCTTGATAGCCTTCCACGTCTCCATTCCCGCGATGAACACGATCGTGAACCCGACCACCAAGCCCCACTCCCACGTGATTCTGCTGTGCTTGAAGAATTGGGTGCTCACAACCGGAATGTTGACGGTCAAGAAGACGGACAGGAAGCCAATCGCGACGGCCCAGAAAAGGAAGCGGTTTTCGTAGAGGTCATTGAAGACTTGGAAGGGTCCGTGCCGCTCCGGGTTGAGAGCGAACATGGACCTCCGCAGGTGCTTGAACTCCCATGCAGACAACAAGATCAGCCAAGTTAGCTCCGCAAACACGGCGGCTCGTGCCCTGAAGACTGGGATACATGCTTCGGAGTATTCCCTATTGCAATCCCTGCCCAGGTTGCCGCCGTTGGCACCGTAGACGACAATGATGAACGTTGCGAGGGTGCAAACGCCCATGAGAAATCCATACACGGCCATGTCCACCATAATCTGCTTCGTGAAGATGCCCTTGGCGTGGGGTGGCTTCCTCATGACGTCTGCCGCGGCTTTCTCACGGCCAAGACCGAACGCGGGAAAGGATGAGGTGATCATGTTGATCCAGATGATCTCGAGTGGCGAAATGGGGAACACCGAAAACCCGCTGGCATCCTGGAATGCGAGGCCACAAATCAGGAGGATGACTTCGCCGACGTTGGAGGTTAGCAAATGCAGGATGAACTTCTGGATGTTGTCGAACATGCGCCTTCCCTCGCGGATAGCCGCGACGATCGAGTTGAACTTGTCATCAGTCAGTACAATCTTGGCCGCTGACTTGGCGACGTCGGATCCGCTGCCCATAGCAATACCAACGTCGGCGTTAGCAAGAGATGGCGCGTCGTTAACACCGTCACCGGTCATGGCCATGAACGCTTTGCGTCTGCGCAAGGCCTCAATCATGCGAGTCTTGGTGTCCGGGGCGCAACGCGCAATGACTAAGGGCAGCTCTTCCAAGGCGTCGATTTCCGCGTCGGTCAATTTGTCAAAGTCCGTCGCCTTGAGCACGATAGAATCCGCAGTACCCGCAGGCAGGATGCCAAGGTTGCGCGGAATGATACCGACTTCCTTGGCAATGGCCCTGGCCGTGGACGGATGGTCACCAGTGAGCATGTGGACCTTGATACCTGCGCTGGCACATTCCCCAATGGCAGGGGTGGTCTCTCGCCGAGGGGGGTCGTAGATTCCGGCAAGACCGAGCAGGGTCAAGTTGCTCTCGACTTGGCCCCGGAGTGCTGCATCATTCTCAGTCTCCTCCGGGCTGGAAACAGACTGAAAACGACCATCCCATTGCTTAGTAGCAATGGCCAGAACACGCAAACCTTGCGAAGCGAGCTTGTCCATCTGTGTCAACACCTTGTCCTTGATCTCGTCCGTCAGGGGCTCCTGGATATCGCCGGTGCCAATGTTTGAGCAAAGATCGAGAACGCGCTCGACGGCGCCCTTGGTGTAGACGACACTGCCCGTCGAGGGCACGTTGTATTCATTACCATCTGGAGCATTGTAGACCACTGACATTCGCTTGATGCTACTGTCAAACGGGAACTCAGCAATTTGCTTCCAGCCATTGGCTTCAAGCTGCTTCTTCCGAATTTCAAAGCGATGGGAGAACACCTGCAGGGCGATTTCGGTCGGCTCTCCAGTTGTCTGCCACTTGGATTCCTGTTCGTCATATCGCACTGTTGCGAGGTTGCAAAGAGAGGATGCGATGAGAAAGGCGTGCAGATCTGGACCGGCTTCAGCCTCTGTCTCCTTGGCGTCGTCCTTGTTATTCTGTTCGAGTTTTTCCTGAGGCACGTCAAACTTGAGCGCCGGAGCGCTTCGTTCCTGATCGAAGTCGCGCTCCTGCTTCGGCTCCTCAGGTGCGTCGATAGGCACGTTGCGATAAGTGACCCTACCAACACTTGGATCGTTAGGGTCCTCGGAGTCATGAACAGTGTAGACGTTTGAGAAAGGCAGCCAAGCTTTCCGGACTATCATTGCGCCCTGAGTCAGGGTGCCAGTCTTATCGGAGCAGATGTTAGTAACACCTCCAAGCGCTTCTAAGGCAGATAGATCTCTATATTCCACAAGTCAGTAAGGTCCACATAAATTTAGTCGACAAAATGCGGGTACATACCGAACGACAACATTAGCCTTGCGCATAACAGTCGTGGCCACGACCATTGTGATTGTCAGAACGGCAACCAGACTCTCAGGAATAATAGCAATTCCAGTGGAAATGGCATAAATGATGACCTCGTTCATCATGTTGAAGCGATTGACTCCGAACACGATGACAGCCAAAAGCAGTGCACAGAAGAACAGCACATAAGCCAGTTTGCTCAGTCGAATCTGGAGCGGTGTGCCCTCAGTCAAGCCCAAGAACTTGCCGAAGAAATCGTAGGTCCGCTTGAAACCTCCCTTAAGAGGAGCCGCCTTGCCGTATTTCTTCCAGTTCATGGATCTTCCTGGCTTCCTCGTCTTCTTGGTGGTTGAGGCAGCAATCTTGCCAACCTCAGTCTGCATTCCTGTCGCGATAACAATGCCTCGACCGCGTCCCTTTCGAACAACAGTGGTGGCATACGCAATGTTCACACGATCACCGATGCCGACCTCACCTTCTTCGGAGGCCAACTTCTCGGTACCAGGAACCGTGATATCGTTTTCAATCGACTTCTCCACGGGGAGGGCCTCGCCTGTCAAGCTCTGCTCGTCGCAAGACAGGTTCATGGCTTCGAACATTCGCAGATCGGCAGGAACCGTGTCACCCATTTTCAGGATGACAATATCACCGGGGACCACCTCGGGACTGAATATAGTTAGTAAAGAGACTCAAACATGATACAGTTTATCACCGAGTTGGGATGATGTGAAGAGATGGAGCTAGTTTGGTGTGGATATGGGAGACATACTTGGCGATGACTTGAACCTTTCCATCTCGGATAACGCTGGCTGAAGGAGAGGACAGTGCTCTGAGAGCATCCATTTTCTTTTCAGCCTTATATTCTTGTAAAAAGCCGATTGAGACATTGAGGACGATGACTACAGCAAGAACCCCGCCTTCGATCCAGTCCTTGATTGCAAGACTGACGATCGTTGCGAAGAAGAGAACCTTTATGTAAGAGTGTAAGCCAGTGGCCAGTGGTGAGAACATCTGAGAGTGGTATTCCCTTTTTTGTTTTTAATTCCGTCCAAGGCAGGGTGGGGTTATGAAACATACCAAGATCATAGCATTGAAGAGCTGCTTGATGAAAATCGTGTACCAGGGGATTGCTCCCCCGACGTCGAGCTCATTGCGAGGGTATTCCTGCTGCAGCTGCGCAACCTGCGCAGAATTCAACCCTTTGTCGACATCTGTCTTGAGGGAGGCTGCCACATCACTCGGAGTAAGGAGGAACGGGTGTCGGTCAAACTGGCCGGCCATAATGTATTCACTTGATGACCATGGATGTCGAGATATCGAGCGCAGGGGAAATTTGGATCATAAGCGAGCGGACTCTGGATCGGTCTTGTCAACCAGAGAAATTTTGAAATTGTGAAAGACGAAAGTTTGTTTTCACAATGTTGACTGGTCAAGTCCTTTGTCAGGCCAAAACAGATTGGCATGTGATCCAGGGGGGAACGTAGCTACTTAAGTACTTGTCAACATTCGTTGAAAAGCTTCGATGAGTCTAGAAGGATACGCAATGGCCAGGGCAGACCCAGTGATGGACCGACAATGACGGCGAGGGCTTAGCCATGGCGCCGAGCAAAGCCAAGAGGGCGACCTAGGGCGTCGACGAACCACGAGGCAGCATATGAGGAACCGACATGTATCTAGCTTCGCGACGAGGCTCGCGTGAGTATGTGGGTGTCCCAACAGCCCGTTATCAAGACAGTTGGAGTGTTTTATTGGGTCCAATGGCATCATACCAAGCCTCCTGGCAGTCGAAATCGCTAGGCGGTGCTGGGCGGCACCGGGGCGGGAGTCTGGGCGGAAGGCTTGGCTGCTCCTGTTTTCCGAGGACAGACGCCGATGGAAGCCATTCTGGGCGCAGGAATTGCATCGAGGATCCCTCGCATGCTGGAGAACAGGTGCCGTTTGCGTTGCCCCGATCGAACCAGAGGCACAGAGCGGTCGCAGGCGGAGGCCGAGCCAAGAAGTGACTAGTCTCTTGTCATACTCGCTCAACGCCGAGAGCGGGCGACGAAGCTGGAGGCGGCCAATCAAGACGGCCTGGCGACTTAGATAATCACCCCAGGCCAAGGCTGCCCGTGACCTAGTTAGCCGGCGCCGAGACCTTGTGGGCGAACGAGGCTGGGAAGGTCGAAGGAGATGCTCGACACTGGTTGCAGCAAAGATTTGCCTTCCAAGCAATTGGGACCATATATCAAGACTCGGGAAGTGCTTGGTTTGAGGGACAAGGACCCTGCAGGCGCCTTGGTCAAGCTTTGGGGGCTGGGCCTGCGGGCGGACTGGCATGGGCACTGAATCTTTTGGCATGGAGTACATATGTCGGTAGAAGTGGCTGCCGCCGCGTCTCCATCATGGCGAAGGGGGCGCTGTGGCAGGCACGCAGGGAGGCACGCAAGCACGCAGGCATGGCCGGCCTTGTCGAAGCAGCCGACAAGTCAGTCACTTGCGTGCGCAGCTCCGGAACGGTGTGGCCTGTGCCGGACAGCCGAGATCGAAGACGGGGGCGCAACCGGGTGACTACTGCGCCGCTGGACGAAAAGCTCCCGGCTACCAATTTTTTTGGACCAGCTTTGTGGTCCATCCAGCGTGTGGTCCATCAGTTCCATCCGGCCTGTCTGAACCAGATTCTGGTCTTGCGTCACCATACTGCTGCATGGTGTTGTCGTAATATGTAGGTCAGCCGGCTTGCGTCGAAAAAGGTGGTCACCTTTTCCTTTTCCCGCGCGCACGTCAGGCTTAGGCTGCTCACCCCACATCGAGCACCAATTGGCCAATGCCTCTAATAGTATGCGAGTTGGATACCCCGGCACGAATCGGCTCGGCAGCACAGACACACTGCCGCGTGCGCACAGCTGCTTCGAGGCTAGGGCTGTCTCTGTCGTATGGATGTGGGTGTGAGGCGTGGGTGATGGGGGCCGTCGCTCTCTCCTCAGCTCCTGAAACGTCGACAAGACATGCACTCGCCAAGGTGATGTTGCCCCTGGATCTCTGGATCCAGGTCCCGTGGTGCGCAGCATGCCTGTGGTTCAGACTGTGCGACGCAGGGTGAGGTGTAGGCGGCGGACAGTGCAATTGTGGGGTAGCCAGAAGTAGACGGATCAAGGCAGAGCCTCGATGTGACACCCTTGAACAGAGGGTAGCTGTTGCTGGAGTAGCAAAAGAAGGCCAGTGTCAGTGCACGTGTTGAAAGACCACTTTAGACTTCCTAGAACAGACTGCTCTGGGGTGCTTGGGGGCAGGGGTTAAGGTTCATTACGGCCCTGTCCCGCACCCACCTTTACGTTTTGGCTCCATCCTCCGTCCTGATGGCCCGCGGGGTGAGGAGTAATGGCGAGACGGGTGCAAGCTCCTGATTCGTTCAGCCACCGGAAGCGGTACGGTGTACTGGGCACCACGAGCGGCACCATACTGTGTGGACAGGTGATACGCAGTACACAGAGGCTACGTGCAAGTGCGCCCCCTTCTACTGTAGTGCACGTTTACCGTTAGGAAGGAGGTCTGCGGTTGGAGAAGACGGTGTTAAGTACACACACAGCAATAATGCTTGCCCGTCTACCGCCTGTCATGCCATGCCCATGCTCACACCCAGCCCAGCAAGCCCAGCCAGCCGACACCCCCATATCCATGCTCCCAGCTCCTGGGACGATTAGGTGAGCAAGCAAGCCGCGGCCTTCAAGCCTTCGACCTCGCTCTTTCCCAACCTCTCCCCCAAACGACGCACAGCACTCCTCACGACAACTCTGCTCCGCCATCCAGCTCCATCGACAGCTTCATCAGCCTCATCAACTACCACCTCGCTCCATCTGCCGCATTGGCCCCGCCAGCTACCCGCAGCGCATCGATTGCGACCCAAGACGCCCTTCCCGCCCGCTCAACCGCCCGTTGCATCATTACGTCATATCGCAATGGCCGACAGCTCAGCTCCCGTTAGCAGCGCAGGTGCGTGTGGCCCAGCCCAGCCTTCTTGCAAACCCATCCTCGAATTCCCCTTCAATCGCAATTGCCTGGGTTGCCAGCCGCCTGGTCCAGCTCCAGCGAGCTTCAGACGACCCTGATCCTGCTTTCCCGGTCTGCTTTTCACCCTTTGCGCACTTCCTTCCCGCTTTGCGCGCTCGCGCCACTGCTAACATTTGTACCACACATGCGCAGCTCAGCCGAGTGTCGACCCAGTTGCCGCGCCCGCTGCCGACAATGCGCTGCCTAAGAACCCACTCACCGAGGCCCCAGCTGACAAGCCGGCCGAGGCCACTGCTGCTGCCCCTGCAGGAGGCGCGGAGCCTCTTTCCTTAGCTCCCGAGACCAGCAAGCAGGGAGATGCTCCTGCCGCTGAGGCTACTGGCACAAGTGATGCCGCTGTGAGCAACAGCAACGGTGTCAATGGCACTACGACCGGGGCCAAGTTCGAGCCTGTCGTCCCGGTGGAAAAGAAGGCCGATACCGCAGCTCCTGCCCCTGCTGTGGAGACCCCGGCCGCTTCATCGGCAGCCCCCGGAGCAGGCGCCTCGGAGTCGACTGCTCCTGCCCAGGCGCCCGTTATGACTGGCGCACTTGCTGGCTCGGAGTCAAAGCCGGCCGAGTCAACCAATGACGATGGTGTCAAAGATGCTTCTTCTGCTGCTACTACTACCGCCGCTACTACCGCTACCACCGATACTACCAAGCCGGCCGAACTGAACGGTGCCAGCGAGAAGGACGTCGAGATGAAGGACAGCACCGACGCAGCTCCAGCCCCCGAGACTTCTGGTACTTCTTCGGCGGCGCCAGTTGCCCAAGAGAAGCCGGCGCCTGTTCCCGCAGCCACGGCTGATCCTACTTCCAACACTGAGGCTGGAAGCACCCCCGCGGAGACCGGTGAAAAGCGCAAGGCCGAGGTGGCTGGCACCAACGGGGCCGCTGCAGACGGGGAGCCTGCAGAGAAGAAGCAGAAACAGGGTGTGATCGGAAAGGTCGTTGAAAAGGCCAAGGAAGTCGTCGAGGAGGTAAAGGAGAAGACTGAGTCCAAGAAGGACAGCGGTCCGACTAGGAAGGGCAGCAAGAAGGGCAAGAAGGAGGCCCCGCCTGCACCTGTCGGCCGCACGGCGCGCAAGACGAGGAGTCAGGGAACCGCTGATTAGTGGTGTTGAGAAGTGCGGCTGGGTTTTGAATGATTGAATAGTGGCCTGCCCACCAGCGGCGGCTGAACTGCGGTGTGCCACATCGAGTGGCCGAATGAACAGGAAGCACCAGTAGGTAACGTTTCTTCACTCCTTCTGGATCGGGGTTGGAAGGTCCCGCGGGCCCAACAGCGGGAACGGGCGGAAAATGGGTGCCTCGGACTCTGGAGTTTTGCTTTCTCTTGTCATTTATTGATTTCGTGACGGTATTGATCCTGCTTCCGGTTTGCTTTAAGTACCGCTGGTGCGCTCATGATGATTGTATATACGCTGCTATGAGCGCAGAAAAAGCAGAATCCACGTTGACTTGCATTGAATCATCTGACCGGTCTCACGGACATAAGTGTTGTGAATGCGCGCTCATGAACCGCGTTTCAGGGGGCACTATCAGGATCACTTTGACACCTAGGTACCTAAAACCTGATTTTATCAAGCTAGTCTAGGAAATGTATGCTTTAGTGGGACGGTGAACCTTAATATGGCGATAAGCGTTTCCAACTGGCCAGATGCATTTACCGAATACAAACAGACCTATGGAAACATTGTGCAGTTGCAAGACAAAATAGTTAAGCCAGGGTATATTGACTAAGTAATAATTACTAAACGGCCGATGAATATCTAGGCTTTTCGGTCTCTGCACTGCCCTCTTCGGAAGGAGTAAAAGGCACATCTTTTTTCCACGAGGATCCAAAGACACCTCCCAAGACCAATGCAATGCCACAATAAATCTGCAAATCGTGGTCAATACGCCAATCCGGCCTGTCCCTTCCTGCCGATCACTTACTTCAGCACTTAATGTGTGGGGCGAGAAGACTAGTGGAATAGTCAACGCCGCCAGGAAACCCAAGCTCTGCGCATAGTTTTTGGCGATGGTGCTCGCTATGCGAACCGCCCAGGACACAAGAAACCCACCAATGGCTTGCAACAATACCAGAGCCCAGACCAGGACGGTATAACCACGAAAGCTGCCCTTCAAGCTCAGGTCTGACTGCCACATCAGCCCACAGAGTGCGCACAGGCAGGTGTATGAAGCCAGCTGGGCGTTGCGAACCATGAAGTCATTCTCTGAAGTCTTCAGGACAGCCTCCATATACACACCCGCAAAGGCACTGCAGAATCCTGCGACCAGCATAGCGATGATTCCAAAGACCATGTCCGCTTCTGCATCGTCGGTCCGCGGCGCGCCGAAAGATCGTACCGCAGAGCCAACCTGCACCAAGACCATGCCCGTGGTCATGACCACCAGGCAAATCCACTGATGCGGTTGCAGGATCTGCTTAAGAAGCAACCTGCTGAACACCGGTGTCAGGACAAGCTTGACTTGCGAGAGCATCAGGTACGGCAGTATGTTGAGATTGTATGCGCCAAGGCTCTGGCTCGTCGCAGAGAGCGTGTACAGGAAGGCCGGGACGGCCGAGCTATCGTGCCCGGCCAGCACGTGGCCCAGGAAATCGGAGGGTCGCGAAGCGCTGGTCTCGTCGGTGCTGTTGAAAAAGCCATGCGCGGCGATGGCCAGGGAAATCAACATCTTGAGGCCTTCGGACAGGACGACGGCGCTCAGAGGCTCGTATTGCACAGTATCATCTAGTTGTCTCGTCTGTAGCTTGTGCTGTAACTAATACGTGAATCATATAACACGGTCAGTGGGATGTCCGAACGACACCTCCAAATCCGTCTGCATGAAAAGATCGACTCACCAGTATACTGGCAGCATTTTGGCATACGAGCTAGAAGTTTGCTTGTCAACCCCATTTTCCTCCATGCAGAATCAGAGAGTGGTGTTCACCAGCGCGAGAACGAGGGCGACCGCTGCATTGGTGCATCGCCAATGCATTCCAAAGTCCGCCATAGGTTGGGTGGCTCTGCTGACTTCAACTTGTCGTGCGCCCAATGGATGTAAATCTGAGAAGGAAAAGAAAGAAGAAAACGATCGGACTTGAGACACAGGTCCTACTCCCCATGGTATGCAACACGAGATATCGGCTACTAAAAGTGATATTACACGATTCGGGGGGCTTGGTCAAGTAGCCGAAATTGATTCGCTAGTAGACCGAGCCTTAGACGGTTTCCAGTGTATCTGACAGGTGTGTCAGTGCTTGTCTCCACATATTCCGAATGCGTGTATTTGACAGCTGGATACGAGGTCCGGTGAGGGCCCCTGCTTGATGAACGACCGAGGCAAGACGGGGAGACAACAAAAATCATTCGGCTTCGAAGCACTTACATTGCTTAGCGCTCGGCGAGGTTCCGCTGCCAAGTGCAATACACGGGCCACAGAGGGTGTGGCTTACGTACCACTCTATCAATAGCAACAGTTATCAGAATGTAGTACTTCCGAGGGCATTACTGGATTCAGCACGAAGTGTTTCTTCTGCAGAAAAGCCTCTCCAGGCCTTCGCGGCAAAACACTCTTCCTCTTCGATTTGAGACAATGCCTCGTATCGTGTATTTGGACAGCCACATAACAGCAACCTTCGCCCAATTCTAATATGCAAATTCTCTCTAGAGTCTTCACATTTGCTGGCAAGCGCTCAAAACTGACCTCAAATTGCGTTGTAGGATCGTTCTGAGGGCGATTCAGGCTGAAGCGACTTTCCCTGGGGCTAAAATGGTCTTCACAGTCAGACGCACAGTAGCCCTGACCTGTGTGGTCTTCGTTTTTGTGCTTTTGACAGGTTACCAGGCGCTTAAGCTCAAGTACCTTCAGAATCCTCTCAGGCATATCCTAACGAATGGTACGATAGAGATACCCTCGTTCATCTCGGAGCAGAGGCCATTCTGGACAACTGAACAGCTTGAGCCCCGATTCGCCTACGTGCAATATGCCACAGACGTTGATTATCTGTGCAACGCGGTAAGTGTTTGCCGGGTTTTCACCAAGTATTTGTGCTTCGATTGCATGGCGAGGGCTGACAAACGGACACTAGGTGATCAACTTCCACCGGCTGGAAAGATTCGGCAGCGAATACGATCAGGTCCTGATATTCCCTCACCAGTGGACGGAAGGTGACTCGAAAGAAGCAAAAGCAATCAAGAACATCCAGAACACACTTCCTAATCTCGGACTTCGACCTTTGGCGCTTCTCACAACCAACAAGGGCGACATTACATGGTCGAAAAGCTTGACCAAGTTTCACGCCTTCAACCTCACCGACTACACCCGCGTTCTAGCGTTTGACTCAGACTCCCAAGTTCTCAATAACATGGACCACTACTTTCTAGCTCCGATGGCCGGGCTCGCTGTCCCGCGCGCGTACTGGCTGAACGACAAAGATGCAGCCATCGCCGACCAGGTCCTCGGCTCGCACGTTATGCTGCTCGAGCCAAATGAGGCGCGGTACACCAAGATCGTCGACGAGGCGCGCAGCTCGGGCGATTTCGACATGGATGTAATCAACCACCTGTTTAAGGACTCGGTTATGATCCTGCCGCACCGGCGGCTGGCCTTGCTGACGGGGGAGTTTCGACACACGGACCACCGTGCCTACCTCGCGCCGGACGAGGATGACGATTGGAACGCAATGGCTGAGGTCTCGAGGGCGTATCTGGTCCACTTCAGCGACTGGCCGCTGCCGAAGCCCTGGAGGCATCACTCGGATTCAGAGTGGGAGAAGGTCAGGCCCGAGTGCCCCGAGGACGAAGAGGAGAGAGACGACAGGCCAAAATGCGCTGATCGGGTGATGTGGGAGGGATTCTATCAGGACTATAATGATGACAGGGCTCGTTACTGTGCGCCCTTTTTGTGAACACACCTGGATTGAATTAGGAAATACGAGTCACTCAAAAGCGACACTCTCTATCCAGTCAAGGCAGCCTAGAGGCCATGAATCTTGGGGCTTGGTCGGCGTCACCTCATTTGTTTGACAACGTGCTACTCTGTCTCGATGCTCTTCTTAATTTGTTGATTGAAGCTATCTGAAGGAGGCAAAGGACGACCGAGAGCAAGAATATCAGGCAGCACCGGTCTGCCATTGAGATTGTCCAGCCGTCTCGACCTTACAAGGACCCGCTGCTCCCCAGTGCCATATCTCAAAAGAATTTTCAACCACATCCGGCATATTCCCGTCTTGGTCTCCATCAAATCAACGTATCGTCTAACTGTAGACGTGGGTCCGCATCAACAGTCCAGGCACATCGCTTCTTTGGATGTGCTCTTAGTATCAGCGCAGCATGGCCTAGAGAGGGCCCGCCTCAACGATGAGCTTTCACATCAAGCACCATGCCGCCAGACACAATCGGAAAGATTCCCTCTCATCCATGACATACCCGTAACAATACATCGTGTTGGACCGACACATGCTGGACAGCCTTTCCATCCTTGATCCAGGTGTCTTGCTTTTCATGCTAGGTCTTTGAGCGTCTACTACTGTATGACGGGACGGCATACACTTTCGAATGTATATGGATAAAGAACGAAAAGACCCAAGCGTCTTGCCATGGTGGGGGAAGCCGAGCCCGAGCCTTGTTTGCTCACGCTCTTCGCATCGACAACAGGGTTCTTTGGAGCAGCGGACAAGCTGCTCTAGCCTGGCTTTGTGGAAGCTCGCCTGTGACCTGAGGAGCGTTGGGGTATGAAGGCGGAGGTGCGCCCAGTGTGACGATTACTGGTAGTTAGTTCATACAGCTAACCTAGTTCTTGGTCAGGTAGGAGTGCTTCTTCGAAAAAAAGGTCACGTTGCCCTTGTTTGTGTTTTGGTACAGGCTAGTATTAGGTTTTGAGATCTGACCATGGCGAGAAAATGGCCTTGCCGGCAGCGGCTTGTGTGTGCTCGTCTATGGTTGTTGACCTTGTTAGAAGATGTACTGGGATAATATGGAAATGGAGAAGCAAGGTAGGGGAGATGAAAGGCAGGTGTGTTGTCACATGTACTGGTATTGGGATGAGATCTGTCGTTTCTATTGGTAAGTCCAATCATGGAGGAAACAATCCGAAAAAGTAAAAGAAAAATAGGGGCACCGGGACAACCCGAATCTTCCTGGTTGACCAGAACACACCTTATCCAAGAAGCTATCATATAGCCGGGGATTTACAATAGTTCAAACAGATGGTTTTTTGTGGTCAGGGGTTATACCGTTAGACCATGCCCCCAAATTGTGAAATGATAACACGAGCTGCGGCTGATATGCTTTCGTCTGCTGACAAGCGGCTTCAAATACTATGTCCTAGCTATTGTGCGGGCCGAGATGACCACCCTTTTCAACTCGGCACTTTGCTTTGCGCAGCTAGCAGTTGGGCCTTACATAACAATGAGCACCTACCTTTCTGCATGTGTTGTACAGAGGATGATTTCATATCTAGTAGTGAGCTGCTCGGAGCTTCTCCCACTTGATCTGTTTTGTGGACCTAGGTTTCCTGGCTAATTTAGCTTGCAACTCATGCTCCTCACCTAGGTAGAACCGAATTAGCCTCGAAACATAATAATCAAAGGTAGGTGGAGTATTTTTTCACGTTCTGACTTATGTGAGCAGAGAAACGGCTGTGATTGTGGTGACAAGAGCCTTCACGTGAAGAATAATCCAATAGCAGAATCTGCTTTCAAGTAGACAGATAGAGACAATAAATGCAGAGGCTCAGGCCATCCTGTAGCAAGAATATACAGACAGTAATGCAAGTTTTATTGTCTGAGTGCTGGTGTATACTATCACCTACATGACGAAGATACTATTGCATGTCTCAGGCTTGATGGTTGAAAGGCAACCCAACATCTGCGATAGAACACACTGCGGACCTAATTAAGGACTAAATTCATGACTGCACAAATTGTATCAATTCAAGTCCACTTCCTTTCCAACATAAGAAGACTGTCCGAAGGGGACCTGAACCAGACCAGGAAGTATTAATATCTGGTACTTACTATAATGGTGTGTTTCAAGGCCCTCCTGGGCTCTTCACACTATGTACACTAGATTTTCCCCACTCACATGCTGCAACTTGAATGAAGTTGCTAAAATGATGGCCTCCCTATCGTGGTCACTTTGGACCACAGGCAGAAAGAGATTGATACCCAAATGACATCGAAATTATTGGTAATGTCTTGATTTTGTTGCCTTTAGGGTTCTTTGTTGAGTTACATGTGTAGTCTTGGCGGATTCTGCTGGCCAGGTGAGTGGTTTATCACTGAGTGTGGTCGAGCATGTGCGGATTTGCAGCACGCCGAGCAGCATGCTCGGTAGCAAGCTGGGTTCCACACAACCTCCCCTGCTCTGACTTTGATCACACTCGCTGGTATTCTAGCCTTGATGACTATATACTGTGTGTTGATATTATCGGTCGGTCGAGTACTAGTGTGGAAGAGAAATCCTTTTTGCCGCAGCAGAGGCGTGAGGCCAGACCGGCTTGGCTGCGCCAAGAGGGCAAAATGATTTTTTCTTCAGTAGGGCTGTTAGCCGCGGTCCCGGCGCTGCCAGTGGCGGCGTGGTAATCCCGTAGCTGGCGTGCTTGGCTCGCAACGGTGGTCTCGAGGCGGCCGGTGCTGGTCGGACCGACGGTAAGGGATCAGACATAGATACGAGGAGCTGCACCTTGCAGGCTGGGCTAATTGCTAGGGCCAAGTGCGAACCTGTCCATGCATGATCTCACGAGATGGTGAGCTTTTGGACGCTGACCCCTTCATCAGGCAAGTGCTTCCAACATGTTGAGGGATGGTCGAGGTGCAGGTGCAGAACCGCCTGGGAAAGGGGAGCAGTTGTCTCCACGGATGTCAGCTGCTCTAACAGGATGATTAACAGATCTCTGAACATCGCTATTTCCCAGGCATGAAGGGTCTCGTCGGGGCCCCACCAATCCGCGGGATAAGTGGACACAGCCTCCTTCGCTAGCGGGACGGCGGGAATGCCGTTGTCATCATCATCAGGCAGCGTTAGCGAGGAGGAGAGCATGGGAAAGCATACCCGCAAAACAGACACATTGTGCAATCAGTAGGATCGGGTTTTCTCTCCTAGTAACGTGTCGGGACAAAACATTTGGTGGCCTAGTCGCAAGAGACGCGTATTGGTTGCGTGAGACGGGTGCAATGTCGACCTCTTCCTTTGCTTGAATACGAGATTTGACAACAAGTCAGTCGGCTTAAAATAGCAGCATCACGCTCACCTGGCACTGTGCGGCAGAACCCCAAAACCCCAAAACCCAGCAGTCTGGAAGTGAGCCAACCCCAACATGCAGGCAGGCAGGCAGGCAGGGCAGGCAGGCAGGACGGCCCCTGCTCATTATTAGCGCTCTCTGTTCAGGGGACTGTGCGAACGGGTGCACCTAAGGTGGTAACCTCAGGCTCGGTACCACTTCTGGCCCAGGGCGAGGATGGCCAAAAGGACCAAGGAGAAGAGGGAGAATCAGCGGCCTTGCCAGGCGCGTGCCAGGGGACTGCTGGCCTCTGAGGTCATCGGGTCCACTGTCAGAACCTAGGCAAGGCTTATCACCACAGGTTCAGTCGGATCTGAACGCACACTGAACCCATGCCTGTCCTGTCATGCCTGTCCCATGGCGCGGCCCTGCATTGCGTTGCTTGGTTGCGTTGCACCTGCACAGTAGTGCAGTGCAGTCCAAGAAGATAGACTTTTCTCGACGGCAAGGAAATCCTGCTTCTATTCGTCGGGGACCCGTCAACACGGCCCAGCACGCCCAGATACCACAGTACAACACTTGGACTGGGCCGCCCTCGGTGCTGCTTTTGGCGCTGGCCCGGACCCCTCCACGCCCACCTCCACAATTTTGCATCTCCAGAATTCCAGATCGAGGCCATCCCTTGCATCGCTCTGCTCTGACGGTCCGGCTGTTACCTCTGGGACTTGGGGTCCCTTCTCAAGAGTACTCCGTACCGGGGGCTCGGAATTCTCCCACCAACCACCCTCGCCTCAACAAGCCGCTACCATTGTCGTCATTGTTTATTCTTCCCTTCTCACTTCCCTCCCCCCCCCCCGTATCGTGCCGCCCGCCCTCTTCCCCTCAACACCTTTTGTGTGTGGAATCCGGCACCGCCTCTGCACTTTCCCATCGCGCCTATCGACGACTCTGCGTCATCCACTCGTTTGATACTGATCAACCGACGGCCCAGATGGCACACTGACCACCCCGTCCTCGGAACGAAGCGAAGCGACTCGACTCGACCATCTCTAACTGGGCCCGTCCTTCCAGACGCCAAAGACTTCACTGTCTAGGGCCGCAACAATACTCGCGGGACATCGCTTGGCTGAGCGACAGGGAGCATACTATTGTCCTGCTTCCGCCGTCCCAGGATCTGCGAGTCGCGAAAGAGGGGCACCGGCGAGAAAATTGGCCCTTCACTGGAATATCACCCACGACGATCCTTGTTGCGCCCGTCCGCGGGTCCGACCGACTCTCGACCGTCATCTTTGCCCTGACCTTCATCTGCTCGCGTTATAGCGTCTCGCGTCTCTCGCCTCGGTTGGTGGAACGAAACTGTAGATTGCCCCGTGCTGGGCACAAAACTACTCGACACGAAGCACATCATGGAGCACGTATCGACGACCACGCGTTTTGTGGTCAGGCAAGCGGCGGACGATGACCCGGCCAAGAAGCTGCTCGACTTGATATCCGATCCCTTCTCCAGCGAGGCAAGTTGCCGGCTCACTTGTCATTGTGCGGCGCTGTGGTATCTGGGTGCTAACACAAGACCGTCCACAGCTCGCTACTAAGTCCGTCTGGGCCTCCTTGGCCTCGTCTTTGGGCGTCACCGCCGCCGTCGTTTTGCTGTTCTCATTCTTCCGCCCATATCATACCGTCGTGTACGCGCCCAAGTTAAAACATGCCGACGAAAGTCGGGCACCACCACCGCTGGGCAAGGGCCCATTCTCCTGGATTCCTCCATTGTGGCAGACCACCGAGAAGGATGTGATCCGGATGGCCGGGTTGGACGCCGCGATTTTCTTGCGATTTATCAACATGTTGCGCAATATGTTTGTCATTATGGCTGTCATAGGCTGTGCGATCCTGGTCCCGGTCAATTACACCCAGTCTATCCGGTTCGATAGCGATACATGGCTCATGCGTTTGACCCCTTCCAACGTTTGGAACACCGCGCAGTGGGCTACTGTTTTGTGCGCCTGGCTGTTCAACATCGTCGTGCTTGGCATGTTGTGGTGGAACTATAGGAAGGTTCTGCACCTGCGTCGAGAATACTTCGAGAGCCCGGAATATCAGCAGAGCCTGCACTCCAGGACTCTCATGGTGCGTACAGCATTTGCGTGGGCCATCCCATGAAACAAAATATTGGTCACTGACAGCAGAATGCAGCTTTACGACATACCCAAAAAGCTATCGTCGGATGAGGGAATCGCCAGGCTCATCGATATTGTTGCTCCGAATTCGTCTTTCTCAAGGACTGCTATTGCGCGAGACGTGAAAATCCTGCCGAAGCTTGTGGCACAGCACGAGAAATGTGTGCGAAAATTGGAGCAGGTCTTGTCCAAGTACCTCAAGGATCCTCACAGTCTCCCAGCTGCACGGCCGGTCTGTTCGCCCTCAAAAAGTGACCCGTCTTACTCCACCTACCCTAAGGGGCAAAAGGTCGACGCGATCGAGTATCTTACCCAGAGGATTAAGACACTGGAGTATGAGATCAAAGAAGTGAGAACGAGCGTGGACAAGCGCAACACAAGACCCTTTGGGTTTGCCTCTTATTCCGACATCAGCGAGGCACACGCGATCGCATACGCAGCGCGGAAGAAGAAGCCCGAGGGCGCCATCATCAAGCTTGCCCCCCGACCCAGCGATATCATCTGGGACAACATGCCTTTGAGTGCCGCGACTCGTGCCAGGAAGAAGGTGTTCATAAGCCTGTGGATCGCTCTCTTGACCCTCGTGTGGGTTGCGCCTAACGCTATGATCGCCATTTTCTTGGTCAACCTTAGCAATCTCGCCTCTGTCTGGCACGGCTTCCAGACCTCACTCGAGACCAGTCCTGTGTTCTGGTCTATTGTACAGGGTATTGCATCACCGGCGATCACATCGTTGGTTTACCTGCTGCTACCCATCATTTTCCGTCGGCTGTCAATGAGGGGTGGTGACCAGACCAAGTCCGGCCGAGAACGCCATGTTATCAGCAAGCTGTTCAGCTTCTTCATCTTCAACAACTTGATCGTCTTCTCACTGTTCAGTGGCATGTGGACCTTTGTGGCCAACGTGATGGAAGATGCCAAGAAAGGCACCGACGCGTGGACGGCAATTTTGGAGCAGGATTTTGGAGGCTCCCTCCTGATTGCCCTTTGCAGGATCTCGCCTTACTGGGTGACCTATCTCTTACAGCGTCAGCTCAGCACGGCCGTTGACCTGGCACAGCTCTGGAGCCTCATCTACAGCTTTTTCATGCGGAAGTTGGGATCCCCAACGCCACGGGAGATGATCGAACTCACCGCCCCGCAATCGTTTGAGTATGCCAGCTACTTCAACTACTGCCTCTACTATGCGACCGTCGCCCTGTCCTATAGCGTTATTCAACCGCTGGTCCTCCCGAGCGCGGCTTTGTTCTTCGCTATCGACTGCGTCTTGAAGAAATACCTTCTTATGTACGTCTTCATCACGAAGAACGAGAGCGGCGGTATGTCATGGCGGGTCGTTTTCAACCGCATCATCTTTGCAGTTATCCTGTCCAACCTTGTCGCATTCCTTGTCGCCTTTATGCGAAGCACCTATACCCAGGCCTATGCTGTAGTGCCATTGCCCTTCATCGCGATTGGCTTCAAGATCTACTGCGCCAAGGCCTTTGACAACAAGATACATTACTACTCGACTAGATTCGTTCCCCGTGGCCCCGAGCCGGAAGTCGGCATTGCGAACAAGGAGAACTTAAAAAACGATCGTCTCGCATCGAAGTTTGGCCATCCTGTTCTTTACAAGTCTCTCATTACGCCCATGGTCCATGCGAAGGCGCAAAATATTCTTGCGAGCGTGTACCAAGGCCGACTTAGTGATGGACGTGAGACTGGGGCGGCAGAAGGCACAAGCGTGTCTGGATACAGTGACACCTACGCTCTTGATCCCATGCGTGCGGGAAGGCCAGGAAAGGCAGCTGGAAGCGGTCTGTCCGGCTTCGAGATCGTGCCAGAGGGGAAGCTTGACTTTGAATACTACAAGAACCGCAGCGAATTTGCCGAAGACCACGGTCAGGGTGATCTGTTTGGCAATCCCAGGGATATGATGCGACCAGGCACGCCATCGAGCATGTTCGGGGGGTCAGACACTGATTCTAGGCCCGGCACACCTACGGGGGGTATGATGTTTAGCGGGAGCAAGGGCGGATTTGCGTCTACATCAGTTAGTGGCGTTGGAGGCGACGGCATCGGGCCTGGACCTGGGTACGCCAGTCCTTCGGCCCAGTATTCGCCGAGGATGGCGCCATTCGGCTCGCCAGCTATGGACTACCCATCAAGAACACGGTCGCCGTACGGCCTCGTCGCAGGCAACGACTCCACGTCAAACCTGGTCCAGTCCGCAGCACCGATAGCATCACCACCGGTCGGTTATTACCCCCACGACGCTGGCTCTAGAAGCGCCAGTATCGACCACGGCACCACAAGTTTTGACCGGCCCAGGGCAGCAGCACCTGGCTCCTTAGGCGGTGGGCCGCAGGGATACGGGAACCTGCCTCAGGCCGAGCCGGAGTACGAAGACCCCATGAATTATAATTATTTCCGAGGAGGGACCGGGAGGTCGAGGTATAATGGTGGCGGTTGAAAAGAAGCAATGCAGTCGCGATATAAAGGAGGGCCCGGGAAGATCCCGGCGGAATGGAAACTCAACTGGAAGAAGGTCTGTTTCACATACAGAACCACAATTGCATTGGTTTGGCGTAGCGGTTGACGAATAATGATTGGGAAATCTCGAGTCGGAACGGGATTGGGTCATAGAATAGAAGAGCTTCAAGATGTGTGCCTGGCAGGGAGCTGGTTGCATATAATTGCCCAATGCGCGGTAAGAAACACGCAAGGCTGCGGACGCCATTTACTTGCGGAGAAAACTTCTGTCCCTTGCATGCACAGATGATCGATCGATTTGCGTGCTGTGAATACTGCGTGGTCTTATAGAGTTAACAGGGTTATGCTTTCCGGAGGCACAGCAGTGTCTACCCACCGCCGTACTCGCTGGACAATATCCGGATACTATCTCGACAATGAACTTGGTAGTCCCTGGCTGATTTGCAGCTTCGTCATAGTGCATATCCGTCAATGTGCAGATGTTCAGAAGCCTCAATCGAGCCGGTACCAGCTGGATTGTGGGGCTCCCAAATGGTGCCCTGCTGAAGTATTTTAGTATCTGGATGCTGGTCATGTCCTCGGCCATTCAAAGCCAAAGGGGAAGAAACCCTCGGTCCTCTCCGGGTTCACAACGGCAGTTGGACACACCGCAGGTCTGACACTGACAACGCTAATGCTGTCGAGTTCAGACGCATCCGCTGCTTCTGAACGGGTACATCGAGACCAGACGGTTCGACATCAAATCCTGAGGCAGCGGGTTGATTCAACTGCAGCCTTCCGATTTCTCACAGACAAGACAAACTAGGAATGTGCAGCCGTCGAAGTTCTCATTTTCTTTTTCTTCTCTTTTCTAATACTGGATGATCATTTCCCCCGCCAGGCTCTAGATCGTTTAATCCCACCGCTGTAGAACACAGAGATGAGACCTATAGATTGATGGGTCTTTTCACCAGTTGGTCCATGCAACTTGACCAGGCATTAGACGTCTACCCACAGCAAAGCTCTGGTGACACAGTACAATAGACATAGCAACAGGCGCGTTTGAACGCCGCTTCAACTTGGCATAGCCCGCAGGGCTGACAGAGATGACAGCCCTCTGCTGAATTCCATTCCAAAGAAACCTACTTACGCAGGTATGGTAACTCCCCGAACCCCAACCATCGTCTAGATACCCAATGCCTCGCACACGACGGTGGTCCCAATAAAAAAAAAAAATGCTCGCTCGCCTGAGAAAGTCTGCGGCCCTTGAAGCGGGAACTTTTGTTTAAAAAATGTTGAAAATGGATCGCTAACATTGCCTCCCAAAAGGTCCACCGTAAAAGCCGCCCAGAGAAGATGCCTTGAGAAGTAAAGAAAGAGTAGGTTTAAGAAAGCGGCCTCTGGCATGAAGAGGTCATCCGGTCTCGGTCTCCTCCGCAAGTTGCCATTTGCCCGAAGTCCCAAAAGTCAGCCCCGGCAATGTCTGCCCAAAGAGCATTGCCTCCGGTATCTCCCCATAAGAGAATCCCTGGATGTCCCCTCCGCCCATACCCTCGAGCGCCTCAGCGATCCGCATGGACTCGCTCTCGCTGAGGAAGTCTCGAACTCGTGCCCCGGAAATCAAGTCCAGATCGTGTGGCCCGGACAAAGAGTGAACAGGCGGGGGCGATGGCTGCTCTCCTTGTAGCATGGGCCCAGTCCTCGTATATTCTGACCCAGCAGGGCCGTCGAATTTTGTCAGCGGGCCTGACGCAGGCAATTCATGGCGTCCCCCCGCGGGTGCGTTGTTGATCGCGGTGAACATGGACGGGATTGACCGCGGCGTCTTCTCCGTATGGTGGCCGTCATGCCCCGGGGGAGATCCGCGCTCCGGAGGACTTCCCCGCGACTGATCCGAACTTCCGTATGGTCCGCGACGATCATCCTCGGCCATGATCATGCCATTGTTGATGATCTTCGCATTTTGTACTTTCCATTCCGCCAATCCTCCACCGTGAATCGGGTGTCTGCCGTCGTCCTGAGGAGCGGACCCGGCTTTGCTGCCGCCATGCGTGAGCGCATGATATTCGAACTTAATTTTAGCCATGTAATTGTCTAGGTCCTTGCTGTTTGAGCAATATGATTAGTATGATCCGCGCTGAACCAGCACAGTGCGCTCCTCGGGAAATTCTTCTGGAATCGCTAGGGAATCGCTTGACTTACAAATAACCAAGATAAGTTGAAGCCATTTTGAGCCAGCCTGAGAAGCGCACAAGGGTTTGGTAACATACTCCGGTCGGGCCGACTTTTGTCATGTCCAACTCGCCTTCTGAACCATCACCTTCCTCATCGTCATCCACTAGCATGTGCCTTTGTTGGTCCATGTGTGGAAAATGCCATGCATATTGTCCGACAAAGGCTGCTGTCCAGATTGTGAATAGCACTAGTGCCGACATCGGAAGCTTATCACGGCAAATTTCGATCACATCGACGATGTCTTTGGCAGCTTTGAAAACCTGCTCTGCACTTTGCTCCCAAAAGCCGTTGGGGATATCGTATTCGCCAGCTGGAAAGGTTGGCTCGTCCAACGGACCAACAGGACCGTTACACCGAATCGGTAAGAAAGGGATATACTCGCTGCATAGTGGTTAGTCAGGTTCGAGACTTCGAGTGCAGCTCCCCTGACACGCCCTGAGCACAAAAAGGTCGGCTTACCGATGTAACATAATTTGGCAGACACTACCAAGCATATGCAGAGACACATACACGCTCGAAGCCTGGTGGTTTTCGTGCCTGTGATAATTCGAGGTGGAGAGGGTGAATGTCGAAGGGAGGTCGGAATAGAACGATCCAAGCTTTCCCCGGAGCTGGCAGAATCTGGTTCTTTTATCCCATGGTGGGTACTCCTCTATCAGGCGACCCCCAGCGAAGCTGAACTTGGAGATCTCGCCCCAGAGGTCCACCAGTCGCACGAACCTGCTGAGCACGCTATCATCTTCTGCATCTCGGGGACCTTGATCATCAGGGGAGGCGTTCAGAAAGCCGGTCCTCACGTCCTTCGATAGGTCAAATGCCCACTCGTTGCAGGGCAGCTGGATTTGCAGGTCTTCGGACCGGATAGTTGGCACACGTTCCTTCCCACAAGCAAGTAGTCGGTCGAGAATGAGGCAGCTGAACATCGTCCTCCTCTTGATCTCCTTGGCTATCATCAGCTCAGGTTGTGATGGAGACAACTTCGGTGATAAGCTTTTGCTAGCTTTGGCTGCTCGTGTGCGAGACTTTGGGTCTTCCTTGTCTCCGAAACCAAGGCCAAGGGCCTGAGCCATTCGAATGGCCACGCCAACGTACATCCACGCCCCCAAACCGCCTGTTTTTGGCTGTACCTGACTCCACTCGTAGAGGCCCAACATCAAGAATGCCTGAACCCTTTCTACCGACGCCGTGGTCATGGTTGTTCCCAGCGGCCCCAGAGCCTTTCGCAGAGCCTCAGCAAAGTACTCAGACGCAGCAGATGAGTCTGGCTTGGCCTGGACAGGCCGGCTCTTGATCGCCCCTGCCTGTGAACTGGCCGTGTGAGTGGCATATTTGACCAAGTCCGGATGGAAACGAGCTGTGAGGGTAAGAACTCCGAGCAATACAAGATTAGTTTCCGGTGATGCGTCCTTCTGGTTGGCTCTGAACTTATTACCCATATTCTCCTTGAGGGTCGGGACGTGTAGAAAAGGCAGCTCAGTGGCGAAGTGGAGCCTGTAGATGTCGAAGACTTCTGACCAGAGTTTCGGTGTCAGGTAGTGTGCAGACAATACCTCATCAGCGTGAGCTGCAGCCGAGTGCTGGCCTTCTGCTCGTGTCACATCTTCGATCTTCTTGAGGCGCTTCCGGTCTGACCCAGGGTCGCGTTCAGTCTTGATGCCGGTGGGAGGATCGCTCCGCTTGGGCGGAATTGGCGTCGCTTCTGGATACTTGCAGTCCTTGCCCTGTTTGATACAGGTCTCGCAGGGTGAAGAGCCTCCGTCGTTGTCGCACTTGATCTTAGACTTTCGACACCGAAGACAAGCTATGCTGGATCGCATAGGCTGCCGCTTGATGACAGCCTTTTTGTCATCAACAGCACTCATCACGGGAAATCCTGCACTGCCTCTGCTCTCATCATAGGCCTGCCCATGCCCTGCTCCAGGCCCGCCGACCGGCACGAAACCCTTGATGGAGTGGTTGTGGTAGGTCGGCGGCGGAGGCGGCAGCGTTGGGGTCAGAGGCACCGACGGAGGCTCTCCGGACCCTGTAATGAATGCTTCCTCGAACTTTCGCTTCGGCGTGGAGTGAACAGACGGGCCGGAAGGCGTGTTGGCCGTTTCATCGGCAGACGGGTCGGGTGGGGAGAGAATAGACTGTAGAGAGGTAATTGTGCCGGTTGTTTGGGTCCTTGGCAGACCCTAGCGCAAGCTCTAACAGCTGAAAAAAAGGCCCAGTGTTGCGATGAGAGGGACCCAGTGATGGTTTCCCTCCTGCTCTGCTCCAAGAGCCAGCCGTGTGCGCGACCCGTGGAGATGTTCTAGGGTGAAAAGAGAGGGAGCGCCGAGTCGTAGTGCTGTAGCGGTGGCTCAGGGAGCTAGATACGTTATACTCGAGTTCCGCAACGGCAGTTCTGACCACGCCTGGACACAACAAGGCCTCTAGCTCGAGGTAGAAATCCCGGATGGGTGCCGCTTGCTCGCGCAGTGTGTGACGGCATCAAAGGTATGCAAGCAGCCGCGTCTGTCCTCTCCAACGGATCTGGCCGGTATAGGGCGAAGCACTGGGACGTCCTGAACCACGCGATATACAACACACGGGACCAAAAAAAGAGAGACGTTCTAGAGCACCTTGCTAGGACGGCGCCAAGGTCAAGCGTTGGTGTCGGGAAGATGCGTTGCCTGGGAGTGGTGGGAAGAGCCGCAATTGATCTGACCACATGAAGCTGGGCACCGGAGTACTCTTGTTCGCTATGGGAGCCGGCGTGGGAAACACGGTGGTGGGAGGCTGGCGATCTGGAATGGTGCCTAGGGATATATGACAGGTGAGGTCGAAGAAGTAGTTTGGCGCCGGCCAGTGGCGTTGCCAATGGTAGACTATATGGGAAACTGGCGCTCAAAGTGTCAAGGGGGGGTCCAACCTGAGAGCTGGGCGCGGGCAGGGCAGGGCAGGGGCAGGGGAGGTGAGGGTAGGGGAGGGTAGAGCCGGCGAGGCAGATAGGCTGGCTGTGAAGAGCATCCGGAGAGGGCCAACATGCAAGCAAAGCAGAGAGCTGTGTTTTCTGGTAGGGGAGGTGAGAAGAGATCACAGATCATCCGAGCTCCCTCCCTCCCTGGCGACCAACCGGCCAGGGCTGTCAGGCTGGCCTGGCTGGTTATTCCCAGCGCGTCCCGTCCCCCGGACACGGGCAACACGGTTCGGCTAGAGGCACCCACTGAGGGACTAATCAGATCAAGGGGACCCCACGCTACTGTAGCAGGGAGGGGTTGGTTGAAACGAAGTTGGCGATTGTGGGCGGCGGACCGGTCAACGACAGGCCCACCCAGGTGCATCTTGCAATGTCGAGCAGGTGCAACACCACACACACACACGCACGCACACACAAGTACAATACTGTGCTGTACTCAAAAATGAACGGGCACAGGGTTCCTGCAGGCCGTCCGAGAAGTTCGAGCAGAAGCCGTGGAAAGGACTGTGTGTGCGATTATGCCAAAGTTATGCCACAATCATGCCACGCTCCCTCAAGAACACCCTGCCTCCTTCCTGCCCATGGCGGGAGGTACCGAGCAGTCAGTCTGATAACTCCCGCCCATCAGCCACAAGGCGTTCCAGCGGCAGACGGTCCGCAGTCGCCCGATAGACATATGGACAAAGGACCCTGTCAGGCGACTGCTTTGGACACATGCAGGGCCGAGGCAAGGGCCTTTCTGCACCGCGGGAAGTCGGTGACTCTCCGGCCGAAAGTGATGAGGGCCAGGGGGGCTGTCGTTCCGATTCCTGGACGATGCAGGAGCACGCCGACGGTTGTGGAACGCGCACCAGCCCCCGCAATGCCTCCGAGGCGCCATTCTGCAGCGCTGCGGCCTGCACTCACTGCGGGATGAGACCCCATGAGAACATATGTCAACGATTGGCACACATAGACACACAAATGCCGGACGTCTGGGACTCAGACAGCTGGGAAGGGCGAATCCTCGGCAGCACTGCCGATATCAAAACCGTTTCGACCCGGGCTGAGGCAGAAACTGTATTCTGGCCGACTGACTCGTGGGGTACCGCCGAATCCTGGGAGTGAAAATCAGGCGGGCGCAAGGAGCGCAGTGCTCGATGGGCAAACCCCCATGTTGGTTGGGCATGCCGAAGCCGAAAGCGCGGGTAGGAGGGAGTTGATTTCTTTTTTGAGCTGCATGCATGAGAAGCGCCGTCCATAACGGAAAGATGATGGCAACCCTGTTTGCCTGTATGCTGGGCTGGCTGGGCGGGGAAGCCGTTCGCGTGTGAGTGGGGACTGTTGAAGTCTATTCCGGTGACTGTACAGTACATGTGTGCTGTACCGTAACTGTAGACTTCTGATTCAGAACAGACGGAGGGGAGCTTGCCGCCTTCGAGGTTCGACCACCGCGGCCAAGACCGCCTGGCAAGTGCTGTGCCTCGCGTGTCACGTCGTGAGCTCCTCCGGCCCATGGGCCGACCCATGGACCGACCATGGATCGCATATTGGGATGGAAGGCCGAATGGGCCTATAGCATGGAGCAGGCGAGATCGACGGTGCTGTGAGGTGGCTGCTGCCCAGGGTCCGTGCCCACTGACCGACCAGTCTCCAGTCGCGGGATGGATTGGAATGCCTGAGACGCTGAGAGCATGGCGGGCCGTACCTCGAACTCTATATTCCGGGCGTGATAAGGTTGGGTCTGGGTCCCACGGCCTCGCTAGAACATTTTACCAGAAACGCTCGGCCCTCCCTCCAGCTTACCTGTTCGGCCTGCAGTGCACTGTAGTCTGAACTGGGCTACCGGGCACGTTGATGCTCCCACGGGAGCCATCCAACACGGTCGCCGATTGGCTGTTGATTGTTTGGCGGTTGGACCTTTGGACCCATGAGTTCTGGCTGAGAGCAATCCGAATAGGCAGTCGATGCATCGTGAGCACGATCACAACGTGATCCAGTCAACCACATCCGACACGGACGTGTTCTGAAGCTGCCTCGCATTCCGTGCAGCCAGAGACACAAGAGTCGGTAGAGCTGGCTGCAGCCTGCACCGGCAATGCACGTGAAGATTGCGCACAGCCCGTCAGGGGCAGATGCAGAGAAATGAAAGGGGAGGGAGGGAAGGAGAGCGCATCTGTGCAGCATGTGTATTTGCACTTGAGTGCGTTGCGTTGCGTTGCGTTGCGTGCGTGTTTGGACGTTTGGATGTTTGGGCGGCAGAGGAATAGATTAAACGGTCCTCGCATCCACGTGACAGCCGTAGTCCACTGTTTAAGCCTGAGACTCGCACGAGACTGATAAGAAACAGAGTTCAATCCGCATTGAGTGGGTTAGCATCGAAGAGGAGGCCGCTCAGCGGGCGGGATGGCGAAATGCTTCGTCGTCCTTTCGTCTTGTCGCCTTGGCAGCAGGGCAGCTGTTGGACGCAGCTGTTAGATGTTGGCGGGGTCGCCCAGGCCTGTCCCTTAGTCTCTGGTATGGCCAGCTGCCAACGCCCAATGACGTCGCTTCCAGCGCAGGCTTGCAAGCTTGCAAGCTTGCAAGCTTTCCTGCGACGGCCGACTGCTGTTGACGTCTGTCCTCCAAGCAAGCTCCGGCCGCCGCAAGAGGCCTCATTTTCGACACCAGACCACGAGACGCCCGCCGCCCCACACAGCATCTCCCATTAAGCGCGCAAGTACGCCGCCTCCCTCCAGTTTCTTGATTTGCCCCTTTTGACCCAACTCAGATACCTAGATTATACTTCTTTCTAGACATTTCCCTTTTCTCTCTGCTGCTACTTCCCTTTTCAATCTTGGACAAAGAGCTCCTACTGCGCCACTTCTCACGCTGCTCGCGACAAGCGCGTCATTCAACCCCTCCACTCACTCACCCTGAGCTCCTTTGGCTGCGAAGGAACCGCCTGAGCCTCCTCCTCAGTGACGCTAGTGCTCGGAACACCTCCCCACACAGACGCAATGCCTTCGGGACAGAATGTGCGTAACATGAAATCCGGGTTAATTATTACATCTCAGGCACTAACTCTGCAAGCAGGATCCCAAGCTGTTGTACGCCGTGAATGGCGTGTCAGCTTACCATATTGCTAATGGCAAGGAGGAGTGCCTCACGCAGGCTGGGCCTCAGACCCTCTCGCTGCTGATGGTCCCTACCTCTTCGCCCTTTGCTGACGCCTCTGCCTTGGGTCCCTCGTCTGCGCCACCAGAAGAGGACTTCTATCTTCACCTGCACCTACCGCCTGAGCTCGACCTGCCCCTGCCTGCAACGACCCAGATCTACCACCAGCCGCCCAGGAGCTACCTTATCCCCAGATGGGACCTTGGACCCGACAGCGGCGCTTTTACGAGAATCGAATTTCCCGAGCTGGGAAGCCGGCCAGGAGTTCAGGACGACATTGATACCTGGGAGACCTGTATAGCTCAGTGCACAGCTTTCCTGGAGCGCTCGCCACCCCCACTTCCCAAGGACTCCAAGTCAGGCACGGTCCCCACGAAAGGCAGCTCTTCAAGGTCCAAGGCTGCGCTGGCCGCAGAGGAACAGCTTCCTGCCTATCACCCGGGCGACTACAAGCCCGGAGAAGCGTACGCCAAAGGTAGCCACAGCTCCAACAATGGCGGCCAGATAGTGCTGGTGGACGAGGAAGATGGCAGCGTCATCGGGGAGCTCGGCGAGGGCTTCGACATGGTAGAGAGCAGCTCCCTGAAGCCGGGCTCGAAAGGTGAGCGGACAGCCTCGTCCAGATCTTTCAGACGCAAGAAATTAACCGTGTGCCTCAGATCCAGTACAGATTACGCTACCCGCGGAGGGTTCTAATAAAATCGCCATCGCGCCCGCGAAACCCGAGGACATAGACCTGGTAATGCACCCGGCATACCAAAAGTCAACGTTGGTTTCCAATGCTGCCGCCGCATCGCGACTGATCGTGACCACGTCCGACTATGTTTCGAAAGCGCTGCAGGGCGGCGCAGACAGCTTCACCCAGAAGACCAAGCCAGTGGCCAAACCAGTAACTTTCAAGCCGACGACCAAGGAACACGTCCGCAGGGTCCACACTTTTACGAGTGGTGCGGCCGGTGTGTCAGCCAAGACGGTCGGCGCGATCGGCCATGTCGCACAGAACTTTGGTGCCACCCTCGGCCGGCACGGTAAGAATAATGGTCAGCCGAAGGGTTTCGACAAGGACGGTAAACCTCTCGACACATACAAGCCCGGGATCCTTAACAAGAGCATGATGGCCTTCTCAACAGTGGCCGATGGCATCGAACAAGCTGGCCGTACGCTTCTCGAGTCCAGTTCAAACGCCGCCACGACCGTCGTCGGCCACCGGTGGGGTCCTGAGGCTGGCGAGTTGTCGAGGAGCCTGGGAGGAGGTGTGAAGAATGTTGGGCTGGTCTACATCGATGTGACGGGTGTTTCCCGGCGCGCGGTCCTTAAGTCGGTAGCCAAGGGGATGGTGGTCGGCCGGGTCAAGGGTGGCGGGGAGGTCGTGGTTGGCGGCGGTGATGGCGGTGAGGCAGTCGTCAGCGGTGCACTGCCTCCTGGCCAGCAGCAACAATATCTGGAGGGTCAAGGTGCAGGCACTTCCTCGGAAACCAGCTCCATAAGCGGGGTGGAGGGTAAGAAGCCCGCGACGAAACGTTGAGACGGTGGTGGACGGCCAGCCGCCATGATCTGAGGAGCGATGTTTGAACAAGTGTGGCTTCCCATAAGACGATTTGGATTTCCAATACGCGACCGCCTCGGCAGACAAGACCGATTGCACAGTATATAAGCGTCTAGTGCCTCTTTAATGAGCAGCAGCAGCAATGGATTGAGTGAGACATTGAGCCGACGGACTTGACCTGTGGGCCCACATCTCGAAGCGTGTGAGAATACTTTCTTGTAGGCGTGTGGATCTGCGCTGTAGGTAAGCACATACACACATATGCAGTGTACATTCGTGCGTGCGTGCATAGGGACACGAACATATTCATTTGTGTAGAACCTGCCTAATGCACGCAGTACCCAGTAATCAAGCACTTGGTGCCGAGTCTTGTCCATGCATGCGGTGAGATAGCCGCAGAGCCGGCCACTCGGCCGAGAGGACACCCTAAACAGGCGGCATGGAGTCTGAGACCTTGGGAGTAACAAGATCAACAGCTCGCCATTGCTCTATCAAGCTTTGGCTACCCAGATCGCACCAGCCGGGGCGGCGGACTTGCCATGATTGCATAGCCCAACTCGAACGCGAGAGTCATACCACGGAGGGGCCGGCCATACACACTGTACGCACATACAGCTCGCACCCGCAACGACGCGTCTCGGTTGAGCTCCCCGCCCGGCGCGCCACGGCCCCACGTTACTCGGCATTTGCCCTTCAGGATCAGGCGCCCTCGCCGCGGATCGATACCCATGTGTTGTCGGTGGGAGTTGTGTGGAGCCTCCATTTTGTTCTATCACCAGTTTGCCGACCGGCGTAAACGATCACAGGAGAAGGCACGCGGCACTGATGGGGCAAGGTCAGGAAACAAACACTTCCCCTTCCCCTTGGGATCCTCCCAAGAACGCCAACGGCCCCACGCGCCCGACCCTCGCTGACATGTAATCAACCTCGTCGCTCCAGGCGCAAGAGTCCAGCCTCTCCAAAATGCTCCACGAAATCCTCCTCTCCCTCTCAGGACACCCTTCGCCCCTGCTCCGAACCGCCCAAGCCTCAGACCCCGATGCGCCCGCCAGTACCCTGATCTCGCCCCCCGAGCGCGAGCTCCTGCGCTCTGTCGCCCACCTGAGCGAGCTGCACGTCAAGCTGCTCAGCTTCGGCGCCCAGATAGCCGCCTCGCACCCGTCCATGATATGCCGCGCCGTGGCCACCGCGGTCAGCAGCCTGCACCTGGCCGCGTTCCAGCGCAAGGTTCTGGAGGTGGAGGAGACTATCCTGCGCAAGGATGCTGGCCTGGTCGGCGCCTACAACATCGTGCCGCTAACGGCCGTGGTCGGCGAATTCAGCGGTTGGACTAGAAGGCTGGAGTGGATGTGGGAGACGGTGCAGTTCATGCTCGCCACCGAGAAGCGCTCAGACGGCACCGAGACGTTCTGCACTGGGGCAGCTATCATCAACAGGCTACGGGGCGAGTTGCAGACAGGCTATGCGGACATCGAGGAGACGGCCCGGAGCTTGGTTCAGGTCGCGGAGACGGCCTGGGTGAAGCAGGTGTCGGCTTGGATCCTGTACGGCCGTCTCCCCGGGTTCGGCGCCGAGGATTTCTTCATCCAGCTGCCGGCGGATGGAGAGGACGACTTCGTCTCTGTCCCAGACCTTCTCCCATCATTCGTTACCTCGCCGACAGCCGCGTCAATGCTCTTTATCGGGCGTTCTCTGAATCATATCAGGGCCAAGAGCAGCCTAGAAGGCGGCATGCAGGGGATGGATCACCTGTCTTCGCAACTCCGAGAGCTCTCCCAGTTGACATATCCCTTGGACAGTGCCACCTTCTCACGGACAATCACAAGCATAAGGCTCTTTCTTTCTCGACATACCCTGCAGAAGCTCCTGCCATTATCAAGGGTCCTGGAGATGCTCCATCTTCTCCGGGACTTCTTCCTCCTCGGACGTGGCGAGTTCGCCATGGCTCTCACCCAGCAAGCAGACGAAAAGATTCGCAGCAGGTGGCGAAGGACCGACAATCTGGCCCACGAGAAGCGTGACGGCCTGAGCGGTGTCGTCGTCAAGGAGGGTGAAGTCGTCGCGGTCCTGACCAGGACTTGGGCCGCCATGAGCTCAATGCAGGGCCACCAGGTGGAAGAGGACGAGGGTCTCGAAATGGCCAGAGACCTGCTCAAGCTAACTCTGGCAAAGCCAAAATCGGCCACGCCTGCGAGGCTGGGGCCAGCGAGCCAAATAGTAGCGACGCCATTCCGCAATCTCATGTTCTCTGTTCCTGTCACCCTCACCGTCCGGGTCCCCTCGCCACTGGACCTGTTCCTCAGCCAGTCGGACGTGCAGGCTTACACAGCTATCAACTCCTACCTCCACTCCATCCGCCGTGCACACCTCCGACTCACAGATCTGTGGAAGATCACGCCGCTCAGAAGGCACCATCCACCGCCTCCTACGCCGGCACAAGGGAGTACCAAGGGCGGCCGTGCTCGTGTCATCCTCTTGCGAGAGCGGCAGGCCCGCCGGATGCTTGTCATGCGCAGCACGTGGACCACATGCAGCGCGGCGATATTCTTCCTCGCCGAGGTCGAAGGGTACCTGCAGGTCGAGGTCGTGGCAGGCCTGTGGGAGGGCTTTCAGAGGTGGCTCACAACAGGGAGTGACGAGCACCGGCCGCCAGAGTCTGCGAGGCCGTCGCGCGTGCCGTCGCGCGTGCAGACGCCAGCCCCTCCGGTTGACCCGGACGCGATGGACGAAGATGATGACGAGGACATGTGGCTCGCCGAAGGTGTGAAGACACTGCGGGCACGGGACCCCTTCGCGGAGGACAAGCACCCCCACGATCCCCAGACGCTGGCTTCTGCGCACCGGCTGTACCTGGCCACCCTCGTCCGACGGCTGCTACTGACGCACCAGGACTTCACGGACCCGCTTTATAACCTCCTCGTGGAGATGGACCAACTCGTGGCACTGGTCCACCGAATGCAGGAGATCTGGAACGCCATCGACCTCGAGGAAGACGTGGGCGTGGTGGACGCCTTCGTCGACCTGGAGCGCGAGGAGCGCGACATCAAGGGCCGGATCAAGTCCGTCGAGGACAAGACCAAGGCCGGGATTGAAGGCGTCATCACGGTACTGCGGAACCTTGAGGCGGACCACGAGGGTCTAGCCTGGGGGAGTGATGATGCTGGCGAGGACGGCGACGGAGTCGCTGGCCTCAGAGAAGAGGGACAGTATGTGCCCCGGCGCGTGGGTGGCTTAGATCGGTTGTTGATGAAGCTGGATTTTGGGAGCTGGTTCAATCGTGGAGACGTTGCAGAAGCAGCCACCGCAAGCCAGGAGACATGACAATTCTGAGCGTTTATGAAGGGAGTTGCATGGCGTTGGCAAGGCTGAGGAACATTCATCAACGAGTTCAAAAACTTCCATATCATTACTAAGCGGAGTCGATCTATGTCTCGTCTCTCCTGTATTGGATTAATTTTCTTGTGCATGGTTCCAACAGGAACTCACATTGCTCTCCAGCTTATGCAGCGGAACAGCGTACCATGGAGCATTCAAGGTCGCGTTGGTCCAACTTGCTGCGCAAGACTCCTACCCACCTCAATCATCCTCCTCATCATCACTCCAAGCTCCCTCGGGCAAGGCGCCCACAAACTGCATGATGGACCCAGGGAACAGCTCAGGATCAGGATAAGACCTACATGGCGGCTTAAGAGCGTATTTAGGAGGAACATCAACGGAAGTGGCTAGCTGACCATCGATGCGCCACGTCTCCTCAGTAATCTTGCAAGGTTTGAAGGCATTCGGGTTGTTCACCTTAAATGAAGTGATTTTCTATGACATGGGAGTAAGTCGTCTGCGCACAACGCGCTCCAAGGGAGAAGGGACACACACTTTTCTGATGTCCGACTCCTCTGTGTCTTCTGTGAACCAGATCGAGCGGTATTCCTCCTTGTTACACCTCCGGATGAGCAGGCGGAAGTGCACGAGCGCGTTCTTTTCGTTGAGAACGGCCAGCAGCTCGTCCAACATCCTGTTCCAGATCCAGCCGCTGCCGAGGGGCCCCTCGCCCAGCCCAATACGCAGGTCGATGTACTCGAGCCGCTGCAGGGTCTCGCGGCCGATGAAGTTGGCTACTGGTGGTGACGTTAGTCCTGCTACGGGTCCTAAAGTGTTGTATTCTAGAACATTCCAAAACATGAAAGACGGGGATCCGTAACAGGCGAAAAGTGATGCTTACGGCGCATGAACCCGCCTCCGCCGTCTGGCAAAGGTGGGGCGCACGGGGGCAGCCGGTCGATGACGAACCACCGAGCCCTGAGGACGGGCATGCTCTCGTCCGTGATGCGCTTGCACAGGAGCAGGATGGTCGGCGTCTTCAAGTATGGCCGTGCCCACCTCTTATTCTTGGGTCGCGCGGCGTTCTGCCTGTAGTAGCAGCGGTACAGGTCTGCACAGGCAGGCCGCTGCAGCGAGGTGGTATAGACCATGTTGCGGATCTCAGGCGGGAAGTCGAAGAAGGAGAATGGTCTCGCTTCCACAGCTTTCGAGGACGATTGCTCTGGCGACATTTGGCCATTGTCGTCTCCGTGCCTGTTCGGCGACTTGGGATACGGGCTCAATTGACTGGGCATTGCGCGACAGAGAGAAGGTGATTCATGGGGGCGACCGTGTGTATTGGGCGGGTCGGTTGTTCGGCTGTTGAAGGTGGGGGCACCGTGTCGAGGGTGCTCGGGACGGGACGAAGCGCAAGTTAATTCGGAGGGCCCCTGCGGCGTTGATGAGAAGCTGTTGGACTGGGGCCAACGGACATTCCTACATCGCTGGTGAGGCCCAGGTCTCTCGACCGACGACACCTCGGGGGGCAGCTTGGCATGAGATTCCATGCGCTCGCTCATTGAGTAGATTGATGTTGAATCAAAGGCTGGTGGATCCTGGGTCGCGAGAAGCGGGGTCGGGAGACATGTGCAGCAGGTCGTACAGGCTCGAAGCCGGGCGCAAGTTACGAATGGCGGCGTCGAAGAAGACCCAGACATGGACTCACACAACCGGGCGAAAGCGCAGAATTCGAATGCAAGTAGGTGTTCAATGAGGCTTGCACACCGACCAGGGCGACTGGAGTGACACCACAGGCCGTGTCGGCCAAGCCTGTCATTGCTTCACCTGGTCGGAAACCGGGACATGCAAGTCACAAACAACGAGAACAGCCGGCAGCCACGATGGCGTTGGAAATCTCACCTGGTGCTGCCTTCCCGAGGGGATGGACGTCGTAAACTCGGAAGTAGTTGCTGAGTATGAAGGCAGCTGCTCGCTATCTGTTGCGGGCAATGGGGCAAGTCAACGGATGGGATGAGACCTGGTTCTATGCACAAGCCTTGACTTGAACCCGATCGGATGAGAGAGTCCTGCTGACGACTCGATTGTCGTTTAATTGTAGTATCTTCAGTCGGCGAGGCCCACATTGTCAGACACAGACTGTCTATAGCTTGCGGCAACACAGGTGAGCGAGCGTGTAACCTGTTGTAGCCTGGTCAGGCGCCGTATCTCCACGCTCTACGGCCTGACGGGCTGACAGACGCTGATGCTGATCAAGGGAGACTTGCTTATCTAGTAAATGGCTTTTGTGGTTGCTCACCGTACGACCTGACGACCCGCCAGCTTCGAGATTGCTCCATCGAGACCGTCGCATAGTCCCAGCAACACAGATTGACTAGGAATTTTCACAGGTCATGTATCGGCTGAGAATGGAGAGCGGTCAAGAGCTGCCTTTGTACTGTGTAGTATCGCATAACTCAACCTTCATCTGCGGCCCTCCAGGACTTATACGTCCTTGGCAGATGCCAGCCCAGCCTCGGAAGCAAGCGTCGTGTTACGCACCTGGGCCCGGGGGCCGCTTTCCGACGGAGAAGGGCAGCTTCGATATGCAAGTGGCTTGCAGGTAATGTGGGATGATGCCAGGGGTTTCTGGACTGTGACGACGGGGGGAACGCCCTCATCGGAGGAAGCAAGGGGTGCCTCGAAGTTATTACCTCTCTATAAACCTCTCAGTGGCGATGTTACAAGCATGCCGGGCATTCAGATGCAAGCGAGACTGCACCTCCCGCTGTGGGCTAATATGAAAAAGGCAAAATCAAACACGCCGGCTTCGTCTTTGCTCCTGGTAGTGCACGGGTGTCCTGTCACGTTCAAGGCTGTGCTTGGGAAGCAATGCAATATTGGCCAAGGACGAGGCCATGAAGTTGGCGAGAAACAACAGGAATGCATGTGAATTGGTGATGGTCGGGTAGTAAATGTGACCTGTCAGTGATGTGCAGATTGTTTGGTTTCACAGCCAGGGTCTGGGTTGCGGCGCGGTGGTCCCTGCTTTGGCCCTTCTTTTGCAGCCTAGCCGTCACGCGTACCCCTACCTGGCGGTGCTAAGGGCAGATACGGTACTCCGTAGTGTAGTGGACAACTTACCCCAGCTCCCGCCCGGCCCCAGTGTAATACACCAGAATATCGTCGAGGTGGACTACCTGGCCGGTGGGCAGGGTAGGTCGGTTCATCACAGAGGCTAGCAGGCCAGGTAGCTCTAGCCCCCTCCCCCCACATTCATTGCAGAGAGACGCCCCCCATCCGTTTCACTGCCCACCCCTACCCTCTCCTCTTTTGAGCCCATGCCCTTTTCGCCTTTCCCTTCCTCAATCTCTTTCACTGGACTCACCCTCACAATTGCATCCTAGATTGACGCCCCCTCAGCTTGTAGACCGCGAGCCTCTCCGTCCATCCACAATCCAGGTCATTGACGAGGACCGTCCTGGGTTGGGTCGGATCGCATTGCATTTGCATCGCATTGCACTGGACCGGGACTGGACCTGGACTGGATCGACTCAGCCTGCACTCAAGCTGGGCTGGGCTGGGCTGGCACTGGACCGCTTCTCTGCACCACACCGGCGCGCCGCACCGCAACCTCACCACACAGCTGCGGTCACTTGTAGCCCAGCCTGATTGTCCAGGTTGGCGTCTGATTGCCCCATCGGTTTCCCTTCTGGTCGAAACATCATGTCAACTACAAATGGACACACGGGCATCAACATCATGAACAATGGGCTCCGCCGAGCCCAGGGCTACTCGAACTCGCCCAACAAGCTGCCCCAGCATGCCGCCTCGTACCAGCAGCAAGCCTTCAACTCCCAGCAGCCGCCACAGGCCCAGTACCCCCATCACCTCTTCACGGCTCCCACTCCCTCACCCGTCCACAACATCCCCAGCGTGCAAAATGGCTCCAGGGCCCAGCAGTCCCACCCCCAGCTGCCCGTCCCCAGCTCGCGTCAGCAGCGGGCCACGACCCATCAGATGCCCTCTAACAGCACTCCGTTGAACTATCTCATGAATCAGCAGCCTCTGCCGCAGCAGTCCATCAGCCAGCAACAGCAGCAGCAGCAGCAACAGCAACAGCAACAGCAACAGCAACAGCAACAGCAGCAACAGCAGCAACAGCAACAGCAGCAGCAGCAGCAGCAGTCTGTGGGCCAGCAGATGTCCATAAATCAGCACGTCTCTCCGAACGAGAACCCCATCATCTCTCAGCCTCCACCTCAACACACCCATCCTGCTCAGCAGCCTGTGCTGACACCGCAGCCACCCCAATCTCAACTGCAACCGCCTCCGCCGCCCCAGCCACAGGCTCAACCTCAAGCTCCACCGCCGGCACAGCAGCCCCAGCAGCTTCAAGCTGAGGCGCCGGGACAGAGCCAGGAGGGCCAGCACGATGATACGATGGAGGTTGAGAGCCCGGGCGAGGAGGACGGGGACGACAGTGCCCTCGATAAGTCAGCCGACAATGGGACTCCGTTTGTGCCCCGAACCCCAATGGGCACCATGATGTCTGCTCCTCCCCAGGGTGGGAGCTTCCCTACCCTTGACGCCGTACACAAGGCCGTTCTCGAGTATTGCACCTCGGTCGGATACGCCATTGTTATCGGCAGGTCGAAAAAGACGGTGCCGGGACTGAAGAAGGTGCTGTTCGTCTGTGACCGCGCAGGAAAGCCTCCGAAACGCGTAAGCCCCGAGATGCGGAAGCGGAAAACGTCCTCCCGCAAGTGTGACTGCCAGTTCGGTTTCTTCGCCATAGAGCAGCGGACCCAGTGGACTGTCCGTTATCGCCCGGACCCAGTTCACTTACAACACAACCATGGCCCGAGTGAGAGCCCCCTTCTACACCCTGCCGCACGTAAGCTTGACAGCAAGATGGTTGCCGCCGTCAAGCAGCTCAAAGAAAATGGTATGTTGTGCCCGGGAATTACCAGCTGTATCTCTTGGGCACCTGCTAACCCGCCGCAGGTGTGGGTGTCAGCGCGACGTTGGAGATACTGCAGACAGAAAACCCACATGTGCCACTCCTTCCGCGGGACATTTATAACGCGAGAGCAGCCATCAATCGCAACCCTCAGAAGATCAACGCTGCCTTGGCCGAGGACCGACCTGCCATCTACAGCAAGCCACATCCGAGCGCCGAGGAACGCATCAGGGCCGATTTGCGGCGTGAGCTTGCCAAGGCTAAAGAGGAGTTCGAGAAGGTGAAACAGGACAACGAAAAGAGGATCACCGAGCTGGAAGAGAAGCTTCGCGAGAAGGATAAGATCATCAAGAAGTACGAGATGTTTGTTGACCTGTGCAACGAGCGTGTGATGATCCAGCGGGAAAAATTGAAGGACATCGATGACAATGGCAATGCCAGTAGGCCTTGAGAAGATGAAGATCACGAGGAAGAGGAGTAAGAACGGACTACAAATGGAAAGGGAAAAGGGCCACGAGTATCACGGTTTCACGCATTGATAATGGATTCAGCCAGGCATAAGATGGGGGGCATCTGGTTCGGGGTCTAGTTGTGTCTTGGGTCTGGGGGTCAGTGGCGTTGACGTTCTGTGTATTGAGAGAAATTCCATGGTGGAAAAAAAAAGGGCAAGATGTCATTCGCAGGCAGGTTGTGGGCGTGGAAGCCATTAACAACTCACGGGTTTGTTCGCAAGCATTCCATGTCTAGATCCCGCGGGCATGAATGTGAGGATCATGACCGAACAAACCTACTCCTCTAGCGGTTTGTCCAAGTAGACTAATAATGCCGCGGCCCCGTCGTACAGGGAGCTCGAAGCGTACGGCTGTCCAACTGCTGCAGATTTGTCGTTTAGTCCTGCTCGGCCAGCACATACCAATATTTCGGGGCACACCTGCGAATAATGATCCGCGTCCAGGCTGCAGAGGGGCGCCTGTTTACCCTTCGCAAACATTTAGGTTGATGCGTTGGAGGATTGCTCGCAGCCGAGAAAAGCTTGGCCGGCTCTGGAGGGTGCGCAATGTCTTTCATGTGAATTTGAGCCCCAGCTACTACCGTTGGTAGGTGGCACATATTCTGCACAACTTGGCCCGGCCGGCCGGTCTTCCAACAGTCTACGTGCTCCAAACTGTAAGTATGTAGACTACGCTGAACCTAGGTACCTAGGTACTTTGGCCCCTGTAGTCGCTGGGCTCTGGTGCATGAATGCCGGCAGGCGTCGAGGCCAATCAAAATCCAGGTACCCGCCCTCCCGCATGCTCTCAGTCGCGACAGGGGTCCTCCAACGGGCAGCGCGTGGCCCAAAGCTGCCCGAGTTTTGGAAGTCAACACTGGTGCCAGTTCTGTTGGTGGTTCAGTCATGCTGGAATTCCATACTCCAGGGCTTTAATGACCGACCGCCATCGAGCCGCCTCCCTGCCCGTGCATCATCACGCATTTTCCCATCGGCAGCTTTCGCCCATGACAACGGGCCAATTGTAACAGCAACGAGATACCCCTTCAAGCTGCCTTCATTTCTTGCTTTCGTCCTTGCGAATACCTGCCTGCTCTCTGCCCGGCTGTGTAACCCCTTAATCAACCTGTGCCCCGGCCCAGGCTTGTAAAGCGCCTGCGAACGTCAGATAGACATGACCACGATAGTCTGACCCGCCAGACCCTCTCACCACGACAACGCCCATCATGGACGCGGCCGTGTCCCCTCAGCCCCCGGGCACGCCTGTCAACGGCACCGGCAACGGCACCAACGGCATCAACGGCGTCAGTACCGCCGCCCCTCTCGTTGCCATCGATGCCGCCCGCGTCGTTGAGCACCTGGCACATCTGCTTGAGGCCGCCCTTGGCGCATCGCGCGACGAGCTCGAAGCTTCCGGCAGCCTCCTGTCAAAGGCACGGTACAACGACACATTACAGCGATGTAGTCGCTTCGCCAACGACAACATCGTGTGTCTGTACATACAAAAGGACCTGGCCGCAGCCCCTCAACTAGAGAATGGCGACGTGGATTCGGGTATGGCGCCCCTCCCCCTCCAGACCCATCTTTGGCGACACATGTGCTAACTGTAAACCCCAAAGGTCCATCACAACACACATATACTATCGCATCCGACTTATCCTCAGCAGCCACCACCGTCGCGTTTCTGGTCCTCCTGAAGCGCCCTCAACCCCTCGATCCATCCGCGCCCCTCGCCTCACAGCTCCAGGTGCTGAACCTCCCAGGCCCAGCATACCTTGCTGCCACCGCTGGCGAGCAGGGCCCGGCTGCTTCGCCATTTGAATACCTACAACTCTTCTTGCACAACGGTCTGGCGCCATACTTCGATGCCAGCACAAAAAGTCAACAGATGATCGGCGGTGTCCGCGGCAGAGCTGACGTCGACGCTAAGACTGGAATACCAGTGACGAAGAAGAGGTGGACAGAGCTGGAACTGAGCTTGTCACATCTGCAGCAGAATGTTGAGATCCCCGAAGTTCTCCTGCCGTTCCACCCGACGGTACAGAACGCCCTCGACGATGCTGCATCTCGCCAGGTCAAGCCCTCGCTCGACTTGATACCGCCCGCCCTCCTCCAGGACAGCACCTTCCTGAACCAGTTGCAGACGAATGTAAATAACTGGATTAAATCTATTCAGGCCATCACCAAGATGAACCGTGATCCAACCACCGGTACCGCGAACCAGGAGATCAACTTTTGGCTGTCCATGGAGGCCGCCCTCGGTGGCATCGAGACTCAGCTTGGAAGCGATGGTGTGCGTCTGACGCTGGAGATATTGAAGCACGCAAAGCGTTTCCAGGCAACTGTCAGTTTTGGAGCGGACACGGGCCTGAAGGAAGCCATGGACACAGTTCAAAAGTACAACCAGCTGATGCGTGACTTTCCTTTGGACGAGCTCCTCTCGGCAACCTCATTGCCCAAGGTCCGGGATGCTATTGATCAGATATTCACACACCTGAACAAGAAGCTCCGGATCTGCCCGTACCCCATCCGACGAGCCTTGCCTCTGGTCGAGGCATTCTCGGCCGATCTGGACGAGGTTCTGCACCGCCTTCTTCCGGGAACAGAGCTGGTCGATCTCGATTACCAGGAGTTTAGCAACGTCATGCGCCTGACGGACAGTGTCTTCAAGGCTTGGGACGATAATAAAAAGGCTTTCACAGATGTCGCCCGTGATGTCACCAGGCGGAGGAACGAGAAGTTCATTCCTATCAAGATCAACCCCAAACACACCGAGCTGCAATCTCGGCTGAAGTATGTCAGTAATTTCCGCGACAACCACGAGCAGCTGCAAAAGACGATCGTCAACGTCCTTGGCCCGAAGGCGACCGTGACCGAGCTGGTGGATGGCGCAAACGCAGAAGGCGTTGTCGTTGAAGAGATGGGCGACGTCGATGCTGTGGAGGAGGTCAAGCAAGCTTGGGAAGCGCTGAGAAACGTGGACCTACTTGATGTTTCCACCGAAGGAACTCAGCGATGGGTCAAGGCCGAGGAGACTTACAATGAACGAACGTCCCGCGTTGAGAACTCCATCATCGCTCGGCTGCGAGACCGCCTTGCTACAGCCAAGAATGCGAACGAAATGTTCCGCGTCTTCTCCAAGTTTAACGCGCTTTTCGTGCGGCCAAAGATTCGAGGTGCTATCGCAGAGTACCAAACCCAGCTTATTGACAACGTAAAGCTGGCCATCAACTCTCTCCATGAGCGCTTTAAGCAGCAGTACGGTCATTCTGAGGCGCACGCTATGGCCCAGCTTCACGATCTTCCTCCTGTGTCTGGAGCTATCATTTGGGCACGTCAGATCGAGCGGCAGCTCGACGGTTACATGAAGAAAGTTGAGGATGTCCTCGGATCCGAATGGGCGCTTCACACCGAAGGCCAAAAGCTCAAGAACGATAGCGAGCTGTTCCGGAAGAAGCTCAACACCCGGCCGATTTACGAAGCCTGGCTTCATGATGTACAGAGGAAGAACATCACCATTTCGGGCCTTATCTTCACCATCAGCAAGATCCGGGCTGCTGGAAACGTCCTAGAGCTTCAGATCAATTTCGATGGCCAGGTGATTGCCCTATTCAAAGAGGTCCGGAACCTCATGTGGCTGAATTATAGTGTACCTCACGCCATAAACAGTGTGTCGAAAGAAGCCAAGAGAGTCTATCCCTTTGCTGTAAGCCTCATGGAGAGCGTCAGGACCTACGCGCAGACTGATCGCCAGATCGCGGATATGCCGGACGTCTCCGTGTTGCTTGGTGGTCTTCGGAACGAAGTTCAGGAACTTGTTCGCAGGGGTATGCCGCTCAGATGGGAGTCTTTTAACAACATGTACGAATTACATTTCAGAGCGGACTCGTCAAAGGGTGAAAGCAAGCATGTCACTTTCGTCAAAGAGTTCTCTGTGGCAGTGTCACAGCTCCAGTTCAAGACCATGACGTTGGCCTCCATCAACGCAACCATTCAGAAGGCTCTTGCTGAGCTCAGTTCTTGCCCATACGAAGCCTCTGAATTTGATTCACGACTCGGAATCATCCAGGACGCGGTGGATCAATTGAACCTGGAACAATACGTGAACCTTGGCTACTGGGTCGACGGCATGAACTCTCATATCAAGGAAGTCCTGCTTATCCGCCTACAACGCGCAATGTCGGCTTGGATAGACGCTTTTGAGGATGACCATTTCGAGGGTGACGATTCGCGTCGGAGGGTACACGGAGATGGTGCTGCGAACAGCAAATCTGACAAACCAGTCATGAAGCAGCTAATCCACGAAATCACGATGCGGAACCAGGTCATCTATCTCGACCCTCCTTTGGAATTTGCTCGCGCTAGCTGGTTCCTGCAGCTTCAAGATTGGCTCGGTGTTGTGTGCAACCTGAAGAAGATCAAGGCAACTCGTTATCAAATGAGTCTGAGTCTAAACACAACGGCCCAAGATGAGCCCCGCTTCAACGACCTCCCCGCTGAATGCACCGAGATGCTCATTCGTGTGCATGGCTCCGTTGATAAGAAGCTTCAGGAGATTGGGGCCTACGTCGACAAATGGCTGCAGTTCCAGTCCTTATGGGACTTGCAGTCGGACCAAGTCTATGAGATACTTGGTGACCAACTTTCACGATGGCTGCAACTCTTGCAGGAGCTCCGCAAAACACGATCGACCTTTGACACATCCGAGGTCAGCCGCTCATTCGGCCATGTCACCATCGATTATGATCAGGTGCAGACTAAGGTCAATGCCAAGTACGACCAATGGCAGCATGATATCCTGCTCAAATTCGCGAGTCGTCTCGGAAACCGCATGCGAGAAGTCCATGCTGAGATCGAGAAGGCCCGGCGAGATCTAGAAAGCCACAGCCTGGAAGCATCATCCACGGCGCAAGCTGTCCAGTTCATCACCATTGTGCAAAGTGCCAAGCGGCAGGTCAAGCTTTGGGCACCAGAGGTGGAAATCTTCCGCCAGGGCGAGTCCACCCTTGTGAGGCAGCGTTACCAGTTCCCCAATGACTGGCTACATGCGGAACAGGTAGACGGCATGTGGGACGCCTTGAACGAGCTTCTAGCGCGCAAGTCGAAGATTGTCCAGGACCAGACGGACGCCTTACGAGCAAAGATCGTCGCGGAGGACAAGGTCGTTGCCGATAAAATCACTGAAGTGGCACAGCAGTGGAATGAGGAGAAGCCAGTGTCTGGTACTATACCTCCTGACGAGGCCAATGCCACGCTGAGCTCCTTCGAAATGAGGATCACCCAGCTTCAAGAAGAATTTGCCATGGTTTCTAAGGCGAAGGAAGCCCTCGACCTTCCTGCGTCCGCTGATTCGTCGTTGGGTGTGATTTTGGAAGAGGTCCAAGACTTCAAATCTGTCTGGGCTTCACTTTCTCTGATTTGGAAGAGTCTGAACGAGCTGCGCGAGATGCTATGGACCAGCGTACAGCCAAGGAAGATCCGATCATCAATTGATGGCCTCATTAAGATGACGAAGGAGATGCCCAGCAGGATGCGGCAGTATGCTGCGTTTGAGCACATCCAAAACATTCTTCGGCAGTACTTGAAAGTCAACTCTCTGCTGGGAGATCTCAAGTCAGAGGCTGTGAGAGACCGACATTGGACCAAAATCTGGAAGCAGATCAAGCCTGGCAAACGGTATTCTCCGGTGTCCATGACACTGGGAGATGTTTGGGACCTAAATCTCGTGGCCACTGAAGTCATCATCAAGGACGTGATTGCCCAAGCCCAGGGTGAGATGGCCCTTGAGGAGTTCCTGAGGCAGGTGAAGGAGGACTGGACGAACTATCACCTCGAACTCGTCAATTACCAGAACAAATGCCGTCTCATTCGAGGTTGGGATGAGCTCTTCGCAAAGTGCAGTGAAAATCTCAATTCGCTGCAGGCAATGAAGCACTCCCCTTACTACAAAGAGTTTGAGGAGGAAGCCTCCACATGGGAGGACAGGCTGAACCGTGTGCATGTTCTCTTCGACGTCTGGATTGATGTTCAACGCCAATGGGTCTACCTCGAGGGCGTCTTCACTGGCAATGCGGATATCAAGCACCTGCTTCCCATCGAGTCTTCGAGGTTCCAGAACATCAACAGCGAGTTTTCAGCGGTGATGAAAAAGGTCTACAAGCAGCCCACTGTCCTCGACGTACTCAACATACCGAATGTGCAGAAGTCTTTGGAGAGATTGGCAGAGTTGCTCAACAAGATTCAGAAAGCGCTGGGCGAGTATCTCGAGAAGGAGCGTGTCTCGTTTCCTCGGTTCTATTTCGTCGGCGACGAAGACCTTCTGGAAATGATCGGCAACAGTAACGACACTTTGCGTATTGCTAAGCACTTCAAGAAAATGTTCGCTGGTCTCTCTGGCCTGGTCATGGACGAAGAGGGTGTCATCTCCGGCTTTACCTCCAAGGAGGGCGAGGTTGTGCGACTCAAGAAAGAAATATCGGTCATCAAGACTCCCAAGATTAATGACTGGCTCGCGCTTCTGGAAAGCGGAATGAAGGCAACGCTTGCCGAGTTGCTGGCCGAGGCTGTCGAGCAGTACACGCCCATTTTTTCCAACGAGAAGATCGAGCAATCAGCCCTGAGCGAGTTCATGGCAGCTTATCCAAGTCAGATCGTGGTCCTGGCAACTCAGGTCGTCTGGACCACTGCCATTGACCAAGCACTCAACGATGGTGGCAAAGACCTCCAATCCCTATTCGAGCGGGAGGTTCAGGTGCTTCGCCTTCTCGCGGAAACGGTCTTGGGTGACCTGGAGGTACTGATGAGGAAGAAGTGTGAGCAGCTCATCACCGAATGCGTCCACCAGCGAGATGTCATTGAGAAGCTTGTAAAGCTCAATGCCACGAGTCCGACACATTACATGTGGCTCCTTCAGATGCGCTATGTCTACACTCCTCAGGGCGAATTCCCAGACCGCCTCCATATCAAGATGGCGAACGCTAAGCTCAACTACGGCTTCGAGTATCTGGGTGTACCTGACAGGCTTGTTCGAACGCCGCTCACCGACAGGTGCTTCCTCACACTCACACAAGGACTGTGCCAGCGTCTAGGAGGATCGCCTTATGGACCTGCCGGTACCGGCAAAACGGAGTCTGTCAAGGCCCTTGGTGTCGAACTCGGCAGATTCACCCTGGTTTTCTGCTGCGATGACACTTTCGATTTCCAGGCCATGGGTCGTATTTTCCTCGGTATCTGTCAAGTTGGTGCCTGGGGCTGTTTCGACGAGTTCAACCGTCTTGAGGAGCGCATTTTGTCCGCTGTTTCCCAGCAGATCCAAAACATCCAGCTTGGTCTGAAACAAGGTGCTGAGGACGACAAGGCTCAAATCGAGCTTGTAGGTCGCCAGCTTCATGTCAACGAAGACACGGGCATCTTCATCACAATGAACCCCGGCTATGCTGGTCGGTCCAATCTGCCAGACAACCTCAAGAAGCTCTTCCGCAGTGTGGCCATGTCGAAGCCTGATAAGGAGCTCATCGCCGAAGTCATGCTGTACTCTCAAGGCTTCAATCAGGCTAAGCAACTGTCAAAGCAAACCGTACCTTTTTTCGACCAATGTTCAGCCAAGCTATCGAAACAAGCCCACTACGACTTTGGTCTTCGTGCTCTGAAGAGCGTCCTAGTAAGCTCTGGTGGACTGAAACGGGCCCGTCTCATCGAGAGTGGAGGCGACCTGGGCGCAGAAGAAGTGGTCGAGCCGGAGATCATTGTACAAAGCATCCGTGAGACCATTGCGCCCAAACTGATCAAGTCTGATGTGGACATCATGATGGATGTCGAAGAGGTCTGCTTCCCTGGGGTGAAGTACATCCCTGCCAACCTGCACAGTCTTGAGGAGGCAATTCGCCGCTTGGCAGACGAAAGACAACTCGTTGTCAACGAGACGTGGATGACAAAAATCCTCCAGCTGTATCAAATCCAGAAGATTCATCACGGTGTCATGATGGTTGGAAATTCTGGGTCAGGAAAGTCAGCTGCCTGGAGATTGCTTCTTGACGCACTTCAACAAGTCGAGAGTGTGGAGGGCGTCTCCCATGTCATTGACTCAAAAGTCATGTCCAAGGAGGCACTGTACGGAAACCTGGATTCCACTACCCGGGAATGGACGGATGGTCTCTTCACGAGCATTCTTCGAAAAATTGTGGACAATCTACGTGGTGAGGATACCAAGCGTCACTGGATTGTCTTCGACGGCGATGTCGACCCTGAGTGGGTTGAAAACTTGAACAGTGTGCTCGATGACAACAAGCTGCTCACTCTTCCTAATGGCGAGCGTCTCAATTTGCCGCCTAATGTCCGCATCATGTTCGAAGTGGAAACATTGAAGTACGCCACTCTCGCAACAGTCAGTAGGTGCGGTATGGTCTGGTTCAGCGAAGACACTGTCACACCTAGCATGATGGTGACCAACTACCTTGAGACACTGCGCACAGTCGCATTCGAGGACCTAGACGAAGATGCCGTAGCCACTGGGCAGAGTTCTGCAAAGGCCCTGGCTGTGCAGACGCACGCTGCTGATCTCTTGCGTTCGCATCTCGAGTCTGAGGGCTTTATCTTGGCTGCTTTGCAACAAGCAGAGAACTACAACCACATTATGGAGTTCACAGTAGCCAGAGTGCTCAACACTTTATTCTCGCTGCTCAATAAGGCCGTGCGCGACATCATCGAGTACAACTCCCAGCACGTCGACTTCCCTCTGGATCCCGAACAGGTGGAGGGCTTCATAGCCAAGAAGCTTTTGCTTGCTCTGGTCTGGTCTTTTACTGGCGACTGTCCTCTGAGTGACCGCAAGGCGTTCGGTGACAGCCTGTGTGGTCTAGCAGATTTCGGGTCACCGCCTCTGGATGGGTCCAGCGCCCTCATTGATTTCGACGTTTCCCTCCCACAAGCTGAATGGACGCCTTGGCAGAATCAGGTGCCGACGATCGAAGTCAACACTCACTCCATCACCCAGACTGATGTTGTCATTCCGACTCTCGACACCGTTCGTCACGAAGATGTCCTGTACTCATGGTTGGCTGAACACAAGCCCCTTCTTCTGTGCGGACCGCCAGGCTCTGGTAAAACGATGACACTGTTCAGCGCGCTGCGCAAGCTCCCGAACATGGAGGTCGTTGGCCTTAACTTCTCGAGTGCTACCACACCTGACCTCCTCATCAAGACATTTGAGCAGTACTGTGAGTACAAGAAGACGCTGAATGGAGTGACGCTATCTCCAACTCAAATTGGGCGTTGGCTCGTTATATTCTGTGACGAGATCAATTTGCCGGCTCCGGATAGGTACGGCACTCAGAGAGCCATATCATTCATCCGTCAGCTAGTCGAACACAACGGCTTCTGGAGGACTTCCGACAAGTCGTGGGTGACTCTCGACAGAATCCAGTTCGTAGGCGCTTGTAATCCACCTACAGACGCTGGGCGTACGCCCATGGCTGCACGTTTCCTCCGCCATGCTCCTCTCATCATGGTTGACTACCCAGGCGAGCAATCTCTTCACCAAATTTACGGGACGTTCAATGCTGCCGTGCTCAAGATCATCCCCTCCCTGCGCGGGTATGCAGAGGCGCTCACGCAGTCCATGGTCCGGTTCTTCCTCGAGTCTCAGCAGCGATTCACGACTAAGATCCAGCCTCATTACGTGTACAGTCCTCGTGAGTTGACTCGCTGGGTTCGCGGTGTCTACGAAGCAATCCGACCTCTCGAGACTTTGTCGGTTGAAGGCTTAGTAAGGATTTGGGCACACGAGGCTCTGCGTCTGTTCCAAGATCGTCTTGTTGCCGAGGACGAGCGTAAGTGGACAGATGACGCTGTGCGCAGAATCGCAATGGACTTCTTCCCGACTATCGACGAACAGCAGGCCCTCGGTGGCCCAATCCTCTACTCGAACTGGTTGTCTAAGAACTACGTCCCGGTCGACCGGGAACAACTCCGTGATTTCGTCAAGGCTCGTCTCAAGACCTTCTGCGAGGAGGAAGTTGACGTTCCGCTTATCTTGTTTAACGATGTCTTGGAGCATGTCCTCCGCATTGATCGTGTCTTCCGTCAGCCCCAGGGTCATCTTATTCTCATCGGAGTCAGCGGCTCAGGAAAGACAACCCTATCACGTTTTGTCGCCTGGATGAACGGTCTTAAGGTCTACCAAATCAAGGTGCACGGCAAGTACTCAGCCGAAGACTTTGACGAGGACCTGAGAGAGGTCTTGCGGCGTTGCGGCTGCAAGGGCGAGAAAATGTGCTTCATCATGGACGAATCCAACGTTCTTGACTCCGGTTTCCTCGAGAGAATGAACACGCTGCTCGCCAATGCTGAGGTACCTGGTCTCTTCGAAGGTGACGATTTCGCAGCCTTGATGACAGCCTGCAAGGAGGGTGCACAACGTCAAGGGTTGCTCCTTGATTCCCAAGAGGAGCTGTACAAGTGGTTCACGTCGCAAATTGTCAAGAACTTGCACGTCGTGTTCACCATGAATCCACCAGAAGACGGGCTCTCCTCGAAGGCTGCTACTAGTCCTGCCTTGTTCAACCGTTGTGTCCTCAACTGGTTCGGAGACTGGTCGGATCAAGCCTTGTTCCAGGTTGCTCACGAGCTGACGCATTCTGTGGATCTTGACCGCGCCAACTTCCAAGCACCGGATTCTATTCCCATTGCCTACCGTGGCCTCAGCCTGCCGCCTTCGCACAGAGAATCCGTCGTCAACTCTATGGTCTACATTCACTACTCTCTCCAGCGCTTCAACATCAAGTTACAGAAGCAGCAGGGCAAGGTTACCTTCTTGACACCCCGTCACTTCTTGGATTTCGTGGCACAATATGTCAAGCTGTACAACGAAAAGCGGGAGGACCTTGAGGAACAGCAGCGCCATCTCAATGTGGGTCTTGAGAAGCTGAGGGATACTGTGGACAAGGTCAGAGACCTTCGCGAGAGTCTTGCTGAGAAGAAGGCCCAGCTGGAGCAGAAAGATATTGAGGCAAATGAGAAGCTGCAACGCATGGTCGCCGATCAGAGGGAGGCTGAGCAGCGCAAGGCCACGTCTCTCGAAGTACAGGCCGCGCTCGAGAAGCAAGAAGCTGAAGTCGCAACGAGGAAGAAGGTGGTGTTGGAAGATCTGGCGAAGGCAGAGCCTGCAGTCGAGGAAGCCAAAGCCAGCGTCAGCAACATCAAGCGTCAACACCTGACTGAAGTCCGATCCATGAATACGCCGCCGCAGGGCGTCAAGCTTGCACTGGATTCCGTTTGCACGCTTATCGGCCACAAGGTCAACGATTGGAAGGCCGTTCAGGCCGTCGTACGACGAGACGACTTTATTGCGAGCATCATCAACTTCAACAACGAGAAGCAAATGACCAAGAACCTTCGTGTGAAGATGAGGAACGAATTCTTATCCAACCCCGAATTCACGTTTGAGAGGGTCAACCGTGCCAGTAAGGCTTGTGGTCCCCTGGTCCAGTGGGTGGAGGCTCAAGTAAACTTTGCCGAAATCCTCGACCGAGTCGGTCCCCTGAGGGCGGAAGTCGAGCAGCTGGAGGAGCAAGCTTTGCAGACCAAGGCCGAGGCCAAAGCGATTGAGAGCAACATTGCCCATTTGGAGCAGAGTATCGCCACGTACAAGACCGAGTATGCGGCACTGATCAGCGAGACGCAGGCTATCAAGTCTGAAATGTCCAAGGTCCAATTCAAGGTCGACCGAAGCGTCAAACTGCTCGACAGCCTTTCTTCTGAGCGTGTGCGTTGGGAAGAGGGTAGCAAGTCCTTCGAGACGCAGATCAGCACACTGGTGGGGGATGTGCTTGTTGCCGCTGCTTTCCTTGCCTACAGCGGTCTGTATGACCAGACCTTCCGCAAGTCCATGATGGAGGACTGGCTACACCAGCTGCACCTATCTGGTATTCAATTCAAGCCACACAACCCGATGACTGAATACTTATCCACTGCCGATGAGCGTCTCGGGTGGCACGAAAACAGCCTGCCTGTGGATGACTTATGCACTGAGAACGCTATCATCCTGAAACGCTTCAACAGGTATCCGCTGATCATCGATCCTTCGGGCAGAGTCAACGAGTTCCTTCAAAAAGAGTGTAAAGACCGACGCTTGACCATCACCAGTTTCTTGGATGATTCCTTCACCAAGCAGCTTGAGAGCTCTCTTCGATTTGGCAACCCAATTCTCATCCAGGATGCGGAGCATCTCGACCCCATCCTCAACCACGTGCTAAACAAAGAGTACCAGAAGACGGGAGGGCGTGTACTTATCCAGCTTGGAAAGCAGCAGATCGACTTCTCACCGGCGTTCAAGCTTTACTTGTCTACTAGGGATCCGTCTGCCACATTTGCACCGGACATCTGCAGTCGAACCACATTTGTGAACTTCACTGTCACACAGAGCAGTCTCCAGACACAGTCGCTGAACGATGCGCTGAAGTCTGAGCGGCCAGATGTTGACGAGAGGCGGTCGAACCTCATCAAGCTCCAGGGCGAGTTCAAGGTTCACTTGCGACAGCTCGAGAAGCGCCTATTGCAGGCACTAAACGAGTCCCGTGGTAACATCCTGGATGACGACAACGTCATTGAAACGCTGGAGACTCTGAAGACTGAGGCTGCCGAAATATCGGCCAAGATGAGCAACACTGAAGGCGTTATGGCGGAGGTCGAGCAGATCACTCTCGAGTACGATGTCATTGCCAAGTCTTGCAGTGCCGTGTACGCTGTCCTTGAACAGTTGCACTACCTGAACCACTTCTACCAGTTCTCTCTTCAGTACTTCCTCGACATCTTCCACGGTGTGCTTCATGGTAATCCAAACTTGGCAAACGAGACAAACCACAAGGTGCGCCGGGACATCATTGTCAGGGATCTGTTCATCGCCGCATTCAAGAGGACTGCCCTTGGTTTACTCCAAAAAGACCGCATTACCCTCGCAATGCTCCTGGCCCAGGCATCTCCTTACAAGATGGATAGCAACCTCATCGATAACATCCTGGACGAAAGGATCGAGGGCAAGGACGTCTCGACCGAGGCGGATGCCAAGGACGAGGCATTTGCGCGGGCCAGAAAACTGCCCGGTCTCAAGGAGAGACTTGATCAGGTCTCTTCCAACGACTGGGACGAATTCTTTACTCAAGAGCTAGCCGAGAACTTCGTTCCCAAAGTCTGGGATGACGGCACGGATGACAACGACAAGGCTCTCATCTCACTGCTGCTAGTGAAGCTTTTCCGTCTTGACCGTTTTGTGCCTGCGGCAGAGCGCTTCGTGGCCCTGGTATTCGGACCTGAACTGTTCGATATCGTGGAAGACCTCAAGGCTACTGTCACCCAAGTACCAGCGACCCGTCCGATTGCTCTGGTGTCTAGTCCCGGCTTCGATGCCAGCTACAAAGTTGACAGCTTGGTGGAAAGAACACGTGTTAGGTGCACGAACATTGCCATGGGCTCCAATGAAGGTGTTGCGACCGCCGACAAGGCGATCAGTAACGCGGCTCAGCTTGGTTCTTGGGTCCTGGTCAAGAACGTTCATCTCGCACCAACTTGGCTGCAGAGCCTCGAGAAGCGTATGGAATCACTCAACCCCAACCCAGAGTTCAGGCTCTTCCTTTCAATGGAAGCGAGCCCCAAGATTCCTGTCAACCTCCTCCGCGCCTCTCGCGTGCTCATGTACGAGCAACCTGCTGGTGTGAGGGCCAACATGAAAGACTCGATGTCCTCGCTCTCTGCGAGACCCGCCAAGAGCCCTGTCGAGCGGCAGAGGCTTTACCTCTTGCTTTCTTTCTTGCATGCAGTCGTTCAGGAGCGTCTGCGTTATGCGCCAAGTCTCGGTTGGAAGGGTTTCTGGGAGTTCAACGACAGTGACGTGAGTATTCTGCCTTTCAACTACTGAGCCATGACTATTACTGACAATCCGTAGTACGAGTGCTCGGCCTTTGTGATCGATACGTGGGTCGAAACAGTCGCCCAAAACCGGACGAACATCGCACCCCAGAACATTCCGTGGGAAATGATCCGGTACCTTGTCACAGAAACCTACGGCGGCAAGATTGACGACGAGGGCGACTACAAGCTCCTCACGGAGCTCGTTCACTCCTTCCTGACACCCGCCGCCTATGACATTGGCCATAAATTGGTCGAAGGCAGCGATAAGGAGGGCAACTTAGAGGTGCCGTCGGGCACTTCCATGCAGGACTTCATGGGATGGATCCACAAGCTTCCCGAGCGCGAGCCGCCTACATACCTAGGCTTGCCGGCCAACGCGGAGAAGTTATTACTTGTCGGTCTTGGACAGAGCATGATTCAGAATTTGAGGAAAGTCACAGATTTGCTCGACGAGGGTGAGCAATTGGTGACGGAAGCAGCACAAGCTGCGTGATAGAGTGGTAACGTGCAGGAGAAGAACAAATTTGGGTAGGCCGCGCCCTGTTTCCTGATATTATTGCAGCATTTGGGTCTTTGGTTTTTTTTCAGTGCTCTACTCATCTATCTGGGCGTCTGGCGGAAGAGAAGCTGGGAACTTGGTTGCTGCCTTCGTCACAGACAGATACCCCTTGCCGAGACTTGACTTCTTTTGTGTCACTTTTGTGATTTAGATTTGTAGAGAAATTCAGTTGGGTCTTTCTCATTGCTCTTTTTCCCCGCTGAAGGCATCCACGCTTCGCCCCCTGAGCTTCAGCCGCATTGAGCTCCATTTGTAGCTTCATCATTATTGGGGCATGCTTCCTGGGCCACCCTTCTTCTTCAGGCACGATTTATACGTGCCGGTAAAGTTTGATTGAACGGCATGTTAGTTATTAACTGGTCTTCAAGCCGGTGCTGAGGGTCTCGAGCGATTCACACGTGGACGCATACACGTAGATGCTCTGATCATGAAGTCTTTGTAGCGACGCAAACGAGACCGGAACACTGAAATGATCGAAACAATACCAACATTTGTGGTTTTTGGTGAGACTAACTATCTTCGCAGGTATCTTACTTTTGAGTTTCAGCAAAGTCTCTTCACTCCTCAGCTGTACAGCCGTCATTTTCTTCCTTCATGCGTTCCACTCGTCAAGACAAACTTCCTCATCGTCATACGTATCGCGGTCAGAGATAATATCAGCAGCCCTCTCGGCTATCGCATAAACAGCAGCCTGCAGATGCGCCCCGAGCACCATCGGCATCACCCCGGCGTCAACGACCCTCAGGCTCTGCGTCCCGTACACCCTCAGCTCGGTATCAACCACCCCGCCCAGGTCAAGTGGCAGCATCGCCGTGGACCCTGACGGGTGGAACTCGGTGGCGAGATACTGCCTCGCCAGCTCCAGCATCCTGCTGTCCGTGATGTTCCTCTGATCGGACAGGTCGTCCGGGCAGAAGAAGGGCCCCTGCGCGACGGGTTGCAGCTCCGCCATGGCGCGCGTGCGGACCAGCGCGCAGTTGAAGAGCAGCGCCCGCGCGAGGACGAGGCAGTCGAACGGCTCGGAGCAGTAGCGCGGGTCGACGAGCGGCGGGATGTCGAAGATGTCGCGCGAGGACGGGCGCACCGTGCCGCGTGACAGGGGCCGCTGCATCGCCACGGACAGCGTCCCGATCGAGTCGGCGAGGATCTCGACCGCGCCCTCGGTCGGGTTGCGCAGCAGGGGGATCTGGTACTTGCGCTGGGCTAGGTAGCCCGCCCTGACGGTGGCCGGCGTGCCCGGGTCCAAGGTCTGGTCGATGTCGCGTTGCTCGGCGGCGTCTATGAGCTCCACCCAGTCGTCCGCGAAGTGGCGCATGGCTGGGAAAGCGATTGTGCTGATCAATGGCGCCGTCAGCGGGCCTGTGCGATGAGTTTCGTATTCATTGAGAGCGGCGGCCCGGGAATCATTGTCAGCCTCAATGGATGTGGCGGTGATTAAGGAGGCATTCGTGTCTGTGGTTTTGATGTCAGTTGGTCTCCAGGAATGTGTTGCTTTCAAGCAGATGGAGTCGCATGAACTGGGAAGGGTTTTGGGGCTGCCTTGTGGCTTTGTCACATACATGAGTATACAGGATGTAACATCCCGTGGTCCTGTAAGTTCGAACCGACCCCAGGTAGGTCGACTCGTACGGTGACATTCAAAGAGTTGAGTACATCTGCAGGGCCTATGCCGGACAAATGCAGGATTGTAGGAGAAAAGATGGCACCAGCTGCCAGAACGACCTCCCTGGAGCAGGTTATGTTCATCCTGGGGCTGGATTTGGAGTGCGAGAACTGCAGGAGATACAGTTTCAGTAGATATATAGTGAACAACAATCTTTCGGACATACCTCAACCCCGATGGCCCTCTGTATCCGATCAAATGTAGATTCGCCGTCACCCAAGTCTGGGTTGTCTACCTCCTCCAAGAGAACCTGTGTGACCATCTGTTCCGTCGCGACGTGCAGGTTGGGACGGTCCATCACAGGATCGAGGTATGCTGTGCGACTGTCACACCGCGACTGATTCTGTGCGTTCATGCTGGAGGGGTTGATCATGGCACCGACACATGTTCCGTCATTGGGCTCGGCCGCGAGGGGCAATCCCAACTCCGTCATGCCATCTAAGAAGTTGCCTAGACTTTCATCAGCTCCACTTACCGGGTCCTAGTGACACGTAACAAGACCTTCAAGGGGCTCATACCAGATTGGTTGTAAATAAAACGAGGATAGCCAACAGACACTGGTCCCTCGTCTCCGTGGATGTCCTCATTCGGACGAATGTTGAATCTTGATGATGTCGCGACGTCTACGTCCAAAGTAAAGTTCTCGCTCTGTAGTTGCCGTTGGTGTCAACAAAGCCCAAGAAAAGGTCGTCGTTTCTCATTCGTACCTTTTGAAAATAAGGGAGGAGGTCTTCCCACCGCCAGTCATACTCACTCGACCGGCCCTCTACATCGTTGAGATCTCCCCAGGCGTCGTAGTCCCTGGCCGAGCCTCGAGTCCACACCATCCCATTAAGAATGGTGCCTCCACCGACGACTTTGCCTTGATTGAGTGCGACATTCCTGTTGTTTAGGTACTCTTGCTGGACAGTGCGAAGCTTCCAGTCGTAATCTGTCCAGAGGGTGTCTCCTATCTCCGCTGGAATTGTCACCTTTGCTCCTCCCGTATCTCTATCATTATCGTTAGCCGACAGTGAGACAGAGGATTCCGAAAACCCGTTTGACGAACAGTGTTCCAGCCTCCAGCACTAGTACCGTTACTGTGAAAATCACGAATCAGCCAAACGCCATAGCCAAAACGCGATGGGAGTGGGGCGCACCATTGGGATCCTCGCTGAGTCGATTTGCTAAGACCAAGCCTGAAGCACCACCGCCGACGACAATGTAGTCGTAATGGCAGCGAAGAGACTCATTGATGGAATTGGGAGGGATATGCAGGCAACGGCTGAGGTGGAAAGACGAGGCTAGTGCGACGGTCGAAGCCCAACGTCCTAGCATCGTCACAGCAGAAGCGTGCGATTGGCTAACGACCAATTTATGTGGTCAAGTTGGTAACGAGCGACTGAGACTGAAGGATTCAACGTGACGACCAAAAGTCAGAATGGTTCTAATACACGGCTTTGCGAAGTTCAATTTCTAAGGTTGTTAAAGAGCGTGGGGGTAGACAAAGAATGGCGAGGTTCGTTGGGACCTCATCTACCAGACTTGCAGAAGAGAGGATCGCAGTCATCCCATGTTCGTTGGCTCTTTTGAGTCTGAAAGTCGGTTGTTTATCAAGTCCACGCCGTTGACCCCCCCCCCCTTCATCTGGAAAAGAGCCCGCCTCGGGCGCTCAGCCCGCCGAAGCTCACGCCAAATCTTCTGCAATCTGCCGAGAATAGCTCTCTTCGTTTTCCCTCATATTGTCTCAGCTCATGGGGGCCGATATCACCAGGCCCATCGAGCAGGCAGCCTCGTCCATGGTGGCCCCTTGTAGCCGCAGCACTAATCGGCAGTCCACAGGTCGTACGAGGATGCGGCTTAATGTTGTTTCTGCTTTTGCGGCCATGCGGTGCTCTACCTCAGAACGTGATCACACATGGGCTGGCTTATCCCTGTGTTACCGAAAAGTTGAGCAAGACCTGCTGCTTGGCTGCTGTGCGACGTGAGAGGTAATCTGCCAGGGCTGCTTTCCCACCGCGTCTGCACGCGTTGCTGCATGGGGATTACCGAATTTAGAGGCCATCAGCCGGTTCTTGCTCGTGATGCGAGAACTCGGAGATTTGCTCATATACAGTCCGGTAGGATTTCGGTGCAACGAGTAGAACGCGCCCACCGCCTCGTGCCTTCGATCAGTCCTCTGTCAGGCCAGCGTGGTGGGCACCGAGACATACGGCGGTTGCGTAGTCTCCATCGTGGCTGATGCTGATGAGGGCCTCGTAGTCCTCATTGGTGCCCTTGATGATAGCCGCCGGTGCCCCCTTTCGGTCTGCGTGCGTCGAAGCCTGGTGCGATATGGTGATACCATGCCAGGTGAGATTGTTTTGCGGGTGGGCTTTGATGACAGCCTCCTTTGCAGCGAACCTGGTGATCCCAATCTCAGTCAACCAGCCGTCTTGCCACGAATATAGCGAATATCATGCCAAGTGCTGCCCACTTGAAAAAGGCCGACCATACCTTCCAGCCATAAAAGTAGCCGCGAGTTGGAGTTCGTCGGGGTTTGATGCGGCTGTTGATGGGCTGTGATCCTTCACGCCCGCCGCCGCAACGGCGGTGCGGTGGTCTCCCATCGGACCATTGCTCTTGGCTGACTGGCCCAAGCTGGGCGAGTGCTCTTTGTTAAGGATGCATTGTATCTTGGGGTGCCTCCTCTCCTCATCGTTGAGAATCCTCTGAACAAACCGCGATGCTCGGGGAGACTCCAAGATCTTGCGGACGCGGGCTACATGACAGATGTCAGTGCCAAGTTTCAGGGCAAAGGGGAACCTCCTCAGGATCCTCTGTCCTGACATCTGGATATGGGCACCGAGTCCTTGTTCCGTAGTTGCGCGTGCTGTCATGAGATGAGGCAGGATCCCTGCGCTGGACGAATGGCGTAAAGTGAGAGAATTGGCAATATCTCGATTATGTAAGCACGGCCAAACTGGAAACACGATTTGATGCTCGGCGTCACTAAATAAGTTGGATAGGAGCACTTCCAATATTGCATGTTTGCTTCATTTCTCCCTCCTATCATTACGGTGTCTCATCACGCAATATGTCCCAAGTCTGGAGCACCATCGTACTTTTTCAGGCTATGCAAGCACGCATTGAAAGGATCGCAGCTGGACATGCTTTTTCCACTCCAAGAAAGGTCGAGTACCAACTCCCAAACACTCTGTTCTCAGGGCGAGATTTTCCTTTCCACTCCCGACCGCCCATGGACATGAACACTCCATGTAAGATACTGTAATAGTCTGAGAAATCATCCGGACGTGCCCATTCCGTCAACATTTGACTTCCGGCGAGATATCTCCTTTCCGCGACCCTGCTTGATCCCACCTGCGCACAGAAAAGCCACTCTTGGCCCGTAGCGAACGTGAGCCTGTGTCTGACCATCAAAATATTGATTCGGCTTAAGCTGCCTGATTGTTGTCATCGGCCAGAAGGGGAGCGCGCTCAGCATCGGCTGTCACCGTCTTGTCCTTGCCGAAGCGGAGCTCACGGCCCGTCCATGCAGCAATGCCGACGACTGTAGACAAGCTGAACAACACAGCCATTATGACGAACGCGAAGATCCACTGGAGTGCGATGAACTGGCGCTGGAACTGGGCCACGCCCAAAGCTGCGGACAGGACGCTGAGCCAGAAGCCCATCGTGTAGTCCTGATCAGAAGTTAGCCTGTAAACCCCACCGAACAATATCCTGCCGCAGAACTCACCTTGTAGATTGCAATGAAGAACAGTCCATAGACGAGAATAGACCAGACAAAGAGGTTGGCGAAAATCCTCGCCACCAGGCTGCCCTCGTGGGGAACCATAATGGCGCCGTTCCAGTCTGTCCAGACATACAGTTAGAAAATCCACTGTGGTGCGTCCAATTGTTGATAAGAGAGCACTTACAGATCGCGACGAAGGTCCAGGCCAGTGGCCCAGACACAACGGGAGTGTGGATGAAACGGGGGTACGCATGACGGAAGGCAAGCGAGCTCAAGTTGAAGAAGTTGATGATCAGGATGAGCTCAGCCCAGACGAAGTGGCTGCGAACGAAGAGCATGACGAAGGCGAAGTGCAGCAGGTTGTTGGCGATGAAGTGGGAACCGACTGCGCATGCCGGGTTCAGCTTCTCGAGGTCGGTCGAGAATAGGTGCACGACGTAGCCGACCTGGGAGATGAACAGGATGATGAAGTAGACATAGACGAGCACGAAGTTGAGGGTGAAGCCGGACCAGTGCAGGTAGTTCTGACCCTCGATGGTCCTGCCGTGCTTGATGTCGTCGGCGGGAGACCGGGCGGAGTAGTACACGGAGACGATGACAGAGAGCAGCCAGGTCAGAATCGTCAGAACCTTGTAGGTGATGACAGCGGCGGGAGGGTGAGACTCCCTCTTCGCGAAGGGGTTTGCTATATGGGCGTCGGGTCAGGGACTGTCACCTCAGGGTAGACGTGGTGGAGAGAGAAGGTGGACATGGGCGGCAACATACCCTGTTTAACTCGGTCCATGGCGGCCAATTTAGGGGGAGGTTGCTACTGAGTATGAGGCTCGACTGGGTGACAACGAAGACTCGGGTACCTTGTTCTTCCAGGGCTGGAGGAACAGTAGAACGAGGTTGTCCAGAAAGGAGTCCGGGGTGCAGTCTACGGCGAGCAGGCGGGTCTCTTATAAGACCTGGAAGCCAGAGGTGGCGGCAGGAGTAAAAGGATCAGGCGTGGGTTGCACGGCTGTTACAGAGCTATATGAAGGAAGAGCGTGTGACACGAGGGATGGTGTACGAGATCGGCAGCGAGGAAGAAAGAAAAGAGGTAGGCCAAGTCTTTAAGGTGAGAAGTTCGTCAGAAAGAGGGACGAAGTGTGGGTGCACTCGTTTGAACCGGGCACTGTACGTACTTAGCCTTCAAAACCACAGTACCTACCTACCTAGGTACTTAAGTACGTATTCACCGATCGACTGACTTGCTCAATTGGAAACCCTTGGTCAAGCAGCAGAGATCCCTGCATGTGCCCATTGAATAAGACCCAGAGGGGAGAGGTCCGGAATAGAAAGAAGGCGGCCGTGGTGGCTCGAAACACGCCAGCAGCTTCATTGTTGCGTCACTCAGGCGGAATGCCGTTAGGCTGAGCCCTGCAGGTGTGGCTCAGCAGCAGGTACTCTGTACTGTAGCAAGTGTCACAGCTAGCTCTGTTCCGCCTGGGTTTCTTGGGTGACAACAGCTCCCCTCCTCCACAGCAGAGGAGCACGAGCATGAGGCTCGAGCTTCCTTGACGTTGACACCGGCACACACACGGTAGCCTCTGCCCGCTGCCAAAGGACCAAGCAAATTTCTCCCCAGCATCCAGAGAAAGACCAGGGCCTGTCCTCACCGAAGCTTGTGGACGTGACATACGGAATACGGAGTACCTGCCCCGCAGTTCGGTGTCGTGGCAGCAGGGCCAGGCCCACTAGAGCTCTTGACGTACGCGCCACAACCGCGACGATCCCTCAACGTGATCACCCAAGCAGCACCAAGCTTCGCCAGCATAGCCCAACAGCCAACCAACCACGATGGGACCTGCCACGGCCGGCCCTCACGGGCAATGGGGCGGGAACAGCTCATAGTCCGAGCCTCCCCGCCGCTTTGAGATCCCTTTACATACACAGTATTTGCATCCTTCTCTGCGCCGGCCTCGAAGACCAGAGACCCCCGCATTGGGCGGGTTCCACCGGTCCAAGATCGGTCGCACACATAATCGACTGGATGGTGCGGTGCTACCACGGCTTTAACACCATATCGACAAGGCTGGTCTTGACCGGAGCATTTGGCCCTGGATCACCACAGCCTATTTTATTGCCTGGGCGTAGCAGCTTGTGTGCCACACGTCTCGTTCACGCGACACAATTTGGTTAACGCTTATGGGATAGAAATAGCGAGCTCTCACATAGCCTTGTAATTTCTTCACTCTCAAAGCCGTGTCCCAACACGGTCTATCACGATAACTAGCATACCAGGAGTCTCCACCCCGCGAGCCCCTCCTATACGCCTCCTCGCCTAATCCACAATGTGTTTATTATCTGCCCACGAAGGCAGTATATTCCGGCACACATCCTCGTAATCCTTCATCATCTCGTCCCTCAGCGTCACCCGAGGCGTGGTCCAGAACATCGACCAGTTCGACTCGGGCAGCTTCATGGTCCCCCGTGACCGCTCGAAGTACCACTTGTTGACCGGGTTGTTCTTCCTGCTCCTCCAGCACACGCCCTCCGGGAAGCAGTCTCTCACCATGGCATTGAACACGATATCCGCCACGCCCCCGGCCCCCTGGCTCTTCTTGAGGACGGCAAACTTATCCAGGTAGGGAACCATCCGTCCACTCGCGTACGCCGTCTCCTCATCCATGCCGAACGGTCTCTCCCACGTCAAGATCGCTCCACCTTCGTACTCTCCGGCGATGATAATGCCTGCGAGGCTCTTTTCGACCCGGTTCAAGTAGTGTTGGACGTCCAATTTCCTGTTGAAGGAGTCTTCAATCAGGTGAACCAGCCGGGGCATGTCGATGCAGGAATCGGTCAGTTTGAGCCGTGGGCCCCCCGGCTTTGGAGGCACCCACCCTACTAAGGATGGATCCGGATAAACTGTAACGGGCATGCCTCTCTTAGCCAAGGTCGTAGACGACATGACTGGGCTGCTGTCTGCGTCGGCATTCCGTGTGATTGGTTTAATCCGGCCAAGAGGCAGGGACGACGAATGGGTCGGACGATCTGTAAGGAGGTTATGTATCAAGGGGTTATGGCTCTTCCTTGTTCCGACTGTGCCAACAAATCCCATCACGCCTCCCTCATAAGCATCTTCACTTCGGGAATGCAGATTTGCTGCTTCTCTGGGTGTCGTGATCAACGCCGATGAAGTAGACGGCAGAATTGCAAGCGTGTTCTTAGCCAGGTCGAGATTTCGCATGTGCGCTCGCACCGACGAGCCACCACCCTCGAGCTCTTTCGAGGTTGAGTTCAGGGACTGCAGATGTGTCTTCGCAGTTTCGATCTCGTCCGACAGGTTGAGGAACACGTGGGCATTGTTCCACCGATTCTTCGCGGGAATGCCGCCAACAGGATCCAGGATAATCACTCGGTCGACAAACGCCTTCTTGTCCGGCAACATCAAGCCTTCCTCGTATCCTCCTCCAGGCTGAGATGGCTTGGCCAATTGCAGTCCCGATAGGTAGCGTGTGAGGGATAAGACCGCGTCGTCGGGATCAATAGGTTGAGAGTTCCCGCCATACTGGTGCACAATTGGAGGGACAATGACGGCCGACCCTTTGTTGAGAGCGGACAGAATGGAGCCACCCTCCTCGACGATGGTGGTGTTGGATGTCAGTGGCGAGGCTTGACTCTCAGGGAACGCATGTTGAGTAGACAGAGGGAAATCTGTCAAGACCGTTGTCCAGGGCTCTCCATATTCATCAATGGCCCCAGCAAGTCTGTAAGCCTGCTGGTTCAGGCTTCTGGACCAGTACTTGTCGTCTGGTCCCAGCTCGCAGTCGAGGACGATCACACTGACGAGGCCGAGCACACGGAGCTGCGCAAGTGTCTTGGCCACGCCTTTCAGTGTGGCTTCGTCGGCGTCCTGCGGCAACCTGAACTTGATGAGAGCCGCATGAGGAACAGGGTCCACAGGCGCTCGCTTTGTCGTGACTGATCCTTGGACAAACCTCGGCGTCTCGCTGATCGCCCTGGCGCCGTTCCTCAGAGGATCTACGGTGATCGCTCCCATGGGCACCTTTGCCACTGTGGGAGCAAATGTTTGAAGATACTGCTTCGCGTCTCTCTTTGTGGCTGAAGAAGACTCTAGAACAGAGACGTACAGATCCTGGACAGGTGTAAGCTTGCAAGTTCGGGATTTAGGTCGTATGTGATCCGGCGCACCCTGTCCTGGGACCTCTTCTCCCTGGCCTTTCTGGGAATAGAGGCATAGTGTTCCTTGAGTATGTCCTTAGAGAACTGGTCCTTTGGTGTTTCCACGCGGAAGCTCTGCGTGGCAGCTGCAGTCGAGCTTTTGGAACTGCTAGATTTTGTCCTCTTGGAAGCCTGCGGTCTGTTTCAGCGAATGGCTCTGAGGAGCGATTTCGGTGAGTCAACATGGCCGAGGTCCTGACTCTTACCTCTGCGAGCACTGCCGCCTTCTTCTTCCATGCTGAGGTACGAAGTATCATGATTTGGAGCACATGTCTGAAAACACAAGCCGACTGAAGAAATCACAAGATGTTGGAAACGAAAGTGAGCGATAATTTTCTCTTTTCTGGCCAAGGTCCGGCGATCGGTGTAAGTGCACTCAAGCGCGGTCCTTGGAGTCAATGTTCCAAGATAAGCAAATTGATAAGAACCCTTAGCATAACCCCCGTCCTTGCTGCCCAGGCAGGGGGTAGAGGGTCGCTATTCTGGAGCATAGCTTACACGTCGTCCACCTTACTTACACCTGCATCTACACTGCAACTCCAATATGCCACTTGGAATAATGTATAAGCTGCGCCCTTCCGTCATGCTGCTGCGAAAACAGTAAACTAGGGAAATAGCGTATCCGGGGCCGGGTTGACCACGAGCGGTATAGTAGGCTCGGGAAGCCCGCGGGAGCTTCCGGGTTACTCGGCTCGGCCGTGACAAGAGGTCGCCTCGGAACGCGATTGAAAGACGCCCTGAATGACATTGTGCAAGGTCGTGAAAGTGCTATGTAGTTCCACAAGCTCCTATCTTACTCCGAGGGGCCAACATAATTCCGCAGATGCTTCACCGCGTGGTGCTCCTAGCTTATTACAGAGCCAGGCCTGCCTGTCTAGGAAACCCGCCCTTCCCCGCAACGACCGAAGTGGTCGGATTTAGCATTAGGATACTCCACGAGAAATGCCGTTGTCGTCATCCGACAACGTCCGTGTTAACTGAGAGCTCTGTGGGATAAAGCGGCGCTTACCTCTTCCAACGCATTCTTTGCAGCTTCTTGTGTGTGCAGATCAGTGTTCGAAGTGATACAAAGTGCGTCAGCAGCTCCAGCTTCTGCCATCACAACCTATTCACTGTATAGCTTGAGCAGTCGTGCGCGTGCCTCATTGAGAACGCCCATATCTTGTTCCCACATACGATTACCAGACTCTGAGAAGGACTCCCAGAATACCACTTTCAACAAGTACAGCAGTATATCCTGAGAAAACTACGCAGCCATGGCTCCCAATGTACTATGGATCGGTCTCGGGAATATGGGCCGCGTGAGTGAAACTGCCCATGACGATAAGATCGTCCCAGACTTGCTGACCTCACTATAGGGCATGGCCAAGAACATTGCCGAAAAAGGCCAACTTGGCGGCCCCCTTGCCGTTTACAACCGATCCAAGCAGCGAGCAGTGGATCTGAGCGCGAGCCTACCCGCGGGGAAGTCGGAGGTTGCAGGGTCCATCGAGGCTGGTGTTGCAAAGGCCGATGTGATATTCATCTGCCTAGCCAACGATGCGGCTGTCACAGAAACGGTGAATGCTGTCGTCAAGGCCGACATCAAGGGCAAGGTGGTTGTAGACTGCTCGACAATCCACCCGGATACGACCGAGGCAATCGCCAAGACGATCACCTCCAAGGGTGCCGAATTTGTGGCATGCCCCGTCTTCGGCGCGCCCCCAATGGCGGACGCCGGTGCTCTTGTGCCCGTCCCGGCTGGCCCCAAGTCTGCCGTTGACAGGATCAAGCCCTACCTGGAGGGTGTCACCTCGCGCGCTATTATTGACATGAGCGGAGAGCCTTACAGCAAAGCCTCACAACTCAAGCTTCTGGGCAACACGTTCATCCTGAACATGGTCGAGCAAGTCGCCGAGGGCCACGTGCTAGCTGAGAAGAGCGGGCTGGGAACGCAGTACTCGCACAAGTTCATCGAGCTGATGATGCCCGGCGTGTATCCCCCTTACTCGAACAGGATGTTGACCGGTGACTATTGGAAGAGGAAGGAGCCCTTGTTCCACGCCGATCTGGCCAGGAAAGACGCTGGGCACGCGTTGAAGATCGCAAGAGACTCTGGGGTGAGGTTAGGGAACCTCGAGGTGGCCGATGCGCATCTCGCCAAAATCCAGGAGCATACTGATAACGGCGATATTGCGGGCATCTACGGCGCTGTGAGGCAGGAGAATGGCCTGAAGTTTGAGAACGACGCTTAGATGTTTGCAAATCCGATCATGTTATTCAGCTCAGGAGCAGGTAGAACGCTCATCCGGCGAGCATCTGACACGGCCTGCAGCTAAGGCTAAACAATATTATTTCTCGGCATACATGCGATTTTACAATGCTGAGGATCTGAACATCAAATTGTCCTTTGCCATAGCTTCTTATGTTGGTTATGGCATTTGTACTAGACGTCTAGGACGTTTCTTTTAGCTGATCGATCAGCCCAGGATTGGACGTCTGTCCTTGGGGGGATTCGGGTTACGTAAGCGGAGCTCCGACTCGGTAGGCCAAGCGAGCAGCAAGCAGGTGAGCATCATCACCGTTCCAAACCGTCACAATCGAGCTCGCTCCCCATCATCCCCACGCGCCAAATCGCCAGTCCCTTCAAAATGGCTAACGGGTAAGCTCGACTTCATCTCCGTGCATGGACATGGACTGTGGACTTTTGAGGTTTGCATACGCTGACGCTCCGCCTCCAGGTGGAGCATCTTCATCGGCCTGTTCATCATCGCCGCCATGTGCGTTGGCGCATGGTTCCTGTCTCCCAAGGGCGAGAACCAAGTGTGAGTATCCCTCGTGTCCCCTGGCTCTCGGTCTCCTTATCCCAGTGAGTGTATGCGTGTTGGCCGTGTGTTGTGCTGACTTGTGCCGGCGGACAGGCTCTGGCGATCTTCCCTCATCCTCGCATTCGTCTGCTGCTATCTGATGTGGGCACTCACCTTCCTGGCCCAACTACACCCCTTGATCGAGCCGAAGCGATCCGACCTGAGAGAGAAGTTTGTGCACGAGTAAGACGAGTCCGCTCAGGACACTGGGGGACGGGGCCGAGGAAGGAAGGGTTGGAGATACAGGGAGCTGTACAAATAACTGTTCATCTTTCATCACATTGCCGGCGTTGGGGGAATAATAGGATCCACACTACCAAGCTTCCGGGTCTGCGCGACTGTGATATTCGGTACGATGGTGAGAAGAGGCGGAGGCCCGCAGCAGGACAGGGACAGCAGGAAACAGGCTGCGGGTCGGGAGTTCATGACGACAATGATACACGCACACCGTGATTGTGTAGAGCCCCGGGGACAGTGTGGAAGCCTAACCATCGAATAGGTGGTGATTTCATGCTGGGGGAGACCAAAGAATTAGATTGCTACATGCGCTTGCTATATGGCCAGCTGGCCGACCCAGTCCCTCACGTAAACAATCAAAGCCCAGAGCGCTTTGCCCTCCTCGGCCACGCTGCCTTCGCCCTGCGAGTCCACGCCGTCCAACCCTGCCGCCCACAGTATGGTCCTGCCGACGAGCCAGCGGCTCAAGGCCCCAGTGGTGGCCAGCAGCGCAGCAACTCCGTAGCCGCAGTCCAGTAGTATCTTGAGCGCCTCCACATTGTTGGCCACCACGGCCCAGCCTAGCGACCTCGCCGCCGCGGGTACATCGTACTCCCATATGACCATCAATATGGGAAACAGCTTCGTGCTACTCGAGACAAGGAGCGCAGTCGATACCGAGTTGGGCCGCGAGTACCGCGGGAGGAACCCGAGGAGCCCCAGGGGCGAAAAGGGAGACGAGGTGAAGAAGCGGATGGACAGGTGGAAGGCGAGGGTCGAAAGGGTGCATAGTATCACTGAGGAAGAGCCGTTAGGCAATGCTCATGAGACGTGGTATCTGCGAGGAGGGCTTACAAAAGAACATGTACTGGAAGACGATGGGCTGCTGGGCGAGGCGGCCAAAGTTGCTGTGGGCGAGGGAGTCGTTGCCGTCGGGCACGGACTGTTTCTCGATGCGGGCCCAGGTGAGGTAGACGTCAAAGAGCAGCAGGAGGATGCCGAGGCGGATGATGGAGGGGTCGAACTGGTCGTGGTCGCGCATGAGGGTGTTGTGCAGCAGGTGGCGGTAGACCTGGGGCTTGATGAGCACCAGGTCGATGAACAGCACAATGTAGTCATGCTCGACGTATTTGTCGCAGAAGCGCCCGCAGTTGCGGCACACCGTCAGCCGGATGTTGTGGCCGCTCGACTTGTCGCCGGCGCCAGAGTACTTTGTCCATAGCGTCTTGACCGGGTGGCGGCATTCAATGCAGATCGGCATCGCGGGCAGTCGCGGTCGCTGTCACTGTCGCTGTCGCAAGCTTGCGGTCGTCGCGAGTCGCTCAGGTCAGGTCATGTCAGTCGGTGCAAGGGGGCAATCGACATTCCGAGAGGGGCTGGCGACCATGGGCAGTGGCTTGTCGCAAAAGCAGAGCACATAGCATGGCGCGTTCAAGGTTCAGGTTCAAGTTCAGGGACGAGTCCGGCTCGCCCAGGCTTGGGGCCAATCAGTCCGGGGTAAGCTGCAAGCTCACTCATTCGCGTTGCCCTTATGAAGAGGCTCCCGGCGGACGGCGACTTACACGTGGGAAGAATATCTCACTAGCGACTATCTGCACATCACGGTTGGTCTAATATCTTAGAGGAGCGACTCCTCGTCCGTCAACTGGAATATGTGCAATTACTCAACGCAGCCGCAGCCACAAGACGCGACATCATCTAGTGATATCGAGCCCCGGCTCGCCGCTGAGATACCAAAACACCCAGCCTGCACACAAGCCCTCGCCTTGGCCCAGTCATCCCTGCCGGCCTCCGTCTTCAACCACAGCTTCCGCGTCTTCATGTATGCGCGCCGTACCCTCTCGCACCTTGCTGATTTCACAGCCGCCTTCACTGCACCTCCAATCGCACCCCATGTCCTCTTCGTAGCATGCATCCTCCACGACATCGGCATAGCGGACGCTTACAAAGCTGATCCAGAGCGGTTTGAGGTAGCCGGTGCCAACGTGGCCGCCTCGCTGCTCAAGAGGCACGACGTGGACCTCACCTCCGTCCGCGAGGCCTGGCTGGCCATTGCAATGCACACCAGCCCGCACGTGGCTGAGGGCGCGGGTGGCCTCGTCAAGGCCCTGAGACTGGGCGTCAGGGCCGACTTCGGTATCTACGATGATCTCGGGCCGATCGCCCTGGGCGAGGGTAGCCTGCCACGGCTGGGCGTCGAGAAGGACCTCGGCGATGCAGTCGTGAGGCAGACATTGGAGTTTCCCTCCAAGGCGCCAGGGGGTTCATGGCCACGAGACTTGACCCGGGCAAAGGAGGCAGAGCCGGGGTGGGATGGGATCAATAAGGCTTTCTAAATAGTTACATCAGTAGAGTTGACTGCTAGGGGCAGCGACTTTCGTCTTAGTCTCATCCGCAATGTGATTGTCTGACCCCCGTTCCAGCTCGCCGTGCAGGCACGACGGCTCCTAAAGCTGGCGACACTCGGTTTTCCTCACGGGGAAGACTGTGCTTGAGCAACCCATGTGTATGAGCTCTGGGTGGTATAGAAGCTCGTGCCCCTGTCCAGTGTGAGGAAGAAACCTGGGCAGACGGGTGCGAGCTCACTAAATGAGGAGGCGATACTGCCCGGGAGGTCATGCTTCGATAATGGTAAAAATAAATAAAATACTATTCCTTCAATAAAATGTCTATTTCGGTTAATTCCAACTGTTGACTGCTCAGCGCTTCGCCCCCAGACCCGTACACACCCTATATACAGAAAGAACCCTGAACTAACGCCTTGGATGATGCATGCGTTGTGAATAAACCCCCAACACCACGAGCCCTCGTCTATTTCGGTCTAATCTGCCTTCTTGTCCTTAGCAAGCCCGGGGTCGCTTCGCTGGGGGGTGCGGCCCCTGAGCGCGCTCCCGTTCCCGTCGCTACGGCTTGACGAGCCGTTGCCTAGGTTTGGCAGGTCCGGGATGGCCTGGTCGAGCAGACCGCTTCCGATCCGGCCATCCTCGCTATTGGTGTCTTCCAATTCGATCAGGTCTGGGTCCCCATCTGCATGCTGCCGAGTACGGCTGGGCCCCAGGATCGGTGTGTTGGGCCTCTTTGCCCATGCGCCGCGCAGCCACGTCTCAATGGTCATTGCAGCTTTGTCGAGTCCGGTGCCCTGCTTGTTTGCTGCCGAGGCATCGCGCCCCTCCTCGAAGGGGCTTTCGACGATGGCAGCTGCCTCGTCGTTGGTGAAGCCAAACTTGGCAGTTTCAGATCCCATCACTGCCATGGATGGGAGGGATTCAATGTTTAAGCCCGGAAGATGCTTTTTGGTCCACGTGTTGAAGTAGTCCTTTTCCGGGCCTGGCGCACGTACGTTCCTGCTCAGTGTCCCCACACCGCCCGGTCTCCTCATCCATGCTGGCCGGAGGTCATCATTACCGCTGCCTACCCTGCTGCGAGATGGTGTTGGTGCCGACGATGCGTACGGAGCACCGATCTGCGGTCGGTTTGCAAGTAGGCTGTGACGCCGGGAAGAGATGCTGCCGGGGCTTTCGACAATATCGGAGCTAAGGGTGATGCTGGGCACGTCGAACGAGCCCCGCGGTGTGCTCAATGTCGAGGTTGTGCGCACGCTCTTCTTCCTCCTTGGCGGGAAGTAGCCCATGGCCTTCCTTGAAACTCTTGCGATCTCGATTGGGTCCTTGCAATTGTCAAGCTTGACCCATCTGACGTGCGTCCAAGGCTTTTCCTCCTCCTTCGGCTCCTCCACTGCATGCTCGTTCCGCGAGGCAAAAAAGTCATCGTGGATTGGCTGGGCTGAGTCTGATCTCGTGGCATCCGATGAGGTCCCTGGTGTGGTGGCAGAGGGTGTCGTAGCGAGAAGGTCTACCTCTTTGGCATAGAATGAGGGGCCTTCGCAGGGCCTGCCTTTCACCTCGCACGCATCTACCGGAAGTGCCAACCATTTCCGTACCTGTATGTTGTCCCGAGACCACAGCCCATTTGCCTTCCTGAATGCATCTTCCGGGCATCTGTACCTCAGAATGATGCCCGCGTAAGTGTCAGTGGGCGATGTATGGTGTATATAGACCAGCTGGTCCTCCACTTCCGGGTTGACGGTATCGGTTCTCGAGTCTTCATCAGAATTCCGTCTCTTGAACTTGCCTGTCACGTCGAGCCCACCGTTCACGCCATCGTGGCTTTCCAAAACGCTGGCTGTCTTGGCCGCCCTGAAGGCAGCCTGCCGCTCTGCCACTGCTCCCGCTGCGACATCCTCAATCCGCGGGCGAGGACCTTCAGGCGGCTCTGGCCCCCACGCACTGGGCTGCTTCCGTAGAGTTCCACTCGAAGCTCTATGCATCGGCTTCCTGGGGCTGGCCATTGTGCCGCGTGCTTCATTGGCAGATCCCGACCCATCGCCTCCAGTCAGCAGGCTTGTGGTAAAGTCTTGAATAGATGCCCAACTGTTGCTCCATTGCCCGTCGAGCCAGCTCTTTCCAAACACAGAGTCTCCGGTGTTGGAGCGGGTGGGGGCGACCTTGCTTGATGATCTAGAGGTCGGTCCTATTCGCGCTGTTGGGATGGGGCTTGCCCCCCTGCTAGACGATGGACTTGCGGAAGTCCTGAGTAGGGATGTAGATCTGGAGGAGCTGTCCGCCCCTGTTCCTAGCCGACGATTTCGGGGGCGCATGTCGGCATCGTGAGCAGGAGCAGAGAGTCGGGCGGAGGACGACATCACGACGAGGCCTACGACCTCGGCGCGGTGCAGTCGCCGGGATGAATGGCAACCATCAGTTCAGGGACGGCAGGGACGACGATAAGGACGATTGCGACTTGAGGATGCCTGCGTCGTTGAGAAAGGTAATGAGTTAGGGTCGCGGGTCGGAGCGACGGTAGCTGCTGAGTCTAGGTCGACGGTAGGATGGTGGTCTTGGGGCTGTCGAGCCAAGGGATCGAGGGGCCCCTGGGGTGTTCGTGGGTGCCGTGCAGCGACGCGGCTTCTGGGGGAAGGAAGACTAGGCGGGCTAGTGTCGCGATAGCGGGATCAATAGCGAGTGTAGCTGGAGTGCCGTCAAGGACCCAGGATGCCCAGGGAGAGGCGTCGTCGCTCGTTTCAATTGCGTGGATGTTGGGAGGGAGAGATTGATACTAGGGAGTTGGAATTGAAGGATACGTACTCCATACCTGTCCTGCCTACCTATACTCCAAAAATACTACCCCCAGGGCCGGCTACAGGCGAGCCGTTACCTTGTCAGGCAGGCCTGTTTGGAATGCAGGTGGGTACATTGTGGCCGTTCTAACCTCCCTACCTCCTTACGCTCGCCCAGCCGGCCCACGGCCCCCCTCTGTGTTGGCGATTGCATACCAGGAGTAAGACCCGAGATCCCGCCGTTCGGTCTGGAGCGACGATGCTGCAACTCTCAACAGTCACAGGCTATGAATAAGACTATGCCAACGCTACGGGAGAGCTGTGCCTATTCCCGTGGCTTGCAAGTCACCGTGGCCACGGCTCGGTGGCAGCAAGTTGTACGCAGCCCGGTAAAATACGAGTATCCCGAGGACATCGTGATCAGGCGCAGTGTCACTGCCAAGCTTGTCATCGTGAAGCTTGTGGGACACTCTAAAACCCCTTATTTTTGTGGAAGGAGAGGGCCCTTCACAAGACGAGTCTGGACACACCATACCATTATTCCATATCGAGGTAAGTTCCAGGGAGATACTCCGTATATTGACTGCATATAGCCCTGGCCTATGTAACATCTATACCATAATTACACTCCAGGCTTGGTGTACTTGGGCTGGGCGAAACAACCCTAACCCTTTCGTGCTGGAGAGAAGCACGAATCGGGCACGGGCCATGTCGCGGGACCATGCAAAGCGGGATGGTCTAGCAGGGATTCGTTGCCAGGCCCGCGAGGCAATGATTTGTTTACCAATACGCGCCTCCGTCCCGCCAGAATCCCACTTCCCTTCAATGCATACACCCACGACGACGATCAGGCCAAGTCTGTCACCATGAGGGTAACAGAGATCATTATAGATGTCCGTTGAATTCATCCACTGCACCTCGAAAAGCTGTAACTGACAACCCCGCAGGGCTTCAAGTCGTACGCCCAGCGCACCGTGATATCAGGATGGTAAACAATATGTCTACTGTGTGCGCAGCTGAACGACGGCCGCTGACAGGTTTGCAGGGACGAGACGTTCAATTCCATCACTGGCCTCAACGGCAGTGGCAAGTCCAATATTCTGGACTCCATCTGTTTCGTCCTGGGCATCACGAACATGACCACAGTTCGAGCGCAAAACTTACAGGTGTGGCTCAAGCTCGCCCTCTCGTGCCTGCTCGTTGTGTAGGCCACATGTTGACCTCTCCCGTGATTTCAGGATCTGATCTACAAGCGCGGCCAAGCCGGAGTTACGAAAGCTAGTGTCACAATCGTCTTCGACAACCGGGATAAGCACAAG